>CM029274.1:13031481-13106248 GCA_016920895.1 Vaccinium myrtillus
TGCTTTCTTACTGGAATTAAACTGATCTTGCGAGCATTCATCAAAGACGCCAAAAGACGAACACAGCATCCATTTTCCGCTAATTAGGACATGGAAACGTCTTCCTGTGGAAAATTTGGATCTCTTTCTACGATTACTGTTGTCAAATTGTTTCGATAAGCATTATCCTAACCTTTTTCATTTGTTGTAACTCCAAGTGTCATACAAATGGTAAACCACCTTCGTCTTTGACTTTGTAAACTGAATTTGAGAGTGGTTTATCCAATATTGCATTTTCCTTCTTTTACCTCGCTATTCTTCAATTTGTAGTTATAATCAATTTTTAGGGACTATAAACTCGTGACTCTTTCAAATGAATATTTCGAATTTGGGTTAGTGGGTTGCCCAAATTACGCATCCAACAACATTCGCATACTAAGTTCAAAAAACTTCCATTGGTGAGATGTTATGGGCACCGACTGTTCGAAGGGTTCCTAAACATTTTGCGTGTTGGTTTCAAGGGCTTTTCCCCCGTTTGATGGTGTTACAGAATTCTCCCTCCACTTAGGACCCATTAAAGGGTGCCGTCGAAAGGAGGTGTGATGTCGTTACTTCTTGCCTCACTTAATTATCATCAGAGCACCAAGCCTTGGATCCCTTGAACTACGAACTCTAGAGTCAAGCTTGCCTCCAACTGAAGGTGTAGGGTGGTTAATAGTTTGGCCTTCAGATCACAAGTATGTCGGATGAATAGTATCGATCAGCCTCTGCACATGTTCTTCAGGCATAGTCCTAACGGGAATTCCAGGAGGAGTAGAATATGGACGGGAAAGGCCATGATCGTTGGCGGAGTTAGTAAAATCTGTTATATTTTCTGTGGTTGTAGGAGCTATTCTTCGACAATGATTTCTCCCGAGAATTTCAGCAACTGTAGGCTTCAATATCGGAAAGGTATAATGTCAAGACTAAAATAAGGGCGCGGCACTGAAGCTTTAGATAAGATAACTAAAGCCCTTTGCTTGAACTCCACATTTTCTAAAGACCCCTAACATTTTCCCCATAAAAGTACTGCAAGTCTACAAAATATATATTTCATGCAGATAAAAGGCCAACGAATGATATTAAGCTTGTTGATAGAAATAATACTGCAATTATATAAATCATGTTCTATGTTACGATTTCCCTCAACCATTTTTCATAGATGTGTATTCTGCTTCTCGAGCATCTACTACTATGGCACCTATACAGGGACACTTCACCACAAGTTCATAGCAGCTTTGGAAGACCGCATTATATTTTTTGCGGTTGTTGGAGCTATTCTCCTGTGGGTATTTCTCCCGAGACTTTCAGCAATTCCAACCCAATTCTTCGTTTTGCTGGTCCATTCCAACAATGAAAATCCTCTGCAAACATGAAGTCACACTACCACCATCAGTAATAGATCCATCAATAGTATCTAAAATACAATTTCCTCAGTAGGTAGCAGTATCTAAAATGTACCATAACTGAAAATGAGAGTCCCAGAAGGACTAGCAGACTGATGAGAAAGGCATAATACGCACGACCTAATTAATATAAGCAAGATTAACAATATTGTCTAAAATTCTCCATGTCATGTTCCGAATGCTGAGACAGCACGAAACGACACGTGGGAGAAATGTGCAACAGATAATATCACTTTTTATATGTGGAGAGTTTCACATACAAACATTTACTATTATGAAGCTAACAAAGAAAGGCAACTCAGAACTTATGCTCGAAGTCTTGATGAGAAAGACTAACAAGTATCAAACCAACATGGACACGTCATCTTCTCAGGTTTGAAGAAGAAGTTTTCAAAGTTACATTGGAAAAGAGGGAAGAGTCGGAGGACAAAAAGAAAGAAAGAAGTGGGACGTAGAATACATATTGACGCCATGAGTGCAGGCCAGTTACCCACACACAATGCAATCAACAATCTACATGGGAGTTTTGTCAACCACCTAATAGATGACAGAGGTAGGATCAAGACCCAAAACATTCTATAAAATACAAACCATCAAAGAAAAGGTTTAGAGGTGAATGAAACAAAAGCGAAAGAAGTGCATAGTCGAAGAATCTCCATCCTTCAAGTGCATTTTGTCATCTTTTGTCATCTAATTCCTGCCATTTTGTAACATTATATTTTATCATATGCACAAATTAACCTATCCTAGTAGTGGGTTTTGTCAATCAATTCCTAACAGCATGCACATACAATGATTATCCAACTTAAACGAAAGTGACTAGACACACTCCCCAGCCAACAATGCCCAAGTCCATCCAAGCTAGCCCACAACAAACAACAAAGGGATTGTCATTAAAACCTTAAACTACCAATAACCAAAGAAACATAGATAAAAGACCTTGCAATTACATGGCCCTTGCCTACCAACAACAAAGTTAATGGTGGGATCAACATATAATTCAAGAAAATGCAAGCATCTACCATTCGAAATCTCAAATTTGGACATTAACATCATTGCAGATGCTAATAGAAAACTAAATAGGAAGAGAAGTGAAAAGAGATTATGTAAATGGAAGTTATCCAACACATCAAATCAAAATGGGATATAAAAAATTGCTCCCCCGTGACAGTAAAAAACCCCTTACTAATTATACTTATAATTAATCAGAATATACAACACAATCACTTCAGTCTCCCTATACCTTGAGAACTTATTCATTGATTAGTTGCCATTGGTCATGAAATCCTTCAAAGACACAAGTAAAAGAGTCCTGGAAAAATTTATGTATGTAGTAAACAAATGCCAACCAAAGCCTAGAAAGATTCACCTACTACAAGTGTATGAAACTGTGGAGACAACGATGCTAAGTTCATTAAGAGCATAGTAAGGAATATCTATGCCATAAAGGGAAGGGAGGAATGCAGGAAAAGATCACCTCATAAAATGAGCAGATGCATGCATTTGGTTCAAATTAAAAGAAAAAGTATCCAGGACATCAATAACATTTGGTCACATGCTCAAAGAACCACCATGAGAGCAGGCCAATAAGTTAGAAAGAACAGGGAAAACATGTACTTTCGAATAAAACATATCGATGATGATGATGATAAAAAGCTAACCACAATCATATAACCCTAGATGCATACAAAAGGAAAACTTGGGTCACAAAAATCCACATCTCAATCCATTAAAGATTAAGAGTGTTATTCAGCCAAATACAACGCAGATAGATAAAAACTAAAGGTGAAGGACATAAGGTCTTAACGCAACACCAAAAAGACTTGACCCTTTTCCAAGAGAAAAGTTGTCATCAAACCTTGTAGTCTGGTAAATCATTGATCCGATTCTTAGAAGACATGAACACCTCCATTTCTTCATCATCTTCATCTTCTTCTTTGATCAAACTGTCCATTGTTGTCAAACAACGACTGCTTTGTGAGGCATATAGCCGCCTCAGAACTAGTTAGTTATATATATAGAAGGCACAACTAGGGCAACTAAACTGATCTCATCAGTTATGTTGAAACTACCAAATTGCCCCTTGCTATTTTCCTTCTTTCTTTCCGTCATTATCCTTCTTTTAAGGGGTAGATTTTGTTGACTTTTACAAACCTCAAGCGAATACATATGCCTGATAAGGTAATAACAAACTAGATATGAACACAATCCATGAACAATTACTATACTAGGTGAATATACAAGGTAATGATGATAAATGAGTAGAGATGCTAACAATAATTGAGATATCAAAGAGTTAAACATATACTTTCTAATACTGTAGTATTAGTTCCATATGACTAATTTGCATTTGTCAAGTCCGTTATCCTATCTCCAGTATCAAATTACACACATAATCTCGAAAAGCACCTCGGCCATTTTGCATAAGTATTACCCTTTGTTTAAACCTTAGTTGTAGGAACCCTCCGATGTGGGTGGCTAATCTAGCACAAA
The DNA here is from genome assembly GCA_016920895.1 of Vaccinium myrtillus. NCBI lineage: Eukaryota > Viridiplantae > Streptophyta > Magnoliopsida > Ericales > Ericaceae > Vaccinium > Vaccinium myrtillus. Next base: position 13,035,399 of record CM029274.1, read on the forward strand.
ACCTCCCTCCTACGCTCCCAAGTCAAGATTCTCCTTGAACCTCATTCCCATTGAGAAAGGAACCCGCTCCCAACTAGGATAAAACCTCTTAGGCATACAAATCCCAAAAGAAACAAAAACAAAAGATACCAATCAAGAGAAAGACAAAGTAATAATATGATATTAGAAAATATTATCTTAAAATTTGCTCAATTACTTTATATAACCATAATATTACTTAGTTACTTAGACACTTTTGCAATTGACATGAATGACGCATACTAATATTTACTTGCATTATATATTTTTATTTTCATGTATTATTCCTAAAGGGTCCCCCTTCCGAAAGAGGAGCTCCCATAATCCTTCCCCCCCGATCCCGCTTCCGCTCCCGCCTGGCTTCGTGAAACTAAGATATGGAGAACAGTTGGAATCTCATATCTAAAGTATAAATAATTTTATGTTTTGCAATCTAAGAGCTAGAAAAATATTTTCTTTTTGACATTTAACTACATTAAAAGAGGTAAAAATATTTAATTAATTTTTCCTAAACACTTCCGACAATGCACCCACACCTCTATGATCATCCGCTCCCCTCTCCCTGCTCCTGCTTCGTGAAACTAAGGTCTAAAATCGAAAGACTACAAAGGCACCTGCAACCGAATCATAAACGAACTCGTAGTACCCGTGCTTCATTGCATATGCATAACAACTGTTAGAGTAAAGGAAAAAAATTCCAATAAATTTGTCAGAGTTGTCCAACAAGGTTTGGTTGACATGTATTTCATCTAGATATGTGTCCTATTTGATGCCTATGAAATGGGGATGTGTATAACATGCCAAAAATAATTTCATTATTTCCATTGTCGTTCTTTTATTCTCTGCAACCACAGGTTTCGTGTGGACTTCCGTACAGAGAAACAATATCCTTTTCCGCTGCTTTTCACTTAAATAGCTTCCCTTATGCCAACAATACTATGTCTTCATCCACTGCAAAAAGGAACATACACGCCTCTATTGTGGATATGTACATGTCAACTAGTTTTTGTCTTAAGTCTCTAAGACAAAAACTTGAGGTCCTATAAAATTAAATGAAGAAACATTTTTTATCGTTAATTAAAGGTCAGATCATGTCACGAATAACGTATTTTGAGGACCACGAAAGAGAATGACACGTCATATAATTTCACCAACCATATATACCAAATACTAATCAACAAGGGTCTCAACCACATCATGTGAATATTGTCTGATTTACAACTCAAGTAGTCTAACCACGAAATTCATATAAGTTTTCTAAGGTGGCTTCAACTATATTCAAATCTTTCGCTAATTAACCATTCACTGAGAAAAAAATTCCGTACGGAGGTGCAAGTCGTTTCATGTATGAGTACAAATCATTTATATTGAGGGTGCAAGTCTAAATGTATAACGTGCTAATCAATGCATTGTTCCAATTTATGAAGCCACCCTATTAACTCTCAAATAGGTTTAACTGGACATTCACTAAAATTTGATCATTTGTGGGAGGCAAATCCTTTGTGTCTAGAGGCTACATCACTAGGTTGGCATGCATAAGGTGCTACATATCATCACAGATCCATTGTCATTCAAGACCTGATTGGTTAAGTGGATTATGTATGCTTGTTGTGCATTTAAAATTGCCTATGTAAAGCGCATAGCTATGCAAATGATGGGTGGAGATGGGACTTCCATACTTATCATTTGTTCTAATTACCCTAGGAGAGGATCGAATTCTTAGGAAAAGCAATGAATGGTCATTCTAGTTAGGGAATGTTTGAGCATCTCCAACACTACGTACTAGGAACTTTAACTAGCTAAAAGTACAAAACAAGGTACACTTCTACTTTGCCTAGGCATTTTTTCACCTATGGGTTCCAACACCACTCTCTACATTTGTTCTTCACTCTCTTCTACTTTTAGGGCAAAAATGAAGGAAGGTAACGGAGAAGTAGAGTAGAGAGGGAAATGCCTTGTTACTAGTAGCATGCCAAAAGGGACAACGCTAGAGTAGATAGTGAAGTAGCAAGTCTATTAGAACATGGTTTTTTGGTTTGGCTAGCCAACAAGGTGCAAGTAGCAAGCCTCTTGGAGATGCTTTTATGGGTTATAATTGGATTATGAAGTGAGTGGGTGGTTGAAGAGAGGTACAATTAATCCAATGACAGGATTTTAAAGATTACCAAATAAACAATCCAATGACAGCGAGGCGAGGAGGTCCAGCAGTGGTAGGTGAGCCAACGGAGCTACATAAGTCGGTTGTGGGTTGTGGGTGTGGTCGGGGGAAGGTAGGGGTGAGTATTAATAGCTAGGTCTTGATGTGTTACTGTTATTGAGGTTAGTACCTTTTTACATATTACTGAAGTCTGAATAAGCTTGGACTTGACGTGGTATCGAGGTTTTTTTTTTTGTTTAAAAGGGCAAGGCTGGGAGATCCAGCAATGGCAAGTGTTTCAACTTACAACAGAGCTTGATAAGTTTTTGTCACTTGTGGTTGGTGGAAGGTAGGGTTGAGTTTGCGAAATATTGTAGGTTTTCATGAGCCTTTGCTGCAGTACTACTGAAACCAAGACAACCATAATAATGAATCTTGAGTAAGTTTAGGGGGTAACATGTTTAGCAATGCACAAACATTAAGCATGCTTCTCAAAAATGCATTTTTGCCAAATCTTTTGATTACCAACATAAAATATACAACGGACAATGTTAAAGGATCCAATTCAAAATCAATTGGCCATGAGTGGATAGACCATCCAGGCTCGTATACTAGTTTTAGAGGTAACCGTTAACCACTATGGGACAAGCTCTAACACAAGTCATATGTCACTTAACAGAGAAGAAAAGAAATGAAACAAATGGAGTCTACGGAAGAAAGAAGAAAAGAATTGTATGTAAGGGTAGCTGGAAAAGGCCCAGGAGAAGGAATGCAATTATCAGAGAGATTATGGCAATACTTTCTAGGGCGACTTGTTCAAAAGTCCTAGACAAAGAATTTGTAACCCCATTAATCCACCAAACAAGTTTATAACCTATCTAGTCCTAACGCTGACATCTTTCTTCATTTTTTATTTATTTTTTTACTTATTTTTTTACGAAAAAAAGTTTGTACCTCTATGAAAGTGCCAAAAAAGTTTATACCCTATGAAAGTGTCTAAAATCCTAGGGTACCCTATGAAAGTGCCTAAAACCCTCATTTTTTATTTAGGGTACTTATTTTTTAAGTTTGCCTAAACCACTAAAACCCTATAATAGGAAAGTGCACCATAAAACCTAAACCCTAGGGTACCCTATGAAAGTGTCTAAACCACTGAAAGTGTCAAAAAAGTTTGTACCCTATGAAAGTGCCTAAAATTCTAGGGTACCCTATGAAAGTGCCTAAAACCCTAGGGTACCCTATGAAAGTTCCTAAACCACTAAAACTCTACAATAGGAAAGTGCACCCTAAAACCTAAACCCTAGGATACCCTTTGAAAGTACCTAAATTTAAAATAAAAAAAAATTGCGGACCTTAGACCTTGTAAAACTTTAACATTGACTAAATGTCTCAATAAGTCCCCACTTATGGACCCCTAGAACAATTACCCCTACTTTCTAATGATGGGGGTGGATGAAACTGAGGTCTGGTCCCTACATCTACTGTTAAATTCAACTAAATCAGCTTGGAAGGTAATCGGGACTGTACAATCCCGTGTCTCTTGGTATTAGGTTGTATGGTTTAGAAACCATGTTCTATGGTGAACTACAATTCAAAGAACATTATTGCAGAGGGATAAATTCAGATCACTCTATATATGCTCAGCCTCTCGTCTTCCATGGCTTCAACCAAATTAGTTAGCTACGTAGTAGTAGACATTATCTTCTAGAAACTGTTTCTCGCACATGCCTTGATTTCGAAAGGACTTCATTGCACGGCCACGAACCTTCCAATCTCGGCTCCACTGACAAGCATAAAAATTAGAACAAAAATGAAGTTGACAAAATAATGAAAAATTTGAGGAAGCATGAAAGCTTAAGAGATAAACAAGGAAAAGCTTGTGTTAATATGCCCCATCTTCTTTGACATGCAGGCACAGCTTAAGATAAAGTAGAAATTCGTATAAATTTTTTTTTAAAAAAAGGCTTACCTACTATTTTAGTCCCTACAAAATATACCAAGTTTCAATTTTGTCCATATAAAATATTTTGTGTCAATTTCATCCTTATAGTTTCAGACGAATTTCAAATTTGCCCTTCCGTCAAATTAATGACGGAAAATGCTTATGTGGCAAACGAAAAATGCTTAAAATACGAGAACAATGCTTAAAATACCGGAAAATTAATCTCCAAAAAAATGATGAAAAAATTTAAAATACCGGGAAACAATCATTTGACAAAAATTTTATGAAAGTTGCCTAATAACTTTTTGTTTGGAGATTAATCTTTCGTATCAACAAGAGGAATCAGAAAATTATAAAAATATGGGTAAAAAATAATTAAAAAAAATTATATAAGACAACACTTTATATAAAACAAAAATAGTAATTCCTCTTGTCGATAAAGTATAGATCGAATTAGACATCGAATTAGACAAAAAGATTTTCCAAAGACGAAAGAATACCAAATAGCTATTTTTTGCTATAAAGTGTCGTCTTATAAAGTATCGGCTTTCGCCCAAGGGGTGTTTTAATTTCTCCAACCTTTGTTGGAATCCTCTTGTCAAGTTTTCTTCAATAAATTTTATTGCCGTTAAAAAAAAAAGTGTTGTCTTATATGAACTTTTTTTAATTTGGCCCATATTTTTATATTTTTTTAATTCCTCTGAATTTTGCCTACTGACTTTTTCCGGTATTTTAAAAAAATTGTCATTTTTTTTGGAGATTAATCATTTTTTTTTTTGGTATTTTAAGCATTTTCCGGTATTTTGCGCATTTTTCGCTTGCCACATAAGCATTTTCCGTCAAAATTGAAAATTGAAATTCGTCTGAAACTATAAGGGAGAAATTGACACAAAATATTTTGTAAGGATGAAATTGAAACTTGGTGTATTTTGTGGGGACTAAAATAGTTCGGAAAATTTGAATCTTGCATAGCACGGGTAAACGATAGAGAGTAAAAGTTACACCAGAGTGGAGACCTAAATCGAGCTGAAACATAGGAGAAAATAAGCTTACAAGAACCTAAGAAGAAAAAGCATTTACTCCTTTTGGTTCGTACCCTTTATAAGTGGAGCAAAATCTGAAACAATATTAGTGATATTGATTTTTTCATGAAATTTAATAGTTTGATTTTTAGTTTCTTTGTTGATAACATATCATATCTCAATTCATAGCATAATTAATCTTCCTGAGATTTCCATTGATATTTTTAGATCTTCATCACATTGTAACCACTTGTTCAAATGAGTGCATTATTTTCAGCACCACTCAATTAAGTTAATAAACCTATTCTGGGGCAAGAGAGTATAATTTAAGATTGAGATCCAACAACTGTTGTAGATTATGGGCATCGAGAAAAATATCAATAGAAGCACATGGTGATATAGCATAACAGGAAAGATTTACATTGAATTAACTGTATGTGATTAGCTGAGCCAATTTCAAGATAGTGTTCTCTTTCAAGTCTCTAGTGAGAGAAGTGCAGAATCTAAGGTCAAATTCCAGCAAGTCTACGACGTATCCAGTTTAGCAAGTGACATCTAAAGCCTTATCCATCATAGTTAGATACTTCCTTCCACATCTCTCACTGAAGTAAACAGGTAGAAAGAGAGAGAGAGAGAGAGCATCTCAAATAACCTTCTTCTTCTTGTTCTTCGACATGAGATGATAAATGACCTGCTTCTTCGATATGAGATGATTCTGCTACTTGTCACAAAGGTTGAAGGGCTGATGATGCAGCAAATGTTTGTGGATAAAACAAGAACGGAGAAAAGATTTAGGTCATCATTACCAGCATCCTCTCATCTGTATGCTCAAATTTTCTAGATTTGTTTCCAGATGAAGTTCCTTCCGTAAATTCCTCCATTCTGCAATCAATATACATATGCACATATATAAGAACACACCATCCTCTTACCACCTTGATATCCAACTGGATGACATACTGTCAATAAGTAGAACGATCATACCCTAAACATTTGTTCAAAATCAGAAGATTTTACAGTTTGTAGAATTATTGAGAAGTCACAGTTGAACATATGGGGAGATCTAGGGAATAACAAAATTGATTCTTTGCCTTAGAGATGGGATGTAATCATTTCTTAAAACAAAATGGGAAGAGAAAGAGAAAAAGAGATTAAGACACTAGAAGCTATGCAATACATCAAATCAAAATGGGATCTACGAAACCTGCTATCCCGTAACAGTCAAAACCCCTTAGTACGTACAACCACAAAGTACAAAGCAATCATAAGCTTCACTCCCAATACCTTGAGAAATTATTCATTGGTTAGGAACCATTGGTCCTGAAATCTTTACAACGACACAAGTAAAATAGTCCTGGCAATATTTAAAAATGCAGTAAACTAATCAACCAAAGCATAGAAAGAGTTCACCTAGTACAAGTGAATGAAACTGAAGGGACAACGATGCGAAATTCAGGAAAAGCATATATAGTAAGGAATATATCTGTACATATAGGGAAATGAGAACTGAGGGAAAAGATCACCTCTCTGGACGAGCAAATACATAGATCTACAATTAAAAAAAGTATTCAGGACATGAAAAACATTTGACCGCATGCCCAAAGGATCTCCATGAGTAGGCCAATCAATTGATGGAAGAACAAGAAAAGCATGTACTTTTGAAAGATGCATATAAATGATGACGATGATGATAAAGAGCTGACCACAATGATATACCACTAGATCCATACACAAGGAAAATTTGAATCACAGAAATCCACATCTCAATCCATTAAAGATTCAGAGTGTTATTCAGCCAACTACAACGCAGCTCGTAAAAACAAAAAGGTGAAGGACTTAAGGTCAAAGCAAAACTAAAAAGCTAAATGATTTTCAAAGAGAAAAGTCCCCATCAAACCTTGTAAAGTCTGGTAGATCACTAATCCGATTCTCAATAAGACATGAACACCTCCATTTCTTCGTCATCTTCATCTTCTTCTTCGATGAAACTGTCCATCTTTGTCAAACAACGATTGTTGAGCGAGGCGTATAGCCGCCTTCGAAACAAGTTGGGTATATATAGAAGGCATATCTAGGGCAACACAATAGATCGCTTCAATTATGTTGAAATTACCAAATTGCCCCTTGTTATTTTCCATTTTCTTTCTTTCCGTTAATATCCTTCTTTTAAGGGGCAGATTTTGTCGACGTTTACAGACATCAAACGGATCCATTTTCCAGTAAGGCAATTACAAACAAGATATGAACACAATCCGTTGAAAATCAACATATTCGGTGAATATACAAGGTATTATTTTTTGAATGGTAAAATTTTTTTTTTGTCACGCCCTCATTTTTATAAACAAAGATAAAGGAATTTCTTACAATTAATAAGTCAATTGATAAAAGATTTCCATAAATCCTCCCAAGAGGTTTTCATACAAACGGTACATCTTTAGCCCGTTGGCAATCAAGTATTCGGGCACCCTTGCCCCAAAGGTTCAAATCAAATATTATCCCATAAGTTATTACAATCGAATGTCAAAAATGGTGAAAAGATTAGAGTTACATTATCATCTCCCAAAAAAGTTAATGCATAGGAGATGAATAAAATAACTTCATGTCATGTATGCTCATCATCCAAGCCATGCACTTCAAACCATGCACGATCAAAGCTGGGTACCTGAAAAATGATAGGGTGAGCACACGGGCCCGTAGGAGAACTATTCCACTACCGCTAGGTGTATAAATATGATATGTCAATTGGAGGGACATATGTGAGTAAAGGTAACCAAATCATTAAAAAAAGAATTAGGAAGCATCAAAGTACCCAAATTAATGCCAATTGTCCAATGTGATTCCAAGTATCCACGAACAACCCAAGTGTTCAAAATCATTTCTAAGTACTCAAAGACCACCCAAGTTTCCATTTTGTTTCACCAAGCTACCCAAGTTTTTCGTAAAACAAGTCTAAATCCAAGTTCACACGTCGAGTTTCGACGAAACACAATAGGTAGTCTAAAAATCTCATTTCTCATTTCTTTTATTGAAGAAAAACCGTTATTTTCATTAGTACTAGGGATTTAATCCCTCTGCCGGATTCCATAGGCTCCGCGTGCCTCTGCCGGATTCTATAGGCTCCGCGTACTTCTCCCGGATTCCATGGGCTCCGCGTGCCCCTGCCGGATTTCCATAGGCTCCGTGTGCCTTTGCCAAAATCTCACCAAATGATGGCATTGGTTTAAAACACCTCATTACCACAAACATTTCATTCAAATTTTTATAACAAGCCCATTTCTCCAATTTCATTTCACCAAAACACACCTTTCGATAAAAATGGGTTACGCACACCCTCACACACACTTTCTAAAATCCAACAAATGTCCATATGACATTAGATGACGTATTTACTTATGAGTCTACAATCCTCGTGTCACACCCCAAAATGGGAAATGACCGGCCGTGTGCCACGCGGCAAACCCATGGAACATGAAGCCTAAAAATAAAATAAACCATAAAAACTAAATAACCATTCTTTATTGAATAGCAAAATCAAAACCAAATTTGTCTCAATATCAGTATGGGGAGCAACCGTCCCATGAACCCAACAATAAAATTTGCCACCAATGATAACAAAAGCAATTTATCTAAAAGGTTTAACAAATAGTGGAAGCGAATAAATGAAATACTAAAACTAGGATGCAATGTCCTATGGAGGTCGACACAAAGAATTCCCCAAGATGCCGCCAGAGTCCTCACCTATTGACTCGATTTTCCTGAAAATGATGTTGGAATAAATCCGTCAGCTGACAAGCTCAGTGAATGACAAATCATGTATAATAAATAGAGTTCTAAAGAAGGGATAAAATATTTTATCATGTAAATATAATTTGGCACGCGAGGTGTATAGCAAAACAATAAATCCTTTTACCAATAATTAACAAGCCTCAATGGTGATCACAATACGATATTCAACAACAATGGAGAACCACAACCAATACCAAATAGTACCAAGTGCCAGTGAACAAAAATCTCATAATTGGATCCAATATCGAAGCTTAGAGTCACCACGAGTAGGCAGCCCGTGGAACTTTTCCCTAAGAATGATCCGGCGAAAGTCAGCCGTTGAGCATTAGGGTCACCGGCCAGGACACGGTTTCTTCCCTAATGGCCAGAGTCACCCGCACACAGAGGATTAATTTCCCTGGACTTTCAATAATAAATGTTCTCATCAATATCCACCAAGTTCTCACCAAAAGAATATTTTTTTCGCATACCAATTAAAAGATCAAATATATATAAACAATTCACGGTTTCAATAACCAAATGATGATTTTTCCAAAAGAATAATTCAAGGGACACGGCGAGTTCGAAAATACGTAACATGCTTAACCACTCACCTGAGTCCAAAAGTAAAGCAACACGAAGAGCCCAAAAAGAGACTAACCTGTATATAAAATAAGACGAATGAAATGACTAACTAATTCGGATAGAAACTGTATAAATTAAAATGCTATATACCATTAAACCCCAAACCTAACCAAATGCCAATTAAGACTAACCATCAGTACCCAAAAATTATCCTTTCAAGAACTCTATTTTCATTGAATAAATTAACTATCCCTTTAACAGTAGCATTCGTACGTGTAAAACACCTGTCTCTAAAATCATGTACAACAAATCCTAAAAGAAATTTCTAAAGTCTCTAAAAACAATACCCTTCAAGTCTTCCAAACAATGACAAAATTAACTATTGTAATTGCCATATGAGGGAAGGATTTCCTTCACTCGGTCCAATCTCACACACATGCACTATCTGATTCTCAGTTCCACATGTACTTACACAAAACGCCATAAATCACGACCTGCACCACTAATCACTCGGTTGCACTTTATAAATCACTCGACCAAGAATTTAGTCCCTTTCAAACCCATATTCCAGAGAATAAAGAAAAAAGGAACAAAAGAAAAAGGAACAAAAAGGATAGACCAAATAACAAATCTCACCTCCGAAGAAACCACTCAAAACCCCTCAACTTCGACTGTTGAGGCTGTCTCTCAAAAAGTTCTCTTAATGATAACCCTAATCAACTTATAAATATATAACTAAGTGAAACTCTACACCCACTAATCACACGCCCTAAGTTTTAGGTAAGTAGTTAGTGAGAATAACGTAAGTAACAAATGAAAATAGATACATTTATCTAACTAGTTTATTACTAGTATATAACCAAAATATATTCTTATTGACCGAAAAATTATTATAGTGCCAATAATTTTTGTAGTGCACGCCAAAAATAATTAACTAGGACCCCACCATAAAAGGAAATTCTTAAGCAAATAATTATTATTAGGGAAAGAAAAGTCAGGGCGTAACATCCTTCCCCTCTTAATAAAAATTTCGTTCTCGAAATTGCATAACCTCAAGCAAATGAATGTTAGTACTTGTAATGAATTTCCTCTTCATACTCTCAAGTGGCTTTTTTCACAACATGAATGCGCCACATTATATATTTAAACCAATCGTATTGTTTTGTTGCGATCCATCTTCTCCTTCTGTGTCAAAAATCTAAATGGATCGTTCATGATAGGTTAAATCATCATAAACCTGAAGTGACTCGCTATCAGTTAGAAGGGACGGATTATGCAAATATTTACATAACGTTGACACACGAAACACATTATGAAAGCCAATCGGTAGGCCACCTGACTAACCTTGTCCAAAACCTCAAGAGGCTAAAAAAAAATGAAAATAAATGTGGAGCCAACTTCCTCTTTTTACCAAACCGAATGATACCTTAATGCAGAGAGCATAAGAAACACACATCTCTGATACTAAACTTCGAATCCCTCCCATGATTATACGCACAACTTTTCTGCCTACTCTAAGCTGTTAGATTGCATCCTCAAAAATAAAATCAAGTCCCCAAAGTTTCCTTCCTTCAACCTCATACCAACAGATAGGGAATCTACACTGTCAAAACATGGGTGAAAATGATGCCAAAGGTCAAATACATTAATAAATGAGCAATTGGGGATCAAACGGACATCAAAGGGTGGCCGAAAACCACCTAGAGAATAGGGGCAGCTGCTGCAAATTTTGGGACAGCAACATTTGTACAGTAACAGTGCAGATTTTCACCTCTAAAGTGTGGAATTTCAACCCAATCACAAATGACATAGTTTAGGCTCAAACTAGAGATGCTAGGCAACAATTGAACATGGAGGGAGGTCAATTTCACTCCCAATTTCATCAATCAACAACAAATTTCATAAATCAAAGAATCCAAGTTAGGAAAACCCACATAAAGAGGGAAAACATGATTTTCAATAAAATTGAAGCCAAGAACAAATTATGTGAAACAAATCACAAGTATACAACTAGAGAGAGTAGAAATTGTTCCCCTACCTCAAGGTTTTGCTTGAAAATGGTGGAAAAATGAAACCCTAGGTGGAGAAAACTTCAAATCCCAAAATTTGAACTTCCGGTGCCAATCACTACAAGAAAAATCATAATTTGCGAGGAATGAAAATCGTCATAAATGGTACACTTTTCCTCGCCAATGGTATAGGCGAGGAAAATATTTTGTCACCGGTTTTGTCGACAAAGGGTTGTCGCAGAAGGTCACATGGCGAGGAAAATAAGAATTTCCTCGCCTATAATGAGTTTTTGGCGACAAAATAATTTCCTCTCCTATATTGAGTTTTGGCGAGGAAATATTCCGTCTCCTATATCGATAATTTTTTGTCGATAATTCATCAATTTCCTCGCCAATAATCATGGAAAACGATCCTGGAAAATTACATAGGCGAGGAAACGTTTCGTCGGCAAATAATTTAATTTAAATATTATAAAATAACATAGGCGAGGAAACTTTTCGTCGGCAAATAATTTAATTTAAATATTATAAAATTACATAGGCGAGGAAATTTTTCGTCGGCAAGTAATTTAATTTAAATGTTATAAAATTACATAGGCGAGGAAATTTTTCGTCGGCAAGTAATTTAATTTAAATGTTATAAAATTACATAGGTGAGGAAATTTTTCGTCGGCAAGTAATTTAATTTAAATGTTATAAAATTACATAGGCGAGGAAACTTTTCGTCATTAGAAAGCTTCTTAGAAAACCTCTTCAGTGAGAAAAAATTTCGTCACCTAAAGAATATATATGAGGAGTATAGGTGACAAAATAAATTGTGTCACATTCCTTTGAGAATACAATCCTATTCATTTTAGAATTCAATAGATATCAAACAAAAACCCTGTATTACATTACATTTCACCAAAATAACTAACATATATTCATAATCCTTCAAAATATTTAGTATTCTACACCAATTAGTTCATCCACCATAGGATCTAATGCATCCATGTTCCAAAGACAAAAAGTCAAAAATAATCAAACTAGACCATATCATGTTCTTATCCTATGCATCATCCAAAAAGAAGACTCAAACTTCATACAAAAAAAAAAAAAAAAAGGTCGTCACATATTGATATATCCAAAAAAGAAGTCTTCAATGAAAACCATATACTCTCATCTTTCCCACTATCCAACCTTCTACCTATTCAATCTGCAAAACATCAAACAAGATTACAAAATATTGTTACGATTTTGTTAATAGAATAAGAAAATTTATGTAAACTTAGTAAATATAATGTAGACAACTCAACTAAGAAAATTTATGTAATCAATACAGCTTCGGTACTTGTTAGCAACTTGTGATAAAGTACAGGAATTCCCAACTCCAAAGTCATCTTGCATTTGCATACAATTGGCATAAAACAATACATGAGAGTTTGTCTACTACATGCCATCGTCGATGTCGGCTCAGGAGAAAAGACACAAAAATAATTGATGGAGTAAGGCTTCATAATGAAATCACTACAAGAAAAGGCACAAAGAGGCAAAATGTTGCATTTCGCTCGAAGAATCTATAAGTCGGGCACTCCGGGGGCCTATAACGGCTAAAACCAAGGCGTCGGCAAGTAAAATTATGCTATGACGGTATTTTCTTGTCTTACATGGCCCAAACCAGTTATATTAAGTATTTATGACTTAACGGAGGCAAAATATAGCTCGTCGCTTGGGAAATAGATGAATCGGGTACCCGGGGGCCGAAAACCGGCTAAAACCAAGGCGTCGGCAAGTCAAATTATGCTCTGACGGTATTTTCTTGTCTTACATGGCCCAAACCAGTTATATTAAGTATTTATGACTTAACGGAGGCAAAATATAGCTCGTCGCTCGAAATTGATGAATCGGGTACCCATTGGGGCCAAAACTAAAACCAAGGCGTTGGCAAGTCAAATTATGCTCTAACGGTATTTTCTTGTCTTACATGGCCCAAACCAGTTATATTAAGTATTTATGACTTAACGGAGGCAAAATATATCTCGTCGCTAGGCGAAATTGATGAATCGGGTCACCTGGGGCCACCTAAAACCAAGGCGTTGGCAAGTCAAATTATGCTCTAACGGTATTTTCTTGTCTTATATGGCCCAAACCAGTTATATTAAGTATTTATGACTTAACGGAGGCAAACTAATCTCGAACTTTAAAAGTCAAATTGATTTTGCTCTAATCTTGTCTTACATGGCCCAAACCAGTTATATTAAGTATTTATGACTTAACGGAGGCAAACTATATCTCGTCGATAAATTGATGAATCGGGTACCCAGGGGCAAAACGCTAAAACCAAGGCGTTGGCAAGTCAAATTATGCTCTAACGGTATTTTCTTGTCTTACATGGCCCAAACCAGTTATATTAAGTATTTATGACTTAACGGAGGCAAAATATATCTCGTCGCTCGGGAAATTGATGAATCGGGTACCCCGGGGGCCGAAAACGGCTAAAACCAAGGCGTTGGCAAGTCAAATTATGCTCTAACGGTATTTTCTTGTCTTACATGGCCCAAACCAGTTATATTAAGTATTTATGACTTCAAGGAGGCAAAATATAGCTCGTCGCTCGGGAAATTGATGAATCGGGTACCCGGGGGGCCGAAAAACGGCTAAAACCAAGGCGTCGGCAAGTCAAATTCTGCTCTGATGTATTTTCTTGACTCGGATGGCTCACACAGGCCACATCATGTATTGGTGACTTTATGGAGGTAAAATATCGCCCGTTGCACAGGAAATCGACAAATCGGGTGCTTGGAGGCCAAAAAACGGCTAAAAATTATGGCGTTGGCATACCGGATTTTGTTCCACTTCAATTTTATTGATTTGGACAGTTCAAACAAGTCACGTTATGCACTTGTGACTTTACAGAAGCATCATATTTCCATTTGCTAAAAAAATTGATGATTGGATACTATGAAATCCAAAAAAGGCTTAAAAACGAGGTGTCGGCGTATCGGGCTATGCTCCACCACTGTTTTCTCACATTGGATGGTTCCCCCAAGCAATATTGAGTATTTTTGGCCTAGTGGAAGCATCGTTTCACCTACGGCTCACGAAATCATTGATTGGACGCGTCAAAATCCAAAAAATGGCCTAAAAACAAGGCGTTGACATCCGAAATCCCACTCTGCTGCAATTTTCTTGGTTTCGATAGTTCACACAAGTCACTTTATGAACTTGTGACTTTATGGAAGCATTATATCGCCCATTGCTCAAAAATTTGATGATTGGATACTATGAAATCCAAAAAAGGCTTACAAATGAGGTGTCGGCGTATCGGGTACGCTCCACCACTGTTTTGTCACATTAGATGGTTCTCCCAAGACATATTGAGTATTTTTGGCCTACTGGAAGCATTGTTTCACCTACGGCTCGAGAAATCATTGATTGGACGCTCCTAAGTCCAAATATGGCCTAAAATTAAGAATTAACATGCCGGATTGCATTCTACTGCTATTTTGTTAGTTTGAATGGTTAACACAAGTCGCATTGGGCATTTATGACTTTTTGGAATTGTTTCTTTGCATGTTGGCTAAAAAGTTCAAAGATCGGACCCTTTGACGCCCGAAAATGGCCTAAAAACGGAGCCGCCGACATGTCAAAACATGTCACACCACTATTTCTGTCATTTGGTCCATTCGCACGGGTTACATTACTCATTTATGACTTGGAGGAAGCATCATTTCACGCTCCAACCAACAAAGCGGGAATTCGGTACCTTTAAGCCCGAAAACGGCCTAAAACAAGGTACCGGCGCGTCAAAACTCCTTATAAGGCTATTTCTTTGATTTGGGCTATTCAAACAGGTTATATCATTAGTTTATGACTTGGTGATATCATTGTTTTGTGCGTTTGTCAGCAGATCAAGATTTGGATACTCCAAAGACCCAAAAAGACCCGAAATGGCACCATCGGCATGTCAAAACTCATTCCATTGCAAATTCCCCGAGTTATTCCACTCACTCGAGTTTTATCATGTATTTTTGACTAGGGGGAATTAATGTTTGCAGGCGTTTGGTAAAAATTCAATGATCAGAGACCTTCGCCCCCGAAAACTGCCTATACGGAGGCATCGGCGTGTCAAAACTTGTTATAGTGCTATTTCTATACTTTGGTCCACTCACATGAATATAGACATCAACAAAATTGAGCTCATAAAGCCAAATTTATAAATATTTATAATGTTTTAGACCAAGCATAGCCGATCAAAAAGTCTGCAAGTCTGCAAATTCCTTGAAAATTGCATTTCTGCACTTCTAACGTTGCATTTCTGCATATTTTTGCATTATAATTCATCACCTTGTTCTTTAATGTGTTTGTGTAATATAGCTACGAGTAGGAAGGTGATTGCTAAGGATTCAGATTCATCTTGTGGCAAACTAGTGAGAGCATTAAAGCGAACTAGTGAGACCTCACTAGTTTTGGAAAAATTAGTGAGACCTTAATCGACTTTCGTCATAGAAGGTCTAATACCATAACAAAATTCTTATAAATCAATCCATTCAATTGTAAAGAATGTCTAGAGAGAGAGAGAGAGAGAGAGAGAGAGAGAGAGAGAGAATGGAAGTATATTACAGCAGAGTTATGATCATTTTACAAGAGGAAAATACCTATTTCCAAAACTAGTGAGGTCTCACTAATTTTTCCAAAACTAGTGAGGTCTCACTAGTTCTCCTTAATTCTCTCACTAGTTTGCCACAAGATGAATCTCAATACTTAACAATCACCTTATAGGGACATTTATGCAAGTTTATTGAAAGACTAAAAAGCTACACTAAAAAGACTAAAAAGGAGCAGAAAATAGTAGCTAAAAAGACTAAAAGCAGTAGAAAATAGGAGTAGCTAAAATATCAAAAGACTAAGAAGCGAAAGAAGAAAATAGCAGCTAAAATAAATCACCCACCAACGTCGTTTTCAGCTAATGGCTCGCTTTGTGGCTGTGCAGATTGTAAGTCCTGAGTATCAGCTGTCATGCCCGTTTTCATCCAATTTTTGTCCATGTCTGATTTAAGTCATCAAAATAATGTCAAGCCCTGCATATATCACAAATTACATAAGTAGATTCAGTAAACCAGTTTTTAATAGTTAGGTGTCACTCTCTCCAACCTTTTCTATCTATCCTTAGGATGAACACTACCGAATAGCTTATAAGATATGTAATACCTTAGTTTTCCAAATTCAAAAGCCTAATTATCATAAGTCTGAAAAGTACACACTATGCAGATAACTTTCTTATATATATAACCAGAGCCGAGTCCTCATCTTTCTCTTGTTTTGGCATCCATGGGCTCAAATCAGTTAAATTATCCCCAAAAGCATACACAAATCATTCACTAATGTAGAATTAGATAACACTATAAATTTGAATAAAGAAAAGACAAGCTAAGCTTTTTATCCAAATTGCCTGCAAATAAGAGAGAGAGAGAGAGAGAGAGAGATTTGTTAAGTCCTCCAACTATCACATTGCATTGCATTTAGTCAAATTGGTAACGGAAGTTACAAAACTAACCCAACAAAATAGATGAATGGCCATGCCATAATTTCTCCCAACTCAAAAGGCAAAATTGCGATTTTAACCCTAAGTCCCACACAACCCTCCCCTCACTGAGCACGGGTCAAACTACTTTATGCCAGTTTGAGAGGGAGAGAGATCGCCACGCAGCTAGAAAACCTCCAGAACCAAAAGATAGTCGTAGAGACCTAATAGTGTTGTTGCACTTATTGCTCTTAGAGTCTTAGGTAAAGGATATGCAGCTTTTTTAACTGGAAAGGAGTTTATGAACAGGCAACAAGTTTATATGCAAAATCTGGTGTTTGCTGGATCGCAAAGGAGATAATTTTGGTTCACATCCCGTTTTTGATCTAGAATTCTTCAAACTCTAATAGACTAGATACTATCTCATAGTCATCGGAGAACTCCATACAAGTGCATTTACTGCTGTGAATCCCACGTTTTAGCAAACAAACAGAATTTGAACCTTCTAACAATCTAGCAACCTATTAATTTCATATTCCAGTCACAGCTTAAGTTAACCATTATTTCCTAAGTTATTTCCTGTCACTCACAAGTTTAATAAGGAGATAGAAAATTACAAGCTTATTAGGGAACTTCAGGAAAATACAAACAATCTTACTTTCCCAGGACTACATCAGCTATCCCACGCCAACACAATTGAAGTATATCATAGACATTAGACACCCAACAACAAAACCTTATGATATCCAACCAAATTCCACATTATGTAATTCTATGGGATTCGCTCATGAGATTTGTGCTTTCTTACTAAAGCTCTCAGATACCCCATAGGAAAAGGAAAAATAAAAACCCATCAAAGCAAGTCCACCTATTGGCGCCAAAATGGCATTGCCGGAGCTATTTTTGGCTTGCTACAATGTCAAAAAGCCCAAAAATAGCAATGTTATTAAACCAATTCAGCTCTATTTTGCAACAATCCCAAATCGAGACTAGTAGATTAAACTCAACATATTTTTTAATGCAAATCAAATGACTTTGATGAAGTGGGAGGACAGGCAATGCCATCTTTGGTGTTGGCAGCAATGATGACATTGACAATTTTTTTGGCGTTATCAAATAGCGAAGGGAACAACTATTACAATAAAGAAATAGTAACAAGACAAAAAGCATGTGCACATAGGAACCAAATCCATAGTCTTTCACCAGATCCTAAACCAATTTTTAATTAGCAAAGAGGTCATTAAATCACCAAAACCCAAACAAGAGCTGCAAATCAAAACCCAAACAAGAGCTGCTGGACTTACTGCAACATTTTTCGTCATTCCTTGCTGCTGGACTTCTATTTTGCTCAAGATTTGCTCTGAAAATCGGACAAAAATCGGAGAAGAGAGAGAAATCAGTCAACTAGAGTTTAGAGTTAGTGATAGAGATTAGAAAAATTAGGGTTTAGAAATCAAAACCCAAACAAGACCAGACCAGACTTCAATCGACCATTTCTAAACTCTATTTGTAAAATGGAATCCAGTTAGAGTTTAGAAATTGGGGAAAGTGATAGAGAAAAAAGAGAAATTCTCATACCAAGAGATACAGCGGCAGCGGCGAGGTAGCAATCGGTGATGGTAGCAGCGGCAGAGATGGAGAGGTAGGGCGGCTTGGCTTTGGAATGGAGGAGAAACAGAGATACGAGTTAGAGATGGAGAGATGTGTTAGAAAATCTTATTGGGGTTTTTTCTTCTTCCTTTGTTTTTTTCTCTTGCAAAAGACCCGCCCAATATAAATTGAAGCCCGCCAAAAGAAATTTCGCTGCAAACAATTACCGAGGAAAACAGTTCCTCGCCTATTGTGAGCTCATTAGCGAGGGCTAATTTCGTCGTCCAATTCGTTAAAATAGTGAAAAAATAAATTTTGGTCCATACAAATTAGCGAGGAAAACCGTTCCTCGCCCATTGTGAGTTCATTAGCGAGGACTTATTTCGTCGTCCAATTCGGCCAAGCAAAATAATGAAAAAAGAAATTTCGGTCAATAAAAATTAGCGAGGAAAGCAGTTCCTCGCCCATTGTGAGTTCATTAGCGAGGATTTATTTCGTCGTCCAATTCGGCCAAGCAAAATAATGAAAAAGAAATTTCGGTCAATAAAAATTAGCGAGAAAAGCGAGTTCCTCGCCCATTGAGTTCATTAGCGAGGATTTATTTCTTATTTCGTCCAATTGATTCGGCCAAGCAAAAATAATGAAAAAGGAAATTTCGGTCCATACAAATTAGCGAGGAAACCGTTCCTTGCCCATTGTGAGTTCATTAGCGAGGACTTATTTCGTCGTCCAATTCGGCCAAGCAAAAATAATGAAAAAGGAAATTTCGGTCCATACAAATTAGCGAGGAAACCGTTCCTCGCCCATTGTGAGTTCATTAGCGAGGACTTATTTCGTCGTCCAATTCGGCCAAGCAAAAATAATGAAAAAGGAAATTTCGGTCCATACAAATTAGCGAGGAAACCGTTCCTCGCCCATTGTGAGTTCATTAGCGAGGACTTATTTCGTCGTCCAATTCGGCCAAGCAAAAATAATGAAAAAGGAAATTTCGGTCCATACAAATTAGCGAGGAAAACCGTTCCTCGCCTATTGGGAGTTTATTAGCGAGGATTTATTTCGTCGTCCAATTCGGCCGAGTAAAATAATGTAAAAAGAAATTTCGGTCCATACAAATTACCGAGGATAATATTTCCTCGCCCAATGTGAGCTCATTAGCGAGGAATTATTTCGTCGACAAAGTAAAATAATTTAAAAATAAATTTAGCTCCATAAAAATGAGCGACGAAACATTTTCCTCGCCCAAGGTGAGTTTTTCAGTGAGGATTGATTTCGTCGTCCAACGGATTTCAAAGTTTCGCGCGCCCGGAGACGGTATGGAGGGAGCATATTAGCGAGGAAATTTATTATTTCCTCGCCAAAACTTTGGTTCGTCCACTCTTTTAGAGACAAAATTATAAATTTCCTCGCCCATTTACTAATTTTAGCGAGAAAATAACATTTCCTCACCTTAAATTTGCTTTCCCTATAAATTAGTGACGAAATATGATTTTCCTCACAAAAAAGTCATAATTGGAGACGAATTTTATTTTCCTCACCAGTATTTCCTCACAGATTATCACTTTTCTTGTAGTGAATCCAAGGTGACCCAACCTCCACACGGTCCGTAGAACACGAAAATGGCCTTGGTTCTTGAAGTGGTTGAGTGATGATGGAGAGATTTGAGCTTGGAGGTAGCAAAAATGGTGGAGAGGGAGGAAAGAGAGAGGGCCGGTCGGGGGAGGAGAGAGGGAGAGAGTGTTTGTTTTATTTATTTTTTTGCAATCTTCCCCCACACACTTCCTAATATAACCCCATACTACACCTCACACCCAAATGTCCCTTGTGTATATAAAATGTGACCCCATCTCACTAATTTCAATCCAACACTTGGTCAATAAACATTTTACAACATTCCTCACAAAACCCCAACTTTTACTTTCAAAAAGTAATTAAATTTTCCAGGTCTTCACATTATTAATCTCTGAAGTGAACAAAGATTAAAAGGGAAGAGGAGCAGAGAGCATCACAACAATGAGGAAAACCTCGATGCAAACAGAGCAACCTCCACCCAGGAAAAGAAAAAGTAAGCTAGCAAGGTACCAACAGAAGAAAAAACACCAGGACAAAATCTGGGATGAAAGCAACAAATCATAACAGAGGATACAATTAAATAGCTTCCAATGCATGAGCTGTTAATTCTAAAGAGGAAATCATTCAACGAGAAATCAGAGCCCCTTCTGTGGATTTAACCCAAAAAGCAACTCTGGAAAGAATTAGATCAGAAGTCTTGTTCCAGTCTGGACCTTCATTCTCAGACACAAGTTTATTCCTCACATTCCAAACTGACCACAAAACAGCCATAGTTATTGCATCCCGAATCAACCTTCTTTGCTTTTTCATCACCCAATCTTTCCACCAAAGGAGGAGATTAACTATTGATTTTCGGGAGACCAATTTCACACCCCACCAATACATATTTTTTACCACAGATTCCATATTGGTTGGGAATGGAGCAACAAATGGTCAACAGACTCTAACTCTGAAAAACAAAATTTACAACAGACTTCTTCTACATTTCGAATGATACCCAGATTAAAGAGAAACTCTGAAGTTCTAATTCTACTGAGATGAACTAGCCAGCAAAAACATTGGACTCTGTAAGGAGCCACATTCCTCCAGATGAGGCCAAAAGCAAAGTTAACAATTAGAGCACTTGGGTTGGCTAATTCATACAGAGATTTTACAGAGAAAGTTTTTGAGGAGTTACCTTCCCAAATCAGCTTGTCACTAACACCATTTGAGATTAGAATTCCCAAACCATCTAGAATAGAGTGAAGTTCATCCATTATGTCCTTCTCCCAATCAGAGTCTTCTTCTAAGTTGTATCCCCAGTCATGAGATGTAATCTTCTAGATAATACCACATTCAGTAGCTCCTCTTGCTGACAAACCAACCTAAAAATTGGTGGAAAAGCCTCAGCAAGACTTTGATTTCCCAGCCATGTATCCAACAAGAAAAGTGTGGAGCTTCCATTCCCAACTTTGATTTTGGCATTGCTCAAGAAAGTAGTGTAAATTCTGGGATTTCTATCCTACGTTTGCAGAATGTCTTTCCAAATGCATGAGACCTTCTTGGATAGATCAGAGTTTGGGATCCAGTTGCTTCCTTTCATCTTGTATTTAGAGTTGATCACCTTCCTTCACAAAGCATTTTCTCCATGCCATATCTCCACCACCATAAGAAAGGTATTGCAGCATGGTCCTTTATGTTCCTTATCCCCAAACCTCCCATGTTTCTATTTTGAGCTAATTTTCCCCATGCAACTAAGTGTAGCTTCTTTTTCAAGTCAGTGCTGCCCCACAAAAAATTAGCTTGGATGGATTCAAGACTTTTGATTATACCCTTAAGAATTTTGAAGAGTGACATAAAGAATATGGGAAGGCTACAAAGAACTGTTTGGATCAAAGCTATTCTTACACCAAAAGATAAATATCTCCTTTTCCAAAAGGCAAGCTTGGCTCTGAATTTGTCAATTATTGGTTTCCAAGTGGTTTTCCGTTTTGGGCTTGCACCTAGGGGCATACCCAAGTACTTGACTGAGAGTTTTTACATTTTTACAGTCCAAAACTTGGGCAAAAGACAAGAGGTCAACATCAGAAATGTCAACACCACAAAGAATTGTCTTATGGCAGTTAATTTTAAGCCCGATAGATCCTCAAAATCTCTTAGTAATTTCTTGATAACTTACACTTCCTCTAATTTGGCTTTACAAAAAACGAGTGTGTCATCCGCAAATTGAAGGTGTGTGATGGTAGGTCCCTCAAAAATCACAGAAAGCCCACTGAGAATGCCTTGATTGAGGGCCTTTTTGAAGAGCCAATTAAGGCCCTCAGCAGCTATAATAAAGCAACTATAATAAACAGAAAGGGGGACAGAGGATCCCCTTCTCTAACTCCCTTCTTCATTTGGAATTCCTTACAAGAGGACCCATTTACTAAGACAGAAATCCAAGCAGAAGAGAGACATTCCTTTATCCACTTGATCCATTTTTTTTTTTGGGAATCCCATTAGTTTCAACATTTTCAGTAAGTAATTCCAATTAAGCCTAGCAAAAGCTTTTTCAAAATCAAGTTTGATGATCATGCCTTGTTTCTTTCCTTTTTTCCAGAAGTCCACAATCTCGTTTGCAATAAGGATACCATCTTGAATGTTTTTTCCTCCAGAAAAAGGAGATTGAACCTCACCAACAATCACAAGGATTGTAAGTTTGATTCTAGCAACTAGAATCTTGGAGAGAATTTTGTAAAAGCTTCCAGTGGGACTAATAGGTCTATAATCAGCTAGACCGAAGGGGTTTTCAACTTTAGGGATCAAGGTGATGAAAGAGGAGTTTATATCTTTGGGGAGTCTCCCATGCTTGTGGAATTCAATGAGAAAATCCATGATGTCTATCTTCACGAAGCTCCAGCACTTCCTGCTACTGAGCATATTGAAACCATCCGGCCCTGGAGCTCTATTCCCATCACATGATTTTATGATATTCCAAGCCTCTTCTTCTCATAATTCAGCAATAAGAAGAGCACAAAGGTATTGATGATAAATAAGTAGAGATGTTAACGACGATTAAGATGTAAAAGAATTAAACATGCAATAGTTTCTAATTCTATAGTATTAGTTCCATGCGACTTAATTTGCATTTGTCTAGTCTGTTATCCCTATCTCCATGTACCAAATTATATACGGAATTTCCAAAAGCATCAGCCATTTTGCATTAGTCTTACTCTATGTTTAAACTCAAAAGACAAGAAAAGACACCTGCAAGAGTATCATAAATGCACTCCTAGTCCCCTGAAAAAGAAAAAAATTGTTGGCCAATGGGAGCATTTTGAGTTGGCTTTCGAAATGTGAATTGTTCTTGTATTATCAATATGCCTATGAAAAATTAAATGTGCATCTAGAGGAATATAATGGGTTGGGTCGGCAAGGGCATAACACGTCTAGAAATCAGCTTGACAAGGCTTGAGACGGTATGGGCCAGCAAGCCCGGCCCGCAAGGACGCTTTAGTGAGACAGGCCAGGCTAACATAAATAAGATTGACTCATTAAATTTAATATTCAAGTAACCAGAGACCCCCTTCATACATCCCCCCTTAAATGTAAAAGTGGACAATGACACCCCCCTACTTTCCCCGTAATTGGTAAATTACTAACTTTGTTAATGTAAAGGCCAAATTGACCCCTTAACCCTCTCATAACATGCATTAGATAGTCACCATTCCCAAAGATAGCCCATTGGTACTCTCTCTCTCTCTCTCATGGCGAGGTTGATGATCTCTTATCATGTACTCATGTGCTATTGCTGGTGTTAAGCATCCGATTTGATTGCATTGGAGATTTTTCAAGGAAAACACTTAAATTTTCAAAGTTGATACAAACAAGGGAGAGGCAAAAACTTAAAAGTCCTACTCAATTTTGAGTATTATAAATTAGCTCTACCTGATGAGAGCATGTATGCATAATTTTGATGCATTCTAAATTATGATTTGATAAAGATGTGGAGTATTAAGTCTCTAAGATAAAAACTTGAGGCCCTATAAAATTTAATCAAGAAAGATTAATCGCTAATCAAAGGTCATATCACACCACGAATATCGCATTTGGAGGACCACGAAAGAGAAAGCACGATATCATTTCACCAACCATATATACAAGAAACTAATCAACAAGGGTCTCAGCCCTATAATGTGAATATTGTCCGATTGACAACTCAACTTGTCTAACCACGAAATTCATACAAGTTTCTAAGGTGGCTTCAACTATATTCAGATGTTTCGGTGATTAACCATTCACTGAAAATGTTTGCATGGGAGGTACAAGTCATTTTCTGGGATGAGTACAAATCATGTATGTTGAGTGTGCAAGTCTAAAATGTATAATGTGCTAATCAATGCATTGTTCCAATTTATGAAGGCACCCCTATTAACTCTCAAACAAGTGTCATTGACCATTCACTAAAATATGCAGTCATTTGTGCAAGGCAAATCCTTTGTGTCGAGGGCACTAGTTTGGCATACATAACGCGCTACATATAATTACAGCTCTATTATCCTTCAAGACCTGACTGATTAAGCATTATGTATACTCTAGTTGTGCATTTAAAATTGCCTATGCAAAGCACATAGCTATGCAATTGATGAGTGGAATTGTATTTGCATATTCTTCCAGCGTTTGCCGAAAGATTACACCACCGAAATGAAGCCCCCCACCACAAACCTAGTTGTCCAATAGACAAAATTGCTTTTGCTATCCTATGAAATACATTTCATGCTTACTTTATCACGTTGTACTTCACATACCAAGAAACCAAAACATTAAAGGAAAAATGTTACATTTGGCCATTTTATCCATAGTTTTGAATCTCGGCCGATACGGTACGTATCGGCCGGTTCGTCTCGGGATTTGGAGGCTCCGATACCGATACGTACCGTACCGTATCGGCCAATACGCCAAAAAAGTTAAAAAAATTCACGACCGCTACACCCGATTCCCGCGACGTATCGCCGATACGTCCCGATACCGATACACCGATACCGCGACCGATACCGTGACCGATACCGCTATTTAAAACTATATTTTATCAAATAGGTGTGGGCATCAACTTAAATCCACTTCATACTTACTTTGGTGACGCCAATACTCAAATGGCTGTCACGCGCGGTACCAGTTCTCGGAGTTAATTCCCAGAAACCGACTAACCCAACAGCTTCCTCAGATGGAATTACCTTACGGGCAACATTGGTTGAAATGGGTTAAACCCAGCATCAATTTTATGAGTTTCTAGAAGCCTATGACCCCCCAATCGCAAATGGAGAAGTAAAACTCGAAGCTGTCAAACCTGAATTTGAGTTGCTTTCATGAAAAGGCCCTGAAATGTTATGATCGTATTATGCTAAACCCAAGTTGCAAGTTCATGGGCAGCCAAGCATTTGATTTCAAATGGAAGTAACCAACCTCCAATTATATATGATGGACGGCAAGCAAGCTACGCAGGTTCCATATACTACAACTATTTTAGAGAGCTTGAGATTTCGACCAGCATTGACAGACTAATTGCAAGTCACCCTTCAAGATCCCCGTGCTTTCTTCTTATTCATGATTCAGGAGCCTTGAAGGTCGCAAATCTAGCAACTTCTGCTTCTGCACTCGTGGAGATGGGACTTCCATATTTATCATTTGCTCTGATTACCCCCAAGAGAGGAATTCTTATGTAAAACAACGAATGGTCATTCTAGCAAATGTTTTGGGGTTATTGGATTATGAACTGAGTGGGTAGTTGAAGAGAGGTACAATCCACTGACAGCGGGGCAAGGAGGTCCAGCAGTAGTATGTGGATCAATGGAGCTAAATAGTAAGTTGGTTGTGGGTGTGGTTGGTTGGAGGTAGGGTGAGTATAGAGAAATATAGCTAGGTCTTGATGTGTTACTGTTACTCAGGTTATTACACCCTCCATCCCAACTTTTGGGAAATTTAACTTTTTAAGGGGACAAATACGGAAAAGCTAAGTACCCGGAAACAAATACCCCGAAAATACCCAACCCACACACAAAGTGTGTGGGCTCCACACACACTGCACATCCAGTGTGTGTGGAGCCGGTTGGGTATTTTCGGTGTATCTTTTCCGGGTACGTATCATTACTGGGAAAAATATTATCTCATAGTTTCAAAATTATCCTTCAAAACTGTGTAGTTTATTACGTGGTTTTAAATTTTTTTATATCTTTTAATATGGATCTTAGACAATATGCAATATGGATATTGTTTGATAGATCTCAATTAATTGTTCTATACAAAGTTTTAAAAATCATGAAGAACATTACTAAAAGATATAAACGATTTAGCAATGACACGAATTTCAAAAACTATGAAACAAATTGGGAGGGAAAGAGTACTTCTAAGAGTAAAACTGGAAGGTTGACATCCGAAGATAGAAAATAGAAAGAGGGACCAGCAATTTGGGACGGAGGGATCGGAGTACCTTTTTTAGGCTTGAGAAGTGTTTGGAGGCCTATTTTTCATCTTTTCAATTTTAATTTTTTGGCTTTTTTGTATTATGGTCAAAATGTGTATTGAATCTGGGAAGAGTGTTTGAGAGAAATATGCAGGATCCTTTTTGCAACAGAAGATTAATAACGAAAATGAGTTATGGATTGGTTGTTTACCATTTTGGCCTTGTTTATTTATTATGGTATTAAAATGTGTATAAATATTGATTTTAGTAAGTATTTTAAAGTCATTTTGGGAAATATTTTCGTGAACATGTCTTGTCGATTTTTTTTTTTGGTTGGAAAATATTTTTTGCTGTTATTTTTTTTTGGTGATTGAAACTCTTTCCGTAATTAAATAATGTAAAATGGAAGTACTTGTCCTAAAATAGAAAAAGTTGGGACCTAAAAAAGGAAAAATTTCAAAAAAAAATAAAATAAACCTGCACTTTCAACGAATTCTCAAAAAAACACCTAGACTCTTGTCGTTAGCAAAACAACACCTGAACTTGCTAGTCTGTCAACAAATAGGCCCCCACCGTTGAATTCTATCATTTTTGGAGCATAAATAGGGTTGGCCATTTCCTCCGACCCGTTCGAATCCAATCCGATCCTCGATCCGAACGGAACGCCAATATGGAGATCTGTTTGGATATTCGATAGGATATGGGGATTTTTTTAAAAAAAATATTTGGGGATTGGGTAGGGGGTGGAGATAGGCATGTCCCCACCCCGAATCCGCTCCCCAATCCATCCCCACCCCGCTCCGCCCCCGTCCCCGAATCCCCGAATATTAGGGTCTATTCATGAGTTATGAAACTTTTGGGTCCCACTAAATTTTCTTCAAACACATGGTGTCACACTAAATTTTCTCCAAACATTTTATTATAATTGAACTTTGTAATACAATAAATGTGATTAAATAAGAAATGCATCACTATAATTTGAATACATCCCAACTAGGTTGACACCTGCTCAATTATCAATCATATGCATTCCTTAAAATAAACACAAAAAAATGCAAATAAAACCAATATTTTTCCAATCGAGCCGTTGATTTTGTTGTTCTTATTGATGAAATCAATTGTGTAAACTTTCTTCTCGATCGAGTTTAGAAATCTTGTCGATCGGGACCCAATTTGTGTTTTTTTAATGATACTTTCATCCGATTAAATGCCTACTAATATGCGATCCACTTAATTTTTTTCATGACTGATGGATACCCTAATATGCTATCTCGCTTGTGGTTCATTTAGTTTTCAAATTAGAAATCTAGTTGATACAACTTGAATTGAAGCTGGCAAACACTTACGCTTACACATGGTTACCGTGTCGTACCGTGCCAACGATAAACGTACGGTGCATGTGCCGGCCCGGCCCATTCAACATATGTACTTGTAACTTGATTTTAGCATTTAATTTGTAACTGGGATTCTAGATTTTTAGTAATCGTTTTTTTTTTTTAAATGATTGGATCCCCGAATCCCCGTGGGGATCCCCGTTCCCCATTTGGAGTGGGGATGGACGATGAAAATAAAGCCCCGTTGGGGATCGGGTAGGGGATGGATATGGAGAAGGGGTTTGGGGTTTGGGGGTGGAGATAATACTCTCCGGCACCGATCCGTCCTCATGCCCATCCCTAAGCATAAACAGTAAAATTAGCAATGGTAACAAAAGAAAAAAAAAAAAAAAACTCTAGCCGCACAAACCATTCACACACAAACAATGTGTGGGGCCTACTTTGGAGACACCACATGAATGATCTAAGCTGTTCATCATGTGCAAAATATGTTTCCGAGTAGACAATGTGCTCGATCTTGATTTTTTTTATTTAGGGTTTAATAAGTTTGAAATAAGCACTTAGAGGTGTCGGATTGAGCTGATTTTTTAATTGTTTACTCAAAAACATACTTTGCACATGATGAACGCCTTGGATCAGACTGGGATCCCAAAGTGGGCCCCACGAGTTGTCTGTGCACGGTGTGGATGTCGTGTCAATCTTGGACTTTTGTCTGGAAACAATGTTTTCTTGGCTGGATTTGCATAGACGATGTGTAGGGCCTGCTTCAGGGTCCCACACGCATGATACGAGCCATTTATCATGTGCAAAATACATTATCGAATACACATATAAAAAATTAGCTCAATTGCGTGGGACCTTGAAGTAGGCCCCACTTGTCGTCTGTGCACAGTCTGTCTGTGAGAGAGAAATAACATATCGAGGAGTTAACTCTGTTTATTTTCATCTATAAAAAATTTGACCGAATGGGACTACAGGGACTTGTTTGTTGACGAAAAGTAAGTCTAGGCGTCGTTTTGCTAACGGCAAGAGTTCAGGTGTTTTTTTTGAGAATTCGCTGAAGTTTAGGGGGGGGTTTTGAAAATTTACCCTATGAACATTGAAAATATAACACAAATTAATAACATACATAACATTACACATGCAAAAAAAACAACATCGACCGAAATACAAGTTTGTAACACAGTTCAGAAGCAATCGACAACTGGGTTTTTACATACATCTGTAACGTAAGTTTGTACACAACTTTAAGCAAAAACTCATATTTTGAGTTCTGAGTTTGCACACCACTTCAAGCAAAAACTCAGGTTTGAGTTCTGAGTTCAAGCAAAAATGATTTTCGAGGATGAACAGAGCGAAAATGAGGTGTGTAGATTTGCGACATCTTGGCTTCTCTCTCTCTCTCTCTCTCTCTCTCTCTCTCTCTCTCTCTCTCTCTCCCCCCGTTTGTTTTTGTGGTGGAAAAAAAAAAAGCGGAACTCTAGAGGATAAGGGTAGAGGGGTAGAATGGGAGTAGAGAATTGAGGGGAAAATGAGAATCATAAAGGGAAATGGAAAAGGAGCTCTGGATGTCTTTTTGCTTTCTACCCTAGAAAGTGA
This sequence comes from Vaccinium myrtillus, assembly GCA_016920895.1. NCBI lineage: Eukaryota > Viridiplantae > Streptophyta > Magnoliopsida > Ericales > Ericaceae > Vaccinium > Vaccinium myrtillus. The sequence goes on from CM029274.1 coordinate 13,064,890, forward strand.
AAATGGACCATCTCCTGGTCCAAAGTGATGATGTTCCTCTGTAGTGACAAAGATACCTAAATCTATTCCCTCATAAATTAACTTAGGTCCATTGTAAATCTAGAGATCATTGATCCCATTGTGTTGAACCTTAAGCCAACATTTGAAAAACCACTCTTTTGTTCTTTATCTGCTATCATTGCCTCTCTAGCGTTGATTCTTTTATCACATTTGAGGCAAATATAACTTTCTGGCCTTTTAACGTAAGGCTCCTCATCAACTTCCATACAACCCTCTTTTTGTTTCATTCTCTCAACTTTAGATGACAACCTTTTAGTCTTGTTGACATTGGATGTGACCATGTTGATGTCAACATGTGGAAATGGATCAATACCTATTCTCATCACATCTGGATTACCCTTAGCATACTGCAGCATTCCATTCTGAATCAGGTCCTGCACACAATTTCGAGAAGTAACACAATTGTTAGTGTTATGTCTAAACAAAAAGTGTCATTTGCAATACTCTTTTCCATGTCATTACATGACCCAACCTTACTTAAAGTTATGAACTTCTATTTTAGTAGTTCATCAAATAACTGGTCTGCTTTTGCCAAATCAAAAGAATACTGCCTATAACTGGCTTGGCTATTTTAGTAGTCCATCTCATAGGTTTCTCAACCTTGGTACGAGTATCACAAACAATTGGTGTTTTTCCAATTACTTGTGCTTCATCAATTTTGATATCACCTTCTACATCCTAGTAATATGTGCCATATATGTTTAAGTTGTTCTCCCTCTCTTAAGATGGCTTCAAAATTTGAAGCCTTTTATCGATAAGTCAAACAAGTCTTTAAACTTAACTCCATTGAAATGCCTTTTGAATTTGTATTCTAGGTCATTCTATGCTAATTTTACTATCTCTATTTCTGGAATATAAAAGTGACACAAATTCCTTAACTTTTTGAACTTAGTTAAGAATTGGCCTGCAGTTTCTTTTGGCTTTTGTTTTAACTTAGCCAAATCTGCAACAGAAACTTCTGGTTCATGCCTAAAGAATTTGACGCAGCGGAATTCACGAGAGACTAGTTAGCGTATTAGTCCAAACGAGATAGGTTCTCGAATCCACGAGATGTTCTTGAATCCACAAGAAAAACAGAGACAATTCTCAAAATTTGTTTATTAATTGGAAGATCCATTATGCCATAGGCTTACATCCTTATTTATACTAGTAGTAGACCTAGCTAATAAGGTAATGTTTGGCTACCAAGAATATAACTTGGAGTAGGGACCAAGTAAAACAAAATAAGGAAATAAAAACAAGGAAATAAAAGTCTAGAAAACTAGCAAAATAGGAAACCACAATTGTGCTAAACAGGCAGCACTAAATAAGATTTGCTACTAATATTATTCCCTAAAATTTGCCAAAACAAGTGGCAGAAAATTAAAATATCCTAAATTAATATTTTACTAAAATAACGTTTACATACATTAAAACCCTTGGTATATTGTCCTGCATCAGAATTGGGCATGAAATTGTTCCTCCATCTTCTGCCAAGTGTGTATTGAATTGGCAGGTGGACTTATAAACCATGTAAAGGCAGTATTTGTTAAAGAATGTAGAAACAATTTGTAGGAATCCTTTGATGGGGATTCACTGCAGCGCCATCCTCTTGATAAGGATTCCCATCTTTCATGTGATGGTTCACTTGAATGTCCTTCAGATCTTTTCTTTGGTGCCATTACTTCCAAAAAAGTAATGATGCTCTTCTACTAGCGCCAAAAATTGTTTACCAATTTATGTTTGTTCTTATCGATAAGAACTCAAGTGACGAAATGGATGCTAAAATGTGGGGTCTGAAAGTGGAGTTTGGTTTCTTGCCATATTTTAGGACTTCTCTGGAAGCAAACAGGAAATTGAAGACTAACAAAGTAGAATTTTATTAAACTTCAACAAAGGGGTACAATCGAAAGAACTCAAGGTTACAATAGTTAATGATTCTACGTTACTCCTACTCCTAGAAAATGTTGTAAAGTACAGGAAAATAAAAACTGATAAAAGAAAAGCATTTGAGTAATTAATCAGGGTTTCAAATTGTTGTAGATGACTGGTATTTATAAGCTTCTTCTTCTTCCTTTTGAATTTGAACTTCGAATAGTTTCCCTCTTGATTTTTAACCAGGCAGTTATCCCCTTTGAAACAAGGAACTGATTGTCTGAACAAAGCTTTCACTCGAGCCATAACTGCCCTTGTCTTGATCCAAACAAGAGTCGTAACTACCCTTATCTTGATCCAAACAAATAAATGTCTTTGTCTTGATCCAAATATTCTAACACATGCCTCTTATTGGCTTTCACGTGTTAAAGAAATGCCTTTTTTAATTACTGGCTAGCATGTATCTAACATTATTGATAAACAAAGGTTACATCAAAATATGTATTAAACAAGTGTCTTTTAACTACTGGTTGCCACGTGTTTAACCTTATCAATAAAAAGGCTAAATTAATTTATGGTGTGAACAGATAGTAAAAAGAGAATGAGTCCAGATCAAAAAACGAAAACAACACATAGTAGAAAGAGTCAATATTGTATATCACTATAGCAAAGTAAAATGTTGTTTCTGCCAATCTAATACGCTGCTGTTATCAAACATAAAAAGCTTGGCTTATCGGTATGAAATGACTTTAACCGAGGTCATCTGAACTCTCGACGACATTTGCTGATGCATATATACCTTGTCCGTACACCACATCCACTTAAGGGGATAAAAATTTACGAAAAATCGGAGAGTTCGAGAACCTAAATGTGTCAAATCCAGGTTATTATGTTATGGACTCAACTCAAATTGTACCAGTTGAATCAGGGATTTCATTGTCGAAAGAAGTCAACCTACCAACTTCAGTAACTAAGCCAGATTTTCCAAGCGTCGAAGGTATAGCACGAGTAACCGACTACCACCAAAGATTCCTCTACTTGACTTGCTCAATATGACAATATCACAATATGCAACAGAGGAACTAACGCATTTGGAGAAGGACTACAATCTCACCAGTGGCGTAGATTACGAACTAAATCAACAATACAAACCTATTTTTTCCCTGTCGACGTAAAGATAGTAACGAGGGGTGAAAATGATACGTGGAAAGGGAATTCCAAAGAGATATGAAGTCCAAACAATTGTCTGTGTCTAAATTTATACGTAGGACTTAGAAAGTCCATTTGCTGCACTTGCAGGATTTAGGAGGAAAAAATGCCATGCGTGTGCAGTTGGTTTAAATTTCTTATATAGAGAACCGTCATGAGAAATTTGAACTAGTTCCAATCGCACGGAATTTTTCCCTCGTGAATTCTACAAGTGAAGCAAATGGACTAGTAATTCATAAGTTGAAATTTTGAAAACACTATGGAAATGGTTTGGTATTTACGTCTCACTAGTTAGTTTCATTACGAAAAAACAAAGACATTCCCACTTGCAATTGAAAATGGGTGATCCGAAAATTAATTGTATATATAACTCAATCGATCAAATGTGGAAAGAAAAGTCTACCAGGTGGATATATAAAAGTCTACCTGGTAGTAGGCCCCGATGCCTCCCAGGTTATAATACAAGTCAAATGACATCCAGGCATTCTCCGAAAAACACAAATTTTGTCGATGGTCATTAATCCAAAGGACGAGGATTTAACTCCAGAAGAAAGCAAATAACACAACAATTGGACACAAGGAGGCTACAGAAAAACACAGAAAGAAGGTTGAACAGGACTTGTATAGCCTGTTAGCGTCTTTGGAAAACAAATACTGAACCTCTCGAACCCTTCCCCAATCTAATCTTCTCATCAACGTATGTAATTTCCAGCTTAACCTCACTCTGACCACCGTATTTGAAATCTAAGGCTCCAATTGTAAGAACTGGTGGCTCAAATATTACTTGAATCCATTTGTCATCCAGAGCCTTCAGTTTTCCTGCATTCACGGGGAAATTCACCAGGACAAATGAATATGATTGCTGCAACAGCAATAGGAAATGATAATACATGCACACTGATGATGAAGAAGTGGCACTACTACATGTTAGCCTTGTTACTGCTATTGTTTTGGGTGGAAGAGGTGCACATCGATGGTTTTGTTTAACTGCTATTGTTTTGGGTGGAAGAGGTGCACATCGATGGTTTTGTTTAAGCAGTCAACCAATTATTTAATGTCCAGTCAGAACTCTTACGGTCTTACCCTTAAGATTTTCTTACCTTTATAGCTTCGTTTGTAAGAGACTGACTCTAAGTTATATGAATTATGCTTAACAAAAGACTTTGATTTATCACTAAACACATCCAGTTTTTAAGTGCTGGACCATGTTATGACTCGTGGGGTTGAGTATCTCAGTTATTTCCCTAAAGATCAATAGAAAGAAAAGCTATGCTCATCTCACACTGAGTAATTTTCCCACCCTAGTGAGCTTGAAAGTCTCCATAACTCCTCCAAGAATTAGACCATTTGGAGGTACAGTGTCGGTTCAGGGTTCTTTGGCCCAACCATGATTCTGTAGGTGGATAATATACTCAGCTAAAGACAAAACAGAAGGAACGCGATCCAGAGATGCATCGTTTCAGTTTCGTCCTGAAACAATTTTATTTTACCCATGAGAAGAATATGATAATCAAAATTACTAGTTGCTCCAACCAGAAGATAGACTGGCTTTAATAGAGGCTAAATTCCAAAGTGACAGGAAATGATGTGCCAAACGCTGATTCAATACTCAACGTGGTTGACGTACAGTTTACAGGTTTTAGTGAAAAAATCATCATAATTTTGACAGCTTAAACTGGCTCATTATTCATGTTTTAACTTGGATGAGTATGCCTACACAGGCTTGGGTCAACATCCTTTTGCGGGAAACAACATCAATCATACATCTCAGTACCACTATTAGCAGATATAATAATAATTCCACCACTAAGTAGTTTGAGCAGTGCAGTTACCTTCCAAAGAAACCTCTCCATTGAAGAATCCGAAAGCACAAAAGGACACTTTGTTCCTCACAGTGTCAGGAGCTTGAATAACCTGAATCATTTCGTTTGTTTTGAAAATAAGACGGCCAAATGCACTCCTGTAACCACCTCCAGGTGATGTTGGCACAGAACAATACACGACATCCCACTCTGTAAAACAAAATTGATAAGCAGTATTTTAAAGATCCTGAAATAGATAGTCTCTGAAATTTGGAGTCTTGTAATAAACAAAAGAAAATTTCCAATTTTTTTTTTGTTAGTATTAAGTTATTATATTCTCCTCCTTTTTTTTTTTTTTTTTTTTTTTAACTTTTTGTGATGAGAAACCCCTCCAAAGGAAGGCCACTTCTGCACAGCATCCCCCATTACTTGCTACCACGCCAAAGCCCCATGTGTGCTATTGTTCTTATTATAACACTAAGGCTCCGTTTGTTTCGATGTAAAATGTTTTTGCTAAAAATGAACTTTTTTACTTTTATTTTAAGGTGTTTGGTTGACACGTGACAAAAATAAAAAAAGAACCCATATGACTTTCGAAACTTGTTGAAAGCCTTTCATCATAAGCATTGTCTTCACGTTAGTCACAATGAACGGGTTTCAGAAATTTGCTACAAATTCTAATGTTGAGGTACAAAATTAATGGTTCATGCATTTCTTCGAACACTTGTAATCCTTGAAAAAAAACATCAGTATGGCGGGGAGGGAGAGAGGGAGAGAGTAGCACAGCAGTGGATTGGGGTAATGTGTGTGTGTGTGTGTGAGAGAGAGAGAGAGAGAGAGAGAGAGCACAGCAGTCAGCGGGTGGGTAATGGTCAATTGGGTTAATGGTCCTGTGGTTTTCGACTTTGGAAAATGTCGGGCTCTGACCAAAAACGACCAAAAACAACTTACGGTCGAAAAAAGAAAAAAACAATTTCACCCCATGGGTGTAAAATGTTTTACCTTGGAAAACATTTTACTACATTTTTTCCTAACCAAACAACGGAAAATGGGTAAAATATTTTACCAAAAAATATTTTACATCCAAACAAACGGAGCCTAATATTCTGCTTGTTAGCAAAAACAAGTATATCTGATGAATTGCTTTAAAAGTTTTGAGGTAAACGCATTAACCCAAGCCCATTACCTAGTGTAGGCTGCTGAAAGGATAACATGGGTGGCAGAACTAACTTTTTGACACACTAACTTTCAATCTCCCCTAATTGAGTCCAAAGTTTCGACATTACACCAGGTAGTGTACCATAGCAAAGAAGATTCACTTATCATAGATCTTCCAGTTAGTAACAACTAATGGTATCAGAAAGGGGTAGATTGGGAACAAATATAATCTTTGGCATGAAATCCATTAAGTGGCTTCCCTCATAGTAGAGTAGAGCCCACAATTTGAGCTTAGTGTGTTAAGTTTTTGACCAGTGAAAAGATTCATGAATGAAGCAGAATAATCAAAAAACAAAGAAAGCTACTTAGGAAACAACCTGATTGTCTTTTTCAAAAGTTAGTATTATTTCTACAATCAAATGCAATTGAGGTCAAAACCCACTAATCTATGGCTGGAATTGTAGGAGGAAAGGAGAAAGAGAAATTATTTCAGCCAAACTGGAAATCTCATCACAAGGAAATCTTTGATTTTACCTCCGAATATAAGGGGGCATTTTACAGGCTTATCAACACAAAATTTGCGCAGTTCTTGAGCCATTTCAGCCACCTTTTGGTGTTCATCACTTGTGAGCAAAACTCCTCGATCTGTTTGTGTAACCTACTTGAGAGATCAATTTTGTTCGTATGGAACATTTTAAACAAGATGAAAACACCACATATGGCAAAACCAAAATTCTACTTTTCCACAACACATGATTATGCACAAAAATTGGGGCAGAATTGCAGATGCAGAAGCAACACAAAGTACAACTCAAAATAGGACAAGTGGGAACATGGTAACCATAAGTCCCAATTTGTGGTATGATAGTGTAGGCTCCACAAATTACAAAATCAGAATGGCCTTCTTTATAAAAGCAGTAAAGAACTAATGAAACATATAACCGGATATGGGACACGGATGCAAGGCGACTTGACGCGACATGAATAAGTTTCTGCAACTCAAAATAGGACATGAATATGGTGATATGGCAAAACCCAAAAAGAAAAAGGACACTAACACGCCGGGCATAAGTTTGTGAGAATTATATATTTTCATAAATTTTTCTTGTACTAAGCATAAAAATGAAGCCAAAAGAAATAGAATAGTAGTTGAAGCATTTAGCACATTTCATATCTATGTATAGAAAAGGCAAAAAAATATGGGGATTAATATACATCAGTATGTATCTGTAATTTCATTTGTGGTTTTGTATATTTATCTAATATATGCTATTTACTAAAAAGCTATGTAGCATGGACACCGACACAGATACAGACATGGACACCGATACGGACACGAAAATTCTAAAAAAAGGGACACGGGCACAACCGGGGACACGGCACAAATAAATAAATAAATGAATATATTACATATTTATGCAGTAACAATTTAAATACATAGATATATACACTTTTCTTTTGATATGTAAGATATTTACACTGTTATGTACTCGTGTACAAGCACACACACAAACACAACTCCGGAGATATATATACATCGAATATATACCAGTATATACATATGTATATCAGTCGCCTTGACATAATGGATCCCTTACTATAGCAAAGTAAGGGATCCCTCTCATTCTCATCTTTCCCGATTGAATTTTAATTATCCGAACCGTTCAATGTGTTTAAAAAGGGTTTTTAAAGGTCGACGCGAGGAATCTTTAAAAAAACCGTAGATATTTATTTTATGCAAAACTGCTCGGATGAAGCCTTTCTCGATCATTTTTTTTTATGATTCCTCACGTGGACCCTTAAAAACACGTTTTAAACACATTGAATGGTTCAAATCATCAAAATTCAATCGGAAAATGAGAGTCTCATACTTTAGCAAGGGGATCCCTTATTAGAAGCTTCATGTGTGTGTGTGTGTGATGATCTAATGAGGACATCCTCACGGAAATTCCGTGAGGACCTCAGGGATCGGGGTCGAATCTCGACAATCCGAACCGCTCAATGTGTTTAAAACATGTTTTTAAGGGTCACCACGAGGAATCGCGAGGAAAAAAGAAAAAAAAGTTTTCGATAAACTGTATATGTACCATTATCATGAAAAACTACTTGGATGAAACCCTTCCAGGTATTTTTTTGGCGATTCCTCGCGTAGCCCCGGAAAACATGTTTTAAGCACATTGAGCGGGTTCGGATTGTCGAAATTTGATCCGAAAAGTCAAAAACAGGGGTGGTCCACAGGGAGGGATCCGTGAGGTAGTCCTTAGGAGATCATGATTGTCTGTATATATAGGAGAATGATCTCCTAAGGGCTCCCTTAGCCAAATTCCGTGCGGACCTCACCATTCCGGATCAAATTTTGACGATCCGAACCGCTCAATGTTTTTAAAATGCATTTTTAAGGGTCCACGCGGAAAATCTTTAAAAAAAAATACCCGGAAGGGCTTGATCCACACAGTTTTCGGTAAAACTGTGCATATGTACAGTTTTACCGAAAACTGTGTGGATCAAGCCCTTCCGGGTATTTTTTTTTGAAGATTTTCCTCGTGGACCTTGGAAAATGCATTTTAAAAACATTGAACGGTTCGGATCGTCAAAATTTGATCCGGAAAGTTGAAAAAGGGCTTGGTCCGCACGGAATTTTGGCTAAGGGAGCCCTTAGGAGATCGGCTTCCTATATATATATATATATATATATATATATAGAGAGAGAGAGAGAGAGAGGGGGAGGGGAGGGAGAGTGAGATCGTGCGAGTCAGAGAGTCTATTCATGAGACACGCGTGGCCATACTGTGTCCCCCTTCAAAAAATAATTTAATTTAAGGGACACACCATGTGGCTGTCCCCGAGTGTCCCCGTGCCCATTACAGGGACACGGCGACCTCTAGAAGTGTCAGTGCTTCATAGCTAAAAACAATATTCTACCTACAGTACAGAATGCTATGCATGGTGTGGGTGATACAGTGTGATTATGTGCAACTAAGAGACAGAGAGTGCGAGAGTAACTACGAAGACTATGAATCAATTATGTTCGAATCGAGTTGTCATCAATTCAAAGGATTTTTCAACACTTATGTCTCCATCGAGTATCTATTGACTAATCCTTTACGCATATATCCTACTCATAGTTTGCCCCTTACAAAGTTGATTCTTTAAAATAATTTGTTTTAAATGTGGGGTATCCCTTAAGTATCCCACGAGTATAAAAAATGTATCCGGAATAGAAAACACTTCATTACTTCTAAATATTTTATTTTCGTATCTGATATGTATCGGGGGAGTATCAGTATCCAATACAAGTCTGATACCCATGTACAGATGGTAACGGAGTATCCTTACTTCATAGTACAATTCGCGAATGATATTTCTATGGTAATAATCAAAGATTTTTGAACATTTCTTCTTGCCAAACTGCCCTCTCTAGAATATGAATTTCTTAAGGTTGACTCTTTGCAAAATATTTGGGGGATTGCCTTCGTTCACCGGTTTAGAATGAATATGTACGATCTTATGGAACGTGTGTTCCAAAACATAATTCGCTGGCATACAAGCGTTCCTTGGTAAGACAAAAGTATCAACAATTGAGAAGCGAATGCTAAATATGGTGCTTATGTAAAGCCAACAAACACAGTGCCCTCAAATTGATATTAATGGAGCCGGTAAATCAGTGGACTTCAGTCTGCAGATTAGCACTAACATAATAAGGGGGTGTTCCACTAACAAAAAATTGTTTTTTCCAAACACCGAGACAGGTCATTCTCTCACAACACATCGCATAAAAAATCGTGAAAAACCAGTTTTTTCAAAAAACTGGGTTAGTGGAACACCCCCTAAATATCGATGATACCAAATCACATGTACTTTAGACGATTAGAAATTGGACTATAAACATCAATAAGACTGGTATGTGCATGTAAGACTTATGACTAGGGAAAAAAAAAAAAAAAAAAAAGAAGAACCTGTCTTTTGAAATAATTTGATTGTGCGGGGTGAAAATGACAAGTAATCAATAAGCATAATGGAGATTAGACTAATTCATTCAAAGAAGTTGAGAAAGTCAACGCTACATTCAGAATTGGTCAATGGCCGAGGTCAGCCAAATGCTGAGATAAACCAAATTACAGAATCCTGAATTCCAATCTAAAGCTCGTTCATTGTGCACCTCAAACATGGTCAAACAACCAAGGGAACTTTGTCTTGGGCCATCAATATTGTCAAATATGATTCATTAGGGACCTTAGCTCCGAGGAGGTTTAAGACCTTGGAAAGGGAGTATTCCCGTTCTGCAATATTCATGCAATAATCCTAGGAAGTCGCATCCAAGAGGAATCGTGTACATGCACCTCCAAAATAATGATAGGAGTGGGGCCAGCAGGAAGCCGAATGAGCATGTGAGAAATGTACGCAGAGATCTGGTGGGAAAGATCGCAATGATGGCACCTAACCATGGTCATAGAATGGTAACCCTGAATAGACGTCCAAACTTCACCCTATAAATACCAGAAGATGCACCCACTCATATCGAAAATCGCATACTGAGAGTACAGTGAGCAATATTATTGTTTCATTGCTTTATTTCGAGAGTTCTCTGACTAGTGCTTGTAGTCCACAATTTGCGTGGCACTAACGTGGAACACGACCTTATGATTAGGACAATAGAAAGAGTTCGTTGGCCAAAGAAAATTCTAAAAGATGGGGTCGCATAATCAAATGCGGTCAATGAATGAGTGATTGCTTTGTTAGAGGCAAGATTTTAAAGAACGGTATCCAGAAATGTAAGGGTAGAGGCCGCGGTATGGGTATTGGGATTATCGAACGATACGTAAAGGGAATAAGTTAAAGCAGTTCTCAATTTTTAAAAATCATTTTTGACCAAAAAAATTAAAATTGCCTAAATCGCCTGTCATGGTCGAGTATCGGCCGTAACAGCCATGAACCGGTCTGTGAATTGGAAACGGACGGGAACCATCTGATACGCATGCGATTTTCTATATCATTGGTATGTTGGGGAGTAACGGTATTGGAAGGCTACAAAAACTGTTACGTATCAGCCGAAACATAATGGAAAACATTTCAAACCATCGTCATGTGTATTGTGATTTGAGTATTTTCATTTAGTTCATGTTCCAATGGTAATAATGTACTATTACTTGTTGATTAGCGTAAAAACTTCTTCCTTATAGAATTTGAAGAATTTACATGCGGAAATGACCAATCCAAGGATATTTCTGAAGTCACCATTGTATGCCTACATGGAATATGGATTGAAACAAAGGCCAAGTTCTTTTTCTATGAGATGTGTTGATTGCTTATACTTCCTTGATAACCACCCATATATACCTTTTAACTCTTCCGTGGGATGAACTCATAAAGCTCCCTTATCTATTTTTACCTTTTCCTCCATATATTTCCGCAAAAACTTATCTCGTCTTAAAATTTCCCAACCAAAGATCTGGTGTGAAAAATGCCTAAAAAGATACTGCTGCTCGCGGCAATTATTCTGCAGAAACTATGGAATCCATCACATTGTGTGGCTAACCTCCTCCCAATTCCCTAGAAACTTCCACACATAATGTTCATAATTCAGATACCAAAAAATTTAGAGGAAAGCCCCCCACCCAAAAAGTTGGTATAACTTTTTGCTTTAAGATTTAGTTTGTTAACAATTGAATTAATCCGAATGAGCATTTAGGTAAAAAGAATTCATTCCATCAAACCAAGAATGACACAAAAGACAGACCAGAGCAACTAAAAGAATGCCACTCTCCAGAGCCCTGTTTGATTAGCCGGATTAGACAAGTGATCAGACTATAAATCCCTGATGGCATTGGCATTTAAATGCAACAACAGGAGGTTGAATAACACACCCATCAAATTTCAAATCTCGCAAAACCTAGAAAAGAATACCATGGATAATTTACACTACAAAAAGCAACTCCAGCCCTTATCCATACTCATTCAAACTTCAGTAAAAACTTCATTTGGTACGAAGCACCTCCAATGGGAAAACTCAATTCTAAGCTTAAATTTGAGTTACAAGCTTCATTAATGGCATAGTTGCAGCATTCTAAAAACCGGTCTAAGAGGTAGCCAATGCAGCACCAGGGCACTAGGCGACCCGAAACGCCATTTAAAGGTCAATGGGGCAATTAGACGTTTCTGCATTAAGGGGCAATTAGTTGCTGATTAATCCGCTAGGCGACCATTGTTTCTTATCACCTCGTCGTCAATCCAACCAATCAAACAACACACATGCGCAGGAAAACGTATTCGAACCTAAGAATACAACAAATATAATAGACGAAGAGGTGCAGCAGATAATAATAATAATAATAATTGAAGCAGACAAACTGGAAAGAAACCTTGGAAAGAATGGTGTCCACTAGATCAACGGGGCCGGGCTGCCGCATCTGCTCAAATTCCTTGGGCACCGACGACGATACGGAAGCGAATATTCTGTTGACATTGTGGGAACCACGACGCCGGAGAGGGAAGTACGTAGAAGAAGAAGAGGAGGAGGAAGATAATATAGGACCTTTCGTCAAAGTTATTGAGGAGAGAGCTGCAGAGGAAGAAGTTGCGGCCATTGCCGGGGAGAGAGACCAAGCGGATTGAAGCAGATTTGGGCTGAAAGATTTGGCATAGTGATGAGGAGTGTTTGTGAAATCAAAACTCGTGGCTCCCAACGTGCCACATCAACTGAACTCGCGTCTTTGGATTATCATCCGTGAATTCAGACGGGCAGAACTTGTAGAGTAAATTTCGTACTTCCCCCTGAAGTTTCTCAAATACCATTAACCTCCCTTACATTACCTGACAATACGCAAATAGGCAGAGAAGAAATAGGAGAGACCGAGAGAGTGAGATAGAGAGAGATGACCACGGTTGTGGCCCGATAGAAATTAGATCGTAGAGGAGAAAGAGAGGGCGAGATTGATAGAGGGTAACTTTGACATTTTAATAAATAAGTTTTCTTAAAACAACAAATACGAGTACTATTCATGGCAAGAAGACGGAAGGGTCTTTGTGTCTTGCCAGATAATGTAAGGGAAGTCAATGACATTTCAAAAACCTTTGAGGAGAGAAATCTCAGGCGAGGTCACTGAGATTTACCCCCTTTTATTGGGACAAAATTTTTACGTTTTCCTAACTTTTTTGCCTATTTAGATCATCTCCAACCCGTTATCAAAACTCTTTTGTAGTTGAGAGGATGGGTTTTGGTCTTCTAAAAGAATAGATTGGATGGTCCTTTATTCAAAAATTGCTAAGTGCCCCGAAACAAGTAGGTACTGAAAATGTACAACGACATGTGGGGCCTACTTTTGGTTGATCCAAACCTGAAATTTTCATTAGAATTCAAGGTTCTGAATTCAAAATGAGAAATTGTAATATTGGATTTGTAATAATCCAAATTTGGGGGGTAGAGATTGTTTAGTCTCACATCGGAAGTCTACATGGGTGATCTTGGGCATATAAAAAACCATGTAAGAGATTAGTACTACCTTGGGCTTAAGCATTTTGGGTCGTGGCTTGTTGATCAAAATCAAGATACTGGGCTAGTGGTCTACGTGAAGCATTACAAATGGTGTTAAAGTGACCCATGTAGACAACCATGTGGGTTATGCTCCAAAGAAAATACCCGGGAAAGGCAGTGGTGACTCTGGTTACTAGGGAATAGACCCGGGGGAGGCCATGGTTACTCTAGTACTGCTCAAGGGTTATGGCTCTAAAGAAAAGACCGAGAGAGGCAGTGGTGACTCTGAAAACTAGGCAATAGACCCAGGGGAGGCCATGGTGACTCTAGTACTGCTTAACCCCTCAAGGGCGTGAGGCCATAAAGGTGAGAAGAGTGTAATACCCCATATTACATATCAAGTCTAGGTGGGACACCCATACCCCATGAGAAAACAAAAGTAAATTGTTAAGGCATTGCATATCTTAAATTTTCAAAAGATTAAATGAATTAGAGTTACAAAATCATCTTCCAAAAATAAGTTCATGAGATGATATGATAACTCCTCAATGCATGTTTTTCATCACACTCAAGCACTTCAAGCAGTTTACTCATGCTCATGGTTTGTACTTGAAAATGATAAGGTGAGCTCAACTAACCTAGTAAGAAAATCATCTACTATCACTAAATGCAAAAGAATTAATGATAGGAGTACAAGGATGTAACAAAGTACAAGATAAGAAACGAACAAGGCCAACTTATGATCAAGTAGAAGTCAAAGTGTCTACGTACTCACACAAACCCATTTCGTCAATTGAAACCCTTTTAAAAGTTGATGTGTCCGCCTAAAGATTCTAACCGTTGTACTTCCTTTATCCCAAGCATTTCATTGCTTTCCACAATCTCAGTCATTTCAACCTTTGGGATACGATGTCCCCTACCGAGATTTACGGGCCTTGTCACCCCTGCCAGGATTCACGGGCTCTGATACCCAAGCCCAGGGTTACACCAAATGATGGCCCTAGTATCTGAGATTCACGGCCCTCGTCACTCATGCCCTGGGACGCACCAAATGGTGGCCCTAGTAATCACAATCCAACCATAAACCAGTTACTTTCATTATCACAAAAACGTTCAAGTGTCCTCATTTAAGTGAACAAGCGTAGCCGTTAACTCTCACTAATCAACTTCACGTGTCTAACAAGCGTTTATCGTACAACATAGGCTATGCCAAGGTGTTTACCAACATCGTTCTCATTGCACATTGATGGTAAACGATAATGAAGTTCTGTAATTCAAAACAAAAGTCAAATAAGTTATGGAGGGTTAACCAAGTATGATATCATGATTTTACGACAAAACAATGCATCGGAGGTTGAACAAGGGTCGACGGAAGGTTACATTGCAAAACGAGATTTTGGGGAACAATATGCCAAAACTGTCCGGGCGGGATTTCCAGAGAGACGGGACACGCATGGTTTTGTAGATTTTTGGTGATTTTCACCCAAACTCAACAACCAATGCCCAAACTCAGAACTTTATGTTACAAGTGATCAAATACACATAAGAAGTGATAGATTTGCACAAATCAGAGGAACCCAACAACCAATTAGCAAGATCTATTAGAGATTCAAATCAAGACCAAGAAAAATGGTGGGTTTTTTTACACAATCAAGAATGGCATGATCTAGATAGAAACTGGTACTACAAATCAAACATTTAGACTTAGAAATAGGAGAAGAGATCCCTACCTCAATAGATAAAGCTCCAACAAGCTCCTAGCACAAAACCTTAGCTTCTAAATCAAACCCCAACCGAAAATGGCTTCCTCACGCAAATGCAAGAGAAACCCGAGCTCCAAACGCATGTAGATGATGGATTTGAGTGTGGATCTAAGTGGGTTTTGAGTGTGGGTGGGTATTTTGGTGTGAAGGTGTGAGAAATTTAGAGAGAGAAAGAGGAGGGGGACGGCATGTTGAAAGTGGAAGGAGAGAATGAAATTTCTCTCTTCATCATGCCATTTATAAGCTAACTGCCCCCCCCGCGGCAAAGGTGCTTCCAACAAGCCCCATATAATTAACTTTGCACATTAACTCCACATGTAGTACTAAAATGCAATTCCACACATTTTCCCAATTTAAACATGAAAAGATTTTTGTTAAATTTTCCACGTGGGTACAGTGATGAATACTAACATCCTCTAAATTTACTTCTTGAATATAAAACATTGTTTTGATACTTTATTTGATAGTATTAGATTTGAGATGCTATCATGTAAACTCATACTCTAAATACTCTCTATTTCTTTCTTCATTTCTTTAGTTTAGAAGAAAAACATCATCCAACCGATACTCTAAACTCTCCTCTACTTGAAAGGATCGTCTTTGATCCTCCAAGATAGAGGATCTCCTCTAAAATATGGAGGATGAAAGTTTATTGATTTACTTGATCAAACTTTTAATTGGTACAATTAATTTTTTTTATGCCTTTTGTATTTTTAGATGTATATTCAAAATAACTTTAAAAAGAGGCCAATATTAGATATATTTTAATAAACATGTTAGGCTGGAATATTTTATAGGGCAAAGGGTAAATTTCACTTACCTCCCCTGAGGTTTCTGACAATTACTGGGACCCCCCTAATGTTTTTGAAATTCCACTAACCTCCCCTACTTTTGAAAATAAATGTCAGATTCCCCCCTCCCATCAATTTGTGGCTAACGAAGTTAACTTTCATTCCGAAATTACTTTGTTACCCCTAGCAATATAACGTCCTAACACTTGCCATTTTCCAGCAATCCTTCATTTCAACACCCATCTCCAGACCCTTATACGCAGCGAGAGAGAGAGTACCAACACTTCTTACAGAAATCGGAAGAGACGTCAGTTGGAGATCGTTCACTACACATCAAAATCATCGTGTTCATCATGTTCAAGATGTAGATCGAAGTGCAGCAAAACCCTAGTTTGGGCTTTCTGGAGATCTGAAGCGGAAGCTCGAAGTCCGCATCCTCAGGTATGAATTCTACCTCATCTTGAAGTCTGTGTTGTCGTTTTGCAAAGATTAATACTATTTTGATCAATAATAGGGTTTGATTAGGGCTATTTGACAAAAATTTGGGGGTTATTTGACGAAAATCGTTGTTTGGGTTTTGTGTCTGGGTTGATGTTGAAGTTACTGATAAGAAACCAATAGCAGTGGGAAAGCCACTCTGCGTAGTGGGTTTTGGGTTTTGCTTTGGAATTTTGGAATTTTTTCTCTCTCTGCTGTGTGTTTCTGTTTCTGTTCTTTTTTTTTCCTAGGTGTGAGTAGATGTACGTCTCAATTGAGAATGCAAATGAGTCATAGCAACGCCATGGGAGCATCTCGTTTACCAAAGTGAATTGATGAGCCAACTTTGTGTACCAAAAGAAAACACTAATGAATGAGATGTTGTTTTTATATTTAAAAAAAACATTTGTACCGTAAGTGAATGATTCACCATTAGAAGGGTATACCATAAGAAACTAGGACAGTTCATTGAGTTTGTCCCTATCTTCAGTTTGTCAGTTCTTACTTATGCATGTTTGGTTTGAATTTGTAGGAAAGGTCAGCGCGTAGGATGACGGGGCAGTTGACCAACCAGTAATAGCTATCCACGTGGCTCGGTGAGATTCAGCGGACACGTCATCAGTCAACTAAAATGAGGACTGAGGGAAAGCCCCACCGCGAGGAGATGACCTCGCGGGAGGACATAACAGAACTAAAGACATCCAAGCAAGGGATGCCCTGTACAAGGGAAGTGCTACTAAGGAGAAGTTCACCCCTCGCGAGGACCTCCGAGAGGAGGATCAACACGACGGAAAAGAGTGAACACTCACACAAGTACGCGAACCGAGCTCGCGACTGTACCTGACCAAAAGGCAGGGATGGGGAAGTCGATGCGAGCTCGAAAGAGGTCTTGGCGCGAGCTAAAGGGCTCGCGACCATACCCAACACAGCGGGAATAGGGGAGAAACAAGTGGCTTGGTGGCTTTAAGGGATTAAGGGTCGCGACGAAGGGAAAACGATGCACTGGCACGATCTAATGGAAGCTTCCTAACGGCCAATGACATCACCCACGTCGCCCGAATATACGGAGAGAGCACGTGTCATCATGTTATTGGGGAAATGTCTGCAGCCCCATGATTGGGTGTAGATCCCTATAAATATGAGACATTCATTCATAAATCCCACAAAGACAGATTGAGAGATTCATTCGTCTAAGGAACACGGAAATCTTAGAGAGGAAAAGTGACTCAGAGCTCTGGAAACAAGAACTCTGTTCTTGCTAGTGCTCGCGAGCACATCCTTTCTCTAAGGCTGTGATTCGAGGACGATGATGATCCAAATGGGAATGAACTGAACGTTGCTGCCTTCTCTTTCTGTATATTTTGGCTTAATCCTTTACCCCTTTACACACTCTCTTATTCCTGATTCAATTGTTAGCTATTGTTTGCCTCTCCAAGTTAACGTATTAACTAAAACGACAAACCGAACCTACATAAGGCGACTCTGCTGGGGATGCTTTCATAGCTGATGGTTGACACAAGAAGCCGTTTACAAAATCAACAAAGTGGTTCGCAAACGCACAGTTCTTCTTCCCATAATCTCTTAGGTGCCATTGAAACTCTTCGACAAAGAGCAATGGAACGTCAACCCGTTCTAGAAGAAATTCAAGAGCTCGATAATACGCAAATTCTGGCTGCTAATGCTGAAACTCTCAAGACCATTAGAGATGGACAGCAGCAGATGCAAGATGGCCAGACTCAGTTGCTTTTGGCTATAACTCGGCTCACTCAGGCGGTGATGGCTGCCGCGGCACCAGTGCCCCCACCAAATGGTGTAGAGGGAAACCTGGTGGGTCAGCCTCAGCAGCTCGGCGGAATACCACCTGCAGCACCACCACCAAATGGACATAACCCTATGGCACAAGCAGCACCAGCTCCAGCATACCAGTTGCTGGGGGTGTTATCCCACAGCCACCAGCATTTCTCACCTTGGCAGATGTTCAAGCCTTGCTACAACAAGAAAAGGCTAAAACAACTTTGCCAACTCTGCCTAATCTTGAGATTCAACCACCATACCCTGCTGTGATAATGGCCATGCCATATCCAGAAGGATATGTGCCACCAAAATTTGTTAAGTTTGATGGGAAGGAAGGAAGTGCTCAAGAGCATGTCCACCGCTTTATTGAGACATTGGGTGTCCATTCGCAAGATCCCAACCTTCGATTGAGAGAGTTTTCTAAGTCCCTCACTGCTCGTGCATACACTTGGTATGTCAACCTCGAGCCTCACTCTGTAAACACTTGGGAAGAAATGGTGAATCTGTTTTACACCAAATTTTTCCAAGTGATAGAGAAGATCACTTCGCTAAACCTCGTGAACGAGAAGCAGAAGCTGACGGAGGATATCATTGACTTCATCAAACGGTTCCAAGACAAAGCTGTTCAATGCCATGAGCCAGTCCCAGAGAAACGTCTGGTGGAAATCTGCCTTCTAGGCATGATTAAAGAATATAAGAAGCATTTGATCAATGGAAAGTACCAAACATTTTCTGCTTTGATGGAAGCAGCATTCAATATCCGCGGCACTGTTGATGTGGACGTACCGAAGACCACGTGGAAGAGCCAAGCTGGAGGGATTGCTACTGCGGCCTCCGCGCAGGTCTCGCGTAGGCCACAGGGGGGTGATGGCAACCCCAAGAAAAGGATCAAATCTTTCAAAGATTACAAGGACCGAGCGCGAGATGCACCTCCATATCCCTGCAGCGTAGAAGAGGTCGTAGATCTCGTTAACGCATGGGTCGCGGATGGATGCTTGAAACTCCCAGAAATTAATGTGCAGCCTTCTCAGCAAGATCGTGCAAACCCAAGGTACTGCATCTTTCACAGGAGAGTGCAACACCCTACGAGTGACTGTTGGACACTCAAAGAAATTTTTAAAAGGAAGCAAGATAACAATGAGTTAAGGGTTGGCGTAAACAGAGACGTACGCGACAGGCCCTATCCTCAGCACGAGGAAGGGGCCGCGATGGCAGAGTGCTATAATGGTGGGTACTACGACTTCATGTACGATATGGAGGATGATGTCGAGGAGGTTTACATGACCTCCTTTTATGATCACATCGAGGAGATTGCCAGTTATGATCAGCCCACTGTGGAGGTGAATGAAGAAGAAAGACATCAGATCTTGTCTAAAAGCCACAAGTTCAAAACCTTCTTTGATGGATTGGGATTTACCCCCAATGTAAGAGTGAAAATGACAAAGGCAATATTGGCATTGGCTAACCAAAGCCAGGAGGCATGTATGGTGGAAGGTGGCTCGATCGCGAGGACCATCCGCGAGGATTCCAACGCCATCTCCTTCTCAGACGCAGACAGGAGAGTGCCATTTCCCCATAACAGACCTCTGTTTGTCACTGCCTACGTTAATGGTGTGGAGCTTAAGCGGGCATTTCTGGATGGAGGGGCATCGATCAACATTATGCCCCTCGAGACGGTGAAAAAATTGAACATCCCGGAGCCACGAATCATCAAGTCGTTGGTGGGGATAGTTGGTTTTGGAGGAGAGAAAAAACCATCCCTAGGGTACATTGTGCTAGACCTCGCGGTTGGGCCCATTCGTGCACCAACAAAGTTCCACATCATTGAAGGACCAACCAACTACCACATAATCTTGGGAAGATCATGGATGCACAAGTATGCAGTGGTCCCATCGAGCTATCATCAGTGCCTTAAGGGCATCTGGGCTGGAAAGAAAATCACTGTACCTGCAACCGAGAGGCCTTTCGAAGTCTGCGAGGCCCACCTTTCTGACGCTGTGTACTTTTCTGAAGTCGAGGAGGCCTGCGAAGCTGTCACCGCGAGTCCCATTGGGATAAAAATTCCGAAGTGGGAAAATATCAAAGGCGAGCCATTAGAACCAGTCCCCGCGAAGCGCCCCACAGTGTTCGACAGATTGACCCCTCGCAAAATCACGAAGACTAGCGAAGGGGGGAAAACTGTGTACCACTTATGACGGTGCGAAGGGTCAGTAGGCGTTTATGAAGCCTCTGACCCCCGCGACATTGAAGGAAAAGGGGAAGAGGTGAGGATAATTGATAAACCCGAGCCAGCTCCGGAGTGTATGCAAGACGGGCCAAAACCCCAACCAGAGGAGCTTGAAGAAATCGACCTGAGGGATGGAGAAGGCACCGCGAGGCCAGTATTCGTTAGCAAATCTATGGAGCCTAATGCTCGAGCTAATTTGGTGGCTCTGCTGCGCAAATACAGCGATGTGTTTGCTTGGCACTACAACGAGATGCCAGGCTTGGATCCAAAGCTTGTGAGTCACCATCTCGACGTATTTCCAAACTCCAAGCCTGTGAAGCAGCCTCAGAGGAAGTACCACCCAGATTTGGAAGAAAAGATCAAGGAAGAAGTGGAAAAGCTCAGGAGTGCAGGATTCATCCGACCAATCCAATATCCAACATGGTTGTGCAATATTGTACCAGTAAAGAAGAAGAACGGCCAAATTAGGGTCTGCGAGGACTTTCGCGACCTTAATAAAGCTTGTCCAAAGGATGAAATGCCATTGCCTCACATTGACACCTTGGTTGATATCACTGCCGGCCATGAAATGTTTTCATTCATGGATGGGTTCAGTGGATACAATCAAATTAAAATGGCACCTGAGGACGCAGAGAAGACTGCTTTTAGAACCCCTTTGGGGAATTTTTACTATACCGTGATGCCATTTGGGCTTAAAAACGCCGGCGCGACCTATCAAAGGGCCATGACAGCAATCTTCCACGACATGATCCATCATTCTGTAGAAGTCTATGTCGATGACCTGGTCGCGAAGTCAAAATGCAGAACGGAGCATCTCGCGAGACCTCGAAGGAGTGTTCAAAAGGTGCGAAAAGTTTAACATGAGGATGAACCCCTTAAATGTGCCTTTGGTGTCACAAATGGAAAATTCTTGGGCTTTTTGGTGCACGACATGGCATTGATGCGATGAATCCAAGATCCGCTCCATCTCAACCATGCCCCCTCCCCACTCCCAAAGATCCCTCAAGGGATTCTTGGGGAAGGTCTCCTATCTAAGAAGGTTTATCCCCTCGCTCCGGCGTAAATAACTCGCACCTTTGGGTGATTTGTTGAAAGACAAGGTCAAATTCGAGTGGAAGGATAAGCACCAATTGGCATTTGAGAAAGTCAAGAATGTCCTGCCTCACCTCGGACAATGGTCTCTCCACGTAGGGAAAGCCACCGATCTTATATCTAACATCTACCGCGAGGTCAATTGGGGCACCACCGCCCAAGAAGTGGAAGGAATTGAAAAGCCAAAGTGTACTACATCACGCAGAAAAGTGCAAGGGGCGAGAGGAACGCTATACACCAATTGAACGCCATTGCCTAGCGCTTGTTTTTACAAAGACAAAAGCTTAGGCATTATTTCCTCTCGTTCAAGGTGCAGCTCGTGACCGAATGACCCTATGCGGTACTGCTATCTCGCCCGATTCTTAACGGAAGGGCCGCGAAGTGGTTGCTAACCCTTGCACTGATATCGAATGCACGGTGCCTCGAGCAATCAAATGCCAAGCTCTAGCGGATCTCATGGCCCAATTCCCTAGTGGGGAGTGTGAACCATTGGGAGAGTCACTACCAGAGATGATTTCAAGCACTAGCGGCCACCATGAGCTAGAAAGTCGGACTCTAGGCTTCGATGGGGCAACAGAGGTAATTCAACCGGGGCAGGTGTCACGTTGCAAAGTGATAGCGGCGCGAAGGAGTACCTATCATACAAGTTAGCATTCCAGTGCTCTAACAATGAAGCTGAATATGAAGCACTTATACTAGGACTACTCGCGGCCAGAGAGAAAGGAATCAAAAGACTCAGAATTGTGGGGGATTCAAAACTTATAATTCTGCAAAGTGAGGGTGTTTACGCCCTAAAGGAGGCTAATCTCGCGCCATACAGAGCAACAGTTCAAAGACTCAGGAAAGACTTTGATGATATCAGTATCATTCACAAGCCCAGGTCCGAAAACAGGTTCCCTAATGCATTAGCCACTTTGGGTGCTAAAACAGAATTTGAAAGGAGTACTGTGGCCATAGAGATCACAAGGAAAACTGAGCCCTCATTTGTTGAAGAAAAAGAAAGCTCCAAGGAGAAAGATTGGCGAGACCCCATTAAAACGCAGATCGCGACGGGCTGTGGAGCAACTCCAATGATGGCCCTATCACAATTTACCATCCTAAAAGGGGAGCTGTACTTTCGCGGCCCCCAGGGATGGCTCGCGAGGTGCATCGATGATGCAGATGCCAAAGAGAAAATGAAGCAAGTCCATGACGAAACTTGTGGGGAAAATGAAATAGCGCTATACAGAAGAATCCAACGTCAAGGGTACTACTGGCCTTCGATGAAGGGAGACGCCGCGACCCTGCTCAGGGAATGCCCCAATTGTTCACTTCACGAAATCGAGCATGAATGCAACTTCTCTAGCGAAGAAACAGATTGGAGGCAGAAATACATTGATTTCTTGAAGGAAGGAGCCCTGCCCATGGATCGCGGCGGCATTCGAGAAGTGCAACGATGCGAGAAGAGATTCTTTGTCAAAGACGACCAGCTTTACAGAAGGACCCTTGACCATATTCCCCTCAAGTGCTTATCCAACAATGAAGCAGAGGAAGTATTGCACAAGGTACATGAGATGGAACATCCAGGAGGTAGAAAGCTGTATGAGCAAATCACCCATCTCGGGTACTATTGGCCAAGAATGGAAGGGGATTGCAAGGGCCATGTAAGGAGATGCCACGCCTGCCAAAAGCATGGGGATAAGGTAAATGCTCCCTCTGTCGAGCTACACCATATTCGAGCACCTTACCCTTTTCATACATGGGCAATGGACCTGATTGGTCCCATCCATCCCTCCTCGCGAGGTAACCAGTGGATTCTAGTGGCAACAGAAATTACCACGAAATGGGTAGAGGCAGTTCCTTTGAAGCGTGCAACAGGCGATGTGGTGGCCAACTTCATTAAAGAGAATATCATCTGCAGATTTGGAATCCCTAAGGTTATCCTCTCAGACAATGGCACCCCCTTTGTCAACAAACAAGTAAAGAGGTTGCTCGCATCCTACGGCATTACCCAGAAGACTTCGACTCCCCATTACCCTCAAGGAAATGGGCAGGCCGAGGCTACCAACAAGTCCATTATCAGGATTCTGAGCAAGCACTTGGACGAGAAAGGAGGAGCCTGGGCCGAGCACCTCCCAATTGCTTTGTGGGCTTATAGAACAGCCAAAAGGAAGTCTACGCGAATGAGCCCCTTCAGTCTGGTATATGGAGCAGAGACAGTGTTGCCCGCAGAGATAAGTGTGCCTTCTGCACGTCTCGCGCTGTCCACTGAAATAACTGAAGGGGAGCGAAGGGCTGATCTCGAAGCGTTGGATGAAAGAAGGGAAGTCGCGGCCGAGAATCAAGAAAAGTATTGGCAATCTGTGGCCAAGTACTACAACAAAGGGGTGGTCGCGAGAGAATTCAAGGTGGGAAACCTGGTATGGAAGTCAGTTGCTGGGGTTATGCAAAATCTAAAGCTGCCAAAGTTCACGCCAAAATGGGAAGGCCCCTACGAGGTGATTAAAGCTGCAGAAAGTGGACACTACAGGCTCGCGAGGGTCAGTGACGGATTCCTCACAGGGCCTATCAATGTGAAGTACATCAAGAAATACTACCCATGATATGGGCTAGCTTTAATGAAAGTAGGTCCATTTTGCAACCTTATGTCATTTTCTGTTTATTTCTCTCAAAAGACTTTACTTCTTTGTAATTAAATGTAGTCCTGGGTATTGATCCTCTACCCTTGAGGCAAAGAAATATGGATCGAAGTTATGAATGAAAACACTACCCCTTTTTATCTCGGAAATGTGTTCTATAAATGATATTTCAAAAGATATTCATTGGAGCATACTGAGAATATGATAAAGGAAAATGGTAGAACAAATTAGGCATCCACAGTGATGACCTCGCGGCACAAATGTTGTCAGCACAGGGGGAAATTCCACCCTTCGCGAAGTGAAAAAAGTACAAAATAAAGTACTCACTTACGTTTAAGGCCTTTAAATGTTGCGAATCGAATAGGGACCAAGGAAGTTTCTTCCTTTGGAATGAAGACCCTCACGACGGCCAAATCCCCACAAATGATTGGGAACCAAAGTAAATTCTTTGGAATCACTAACTTTTAAAAAAAGTTGGAAAACAAAAGGACCTCATGAAGGGAAACCCTAGTATAACCAAATGCTAGGGCCCTCAGAGGGAACAGGTCTGCGAACAAGAGGGGAAACACAAAGCAAATAGGAGGTACACAAGGAAAATTTGCCCTTAGCTGCCCCGCGCGACCATACAAAACAATGACAGCAATGAATCACAGACAAAGTTCTAAAAAGATTTCATTAGCATTGATGTTGTAAATACAAAAGTTTGCTTCCCCTACAAGGGAAAGGCTTGCACTTCAAACAAAAAAAAAAAAAAGGGAGCCTGGCTACTTTACAAGTTTCTGAGAAAACAAATCAGAAGATGGAAGAACAGGCTCTGCATCAGTCAGCGAAGTCTTTGGAACGGCCTCCAGGGCTTTATGATCCTCGAGCAACAGCTTGTGACCCTCTTTCAGGGCAGAGACCTTCTCCTTGGCATCAGCGAGCAACTGTTTGTATTTCTCATACGTTTCTTTTGCCTCAGCAATTTGAGCTTCACTGGCTTGAATCTTGGACAGGCTCGCAAATAACAGCTTCGTAGAGCGAACTTGCTCTAGACGATCGCGTAGCCACTGAAGGTCGAGGCCAAACGTTTCAATATCAGTAATCGAGGAGGTCATGTCCTCATACTTCTCCTCAGAAAAATCCCTCACACTTGTCTCTTGCAAGGATAATACCATCCCACCAAGAACGTCGAGGAGTGAGCCACCCACGAGACGGCTTGCAGAAAAATTTGCAAAGGAAAGGGGAAAGTGCTCCTGTATGACGCGAAGGATAGGGACATTGCGAGCCCAGACACTCCAGCGAGGTACGCCCTGTGTATCAGGAAACAAGGAATGCTTAGGGAGCCCAGGGCCCAATGCCTCTTCTCGAGCTTGGGATTGGCTTACAGTCCCCTGGTCCTCCGTTAGCTTCTGCCCCTGATCAGCATCGTCTGAAACCTTCTCGTGCGGTAGCTTCTCTCCCTGGTCTTCACTCTCGCGAAGTGGCTCTGAGTCAGAAGGATGGCTCGATGTTAGCAATTTAGAAGGGGTAAAAGAAGGAAGACGTACGATATCTCCAATCCCTGCAAAAACATCACTGCTGGACTTACCTTTGGAGGCTCCGGACACGTCTTCACTTTCCCCACTCTCTTCGCTGCCCTCACCAAGGTCATCCATATCTGAGCTTTCACTGACATTTGATTCGAAGACAGGTTCAGGATCAGGAATGCTTTTCTCCGTCGAGGAGGGTATGTGCACTACGTCCTCTTCGCGAGGGGGCGATGGAGTTCTTTCAGGTGAAGAGGAAGAGGAAGGTACGACGGCCTTCTTCGCTAATCTTTTCTTCTTCTTCCTTGGAGCGACGTCCTTGACAGGACTGGGGTCTCGAAGGAAAAGATCGAGCCTAGGAGAACCCGCTGGTGAATCAATCTCTTGGGCAGGCTCCATCTCTAGGGCAGGCTCCTTATTCGTGGTCTCGGTCTTCTCCTCTGACCCTTCCACTTCCTTGGGAATCTCTGGTTGGCCGCTAAAACCCCCGATCTCCTGTACGACCTCTTTCGCGATGTTACTCGCTATGTCCATGGCATTGAACTCATCAACATGCGAGGCAGCCTGACTCTGTCCCTCAGCGAAACCCGACGCAACTCCCTTCTTCTCAGGCTCTTTCGAAGGTTCCCCCGAAAGGGGAACGTCAGAAGTGGCTTGTTTGTCCGTTTCGCGAGAAGAAGGATTCACGAGGGGCACGTCTTCTCCAGCATCAGTGGTGATCTTGGACGATTGAGCCTTCTCGCCTGAAAGGAAATACATGAGTCTCATAAAGTAAAAAAAGAAAAAAAAAGAAAAAGAGTGAAACTGCAAAGCATGTATTCAATGGTTAGAAGAATCACTTTGATCAGTCTGGGCCATGGGCTCACTTTTTCGGACAAAGGCTCCGCGAGGAAAAGGGAAGATTCTGTCATTATTCGACCCTTCCGCGGAGGAGGACCCTGAAAGATAAGAAACAATAGCGGATCAACAAAACATGAAGGGCTAGAAGAAAAGAGGGAGAAGAGAAGACAAACATCTGACCCTGGGTCTCTTCGGAGCTGGCCCTAGCTGAGGAGGGGTTCGAGCCTTCCTCTTGTCCTTTGTAGTAGTATGAGATGGTGTGGGAGCAGTCAGGCGATCTGCAGGACGGATCTTCTGGATAGGAATGGCATTGATCACATCAAAGGGAACCACAGTCCCCTTTACCCAACATGATTGGGGGCCTCGCCAATTAGAATCCTTCCCTGGCTTAAAGGACCGCAGGGTCAGATCCCTCTTCGTGATGGGTTCCGCGGAGGACACCACCGCTGGGGTCCGGACAAAATTCTGGAAAGATTGTAAGTTCCTTGCCCAGTATACCCTGTTTTCTGGGGTAAAGACAGCCTTGCGAAAGGAGCTGGGAATGATCCTCTCGCCCCCATAATTCGCGGAGAGCTCACGATTTAACGACTTTAGGAATCGACGGATCCCCGCGACGAAGTCCGCGGGCGGAGAAGGAGGCTCGCGAGGGACGCCTTGGTCGTACCCAAATTGTAGCTGAAGCCTGTCAGCTCTGTACAACACCATGAGAGGACCCTCAGCAGATAAAGTTGGGAGATAGCTGGGGGTGACCCATGTGAGGAAGTTCAGCTTGTGCGATCGGATATTACTACTCTGAAACTTCACAACGGTGTCCTCGAGGAAGACAGCAGAGGCTATCGAACCATCCACAACTTTCTCATAAGGACGAGGGTCGAAAGAAGTTACTTCATCACACCAATCCTCGAATAGATGGCTCGCAGGAGTCCTGCTCCACCTCATGATCCTTGGCAGTCTCTCGCTCAGTCGAATGACGGGCATGTTTTTACCGTCGAGAACAATGTCTCCAGCAGAATTCCTCACCTGAACACTCTTCAAAGGAGGAAGATCGTGGGGAGTGGGGGCAGCCTTTGGAAAGTATTCGTAGAAGAAAGCAAGGAGGAATGGGATGTGGATCATGGAAGTGATCTCGTACCTCCCCATCGAACGCTCGAAATCTTGAACAGTGACGATCCAGCTGGTGATAAAAATGGCCCAGAAACATGGGGCCCAAGGGAAGCCTTTTCCCCGACGCAAGGATGGCCGCGAGAGGAATCATCTCGCGACGAGGTCCCTCGTGTGGAAGGTCAGGAAAAAGAAAGAGAGACAGAAGCTGAACGAGGAAGACCGCAAGAGATAGCGGACCTCCATGATAAGAACTCATTGTCATGGCAAACTTCCCATCCACCTCGACGGTAGAAATATCACGGAACCAAAATCGCTGCCAGGAACCCCAAGTCGTCTTGTTAGCTTTTGGAGGGGATCGTAGATTCCCCAGGGCGTCATAGCGAGAACCAAACTCGCCCGCCTTCTTAAAATCCACTTCTATGAACTCAACCACCGACTTAACGTCAGAAGGAAGGTGGGCAGGGTCGTAGTGATACTCGCCGCGAGTGGGAAGGGCCATGAGAATCTCTGTATCAAGAAGAGTTGGGGCAGCCTCTCCAAAAGGGAAGATAAAAGTATGGCTGGTTGTGCTCCAGCGAGACACCGCGAAGTCGAGATCGCGTTGAGGACGACTCGCGACGAGATACCGCGAGAGCTGCACGGTCTTCAATAAACCCACTTCATCTAGGGTTTTCCTGTGCTCAGAATTATCAAGAATCGTGGCCACCCAATCACCCCAATCCCTTGGGGGTTGAATGCTGGCCTTGTACTGAACTTGAGAGAAAGGGAAATCGCCCCTCTCGATCCTTAGCCTCACCAGTGAAGACGGATCGACCATATCCGCCTCTGAGGCGTCAACTTCATCAAAAATTGTAAGGTACTGGGTGTTGGGGTTACCACTGAGAGGAACGTAATTTTGAACGTTAGCCCAGAAAACATCGCCTTCAGGCCTCAGAAACGGAGCCCTCCTCCATTCGCTAGCAGGAGGCAGTGCAGTCTTGGCCAAAAGAGCCTCAGTATCAGACTCGTTCTTTCGTGATCGAGTCATGACGTACCTGAATGAAGAAACTAGGGTTTCGTAGAAGGGAAGAAGGAGGAAGCCTTGAGAGCTGTTTGAAATTAATACGAGAGGAATGTGGAAAGAGTGAAGAAAACTCTAACCCCTCTCACAACGGGTATTTATAGGCCAAGTACCCCTTCCTTCAACGGTCGGAACAGCTCCAGCAGTCCAATCGGCCTGCAACAAAACTTCGAAATTTGGGAAACCGCCATCTTTTGGAGGGGAATGCTAAAACGACGGGATCTGCTGACGTCGCACGCGCGCGATAGAGCGCGTATGAGACCACGCGCCGCGGAATCACGCTCGCGCGAGGGGCATATGTAGGAAAGGTCAGCGCGTAGGATGACGGGGCAGTTGACCAACCAGTAATAGCTATCCACGTGGCTCGGTGAGATTCAGCGGACACGTCATCAGTCAACTAAAATGAGGACTGAGGGAAAGCCCCACCGCGAGGAGATGACCTCGCGGGAGGACATAACAGAACTAAAGACATCCAAGCAAGGGATGCCCTGTACAAGGGAAGTGCTACTAAGGAGAAGTTCACCCCTCGCGAGGACCTCCGAGAGGAGGATCAACACGACGGAAAAGAGTGAACACTCACACAAGTACGCGAACCGAGCTCGCGACTGTACCTGACCAAAAGGCAGGGATGGGGAAGTCGATGCGAGCTCGAAAGAGGTCTTGGCGCGAGCTAAAGGGCTCGCGACCATACCCAACACAGCGGGAATAGGGGAGAAACAAGTGGCTTGGTGGCTTTAAGGGATTAAGGGTCGCGACGAAGGGAAAACGATGCACTGGCACGATCTAATGGAAGCTTCCTAACGGCCAATGACATCACCCACGTCGCCCGAATATACGGAGAGAGCACGTGTCATCATGTTATTGGGGAAATGTCTGCAGCCCCATGATTGGGTGTAGATCCCTATAAATATGAGACATTCATTCATAAATCCCACAGAGACAGATTGAGAGATTCATTCGTCTAAGGAACACGGAAATCTTAGAGAGGAAAAGTGACTCAGAGCTCTGGAAACAAGAACTCTGTTCTTGCTAGTGCTCGCGAGCACATCCTTTCTCTAAGGCTGTGATTCGAGGACGATGATGATCCAAATGGGAATGAACTGAACGTTGCTGCCTTCTCTTTCTGTATATTTTGGCTTAATCCTTTACCCCTTTACACACTCTCTTATTCCTGATTCAATTGTTAGCTATTGTTTGCCTCTCCAAGTTAACGTATTAACTAAAACGACAAACCGAACCTACAGAATTTTTTTACTTTTTTTTTTTTTTGACATTTTCTGATCTGTTCTTCAATTTCTTCTTCAAAATGCAGAATGTGATGAAAATGGAGCACCTTTTTGTGGATGTTTTTGTGCAGCATCAAGGCAGTTCCTTGCATATATGTATGATGCTTAGAATAGCATATGTAGGAATTAGGAACAATTTTTTGTGGATATCAGGTTGACTTTTGTGGATATCATCAGTTATACCATTTTCGTGGATATCAGTTATATCTCTCTGCGAATATATATAGGATACTTTATGGTGTTGGGATACACCCACTTTTGCAAAAAAATGCTCATGTAGCTGTTATGTAATGACATTCTGAAAAACCTGGGTGATTGTAGCTAATGTTTAGGCCTGTTATGTAATGACATTATGGTTGTTTTTATGACATTATGGATATGGAATTGGCTTATGTAATTGGCTGATTTTTGTCCACTTTGGATGGTGGATTAGCAGGTGCTTTTAAGTGAATGTTTTGCCTTGTTGAGATGCCTCCGTAGGCCTTAGCAGATGGTATTCTGAGCAATCCAGTTTGATCCAAATTTTTGGGTGTGGTTGATGAAGTTTTATATTCAATCTAGTCTTTCAATGGTAGAAGAGGACATGTACATGCTAAAAAAAAAGTAGTGTTATGCTCTGCTAGGTACAAGGAAAAACAAATAAGAGACAATACATTTTTTCCAGATACAAGGGTGGGAAAAATATTAAGAGAGTACATTTTTTCCATAGACAAGGAAAAAAATTAGTGTACATTTTTTCTAGTTACAAGGAAAAAAAATAAGAGAGAGATGTTGGATTGTGTTATGCTCTGCCAGGCCTTTTGGTGGGGGTGTACTATAAATGAAAGAGTGAGAGAAAGGGGTAAAATGGGCATTTAGAGTTAAAAACTTGATGACGTCATCATTTTCTGTCAATTTTTCTAACGGAAGTAACGGGAAGGGAGGTATGTGACAATTATTTTCAAAAGTATTGGAGGTCAGTGGAATTTCTGAAACCTTAAGGGAGGTCCCTGTAATTGTCAGAAACCTCAGGGGAGGTAAGTGAAATTTACCCTAGGGCAAATGAAGCATGTTTGAGTTTTGGAGTGATTTTTTGAGAAAACAAAATATTGGGTTGGACTTGATAGTGAATAGAAAACAATCTAAAAATAAATTTTGAGTGTGTTGGGTTGGTAAAGCAACTCTAGGAATATTTCCAACCCAAGATGATGGGTACTGTTAGCAAAAATGACTAGCCCTATTTTCCTCCACTCCAATGGACTTTCCATTTGAATGTGCATTTTCCCTTAACCCAACTTCACTAGCTACATTTCCCTAGCCTAGAGGGACATGAAAAATAGAGAGTAGTATTGGAGTGCATGTATACATAAAAAAGTAAATAGGTAAAATTAAAATATGCACTTTTTCCATACCTTACGTGCACCTTAAATCATTTTTGAAGCGTTTCTCTCCAAAAATGCCCTAATTTTCGTAAAAATAAAAATTTATTTATTAAATTGATTTTCCTATTATGTTAATTATTTTCCTTGTTAATTATTATTTTTGGTCAATAATTATATTTGTATATATGTATACTAGTATATTTATACATATTTGTACACAATTATATACCAAGAATCCCATGGGATTCTCCCCTAGATATTTCCTAGATTTTATTCTTCCGTTTAATAGGAAGATTCACACAATATTTCCTAAGATTTTCTTAGATCCACTAGCATATTAGGCATATGCCTATTTGTTGTACATTTGCTTGTATAACTAGCACCAAAACTCTACTCAGTGGGGTTTTTCTCTCCTAATTATTGGAGGGAATATATTACCACATTAATAAAGAATAAGAATAAATTCCTTATTAAATACCTAAGATTTTGCTTAGATTTGCCTAAGATTTCCTAGCTAATTAGGCTTGTGTCTATTATGTGTATAACTAGTACCCAAAACTCCCTAAAACAATGGTGGCCATGCAAAATTCTACACAACCTAGAACACTAGGAAATTTCCTAGAAAGTTACCCCAAGATTTACCCATTAAAAATCCTAGATTTTTACCTAGATTTATTAGTACCATGGCGAGATTTGACCTAGGATTTTATTCACCAAGTCCCACAAAATCTAGGATTTTATTCCTTGCATTTAATTTAGGAAATTTTCTAAAAATTGGTAGGAGGGGGCCAGCCATGGTGAGGGGAGGGGGAGCCTTGCATTTGCCTATAAATAAAGGCCTTGAATCACTTGTTTCTCACACCAAAACTCACTCCTCACTTGCATTTCTTGTAGTAGCTTTCTAGAGAGAAAATGTCACGCACCAAATTCGGGAGCATGACCGGCCGTGAACCAAGAGATAATTCTTGGAACACGAAGCCTAAACAAAAAAATAAAATAAAATATTTTTTTCACAGCCCAAAATTAAATTGAATCTTGAAATATAAAATTTAAAATGTGAACCAAAACCAACATTTTTTTAGCAAGTGAACAATATCCCAAATTCTCCATACTCCAAATTTATTAACAAAAATTCTAAATAAACAAGAGTGCAGAAGCTAATTGACATGACTAAAAGAAAATAAAAATGCAAATGCCCTAGAGGTCCAAACAGTGGGTCCCAATATTGTCTCAGAGTCCACTATGACGCTCAATGAACTAACCTGCAAAAAAATGTGGAATAAATCCGTCAGCTGAAAGCTCAGTGAGTAGTTAAGCATGTTATGGGTTAAGAATACAACATGGCATACATATAAAAGAACGATAGCGAGAGCTCCAAAGAAATGGTTTCAAATAACAAAGGTCGGTAGCTCAACAAGTAGTATCAAGGGGATGAATGTCTGATTAATGATTAACAAGAGCAATGATCGATTCACAAAAATATGCATTTATACCAATCAGCCTGTTCAAAAATACCAGCACGACGAACAACAATAAATAGGAGCTCAACCAAATTATGTGGGAACCATAATAATAATAACTATGGCCAAATGCCAAATATTTTCTCAGGGCTTAGCCCGTTGGATCCAACACCGTACTTAGAGTCACCTCAGGATGGCGCCTGAGTCTTTTTTCTAAGCCAATCCGGAGTAGGGTCACAGGGTATTTCACAAGTCTTTTCCCTAGTGGCCAAAGCCACTGCAAGATGGTGCCTGGGACTTTCCCTTGGACTTTCACAAATATATACATGGTCACAAACACGAAAGAATGGCATTCCAAGATTTTATGGAATCAACGAATAGACAACAAGTGAAATGAGAGCAATCAATCATTCAAAAATATTACATCAATTAACCTTGTATGCCGAAGGGTACGTCAATTGTCAATAAATGATCAACGGATAAGAATACAATTATCCACCACAACAAATTAAAGAATATGTCAAGAAGCGATAGGCTCAAGAGGAATCCAAATGAAGGGATCACATGCTTAACCACTCACCTCGATCGGAATAATAGACAGCAAAATGCAATGCTCGGACTACTCGCAAATCTGAATTGAAGGTATACAAAAATCATAATTAATCACATGTTAACAACTAAAGTAGACTACTTCCAACACTATTTAATATAGTATTCCAACCTATACTAGCATTAACTAAATACCTAAATTGCTAGACTTAAATCTAAGAAATAAATCACTAGAGTATGAACCCAAACCATGTACCCTATACCACTGTCACACGTCTCTCTCTCTCTCTCTCTCTCTCTCTCTCTCTCTCTCTCTCTCTCTCTCTCGGCACTTCACAAACAAAACCCACAATAATTTGTGTTATTTAAAATACTGTACATATATAGATCAAGAGAAGAAAATGGTATTTCCTTGAAATAACTTTGACCCACAAAGCTTCTTTTTCCTTACTATACCTCCACCACCATTTGGCTAATAAGGCAGAATTATGTTCCAATAATCTCTTCACCCCAAGACCACCATAATTCTTGTTCCTTGTGATTTTCTCCCATCTTACTAAATGAATTTTCTTCTTTCAAGACACTAGAAAAAAGATACTACAACAAATTGCTGACAAGGTAGCTCAAGACAAAGAAAAATATCCATGCGATCTTCATTAAATAAATGATTCAATCTGGTGGGATTAATCTTTTGATTTCCTTTGGAAGTGCTGGTAGTCTTTTATGCTTTTGGATTCAACATGGCGGATGCTTGCGGCTCCAGTAACTACATCATTATGAAAGGTTTTTGTTTTTGTTGAGTAGAGAGGTCGATTTAGGAAGCTCTTTAGATATAATAAGGAGGATATGGTCTTCATTCAGGTGGGAGGGTGAGTGTGATTTTACTATGATTAATGGGTCTGTTCTTGGCATGTGGTTGATGCTGCAAACGGTGTGGCATGTGATCATGGCTTGTGGCAATTGGAGGTAGTCTAATTCCAATGGAATCCAAGTTTAGCAAAAATGGGGCGTATTTGGATATGGGGAACAATCTGCTCATTTTGGGGGTTGTTTCCTTTTTGGTTGACTTCTTGTTAACTGGTTCTCTTGGGGCTTGAGCGGTATATGATTGTCGAGGAATTAGGGTGCCAATTTCTGGGATGCTTTTCTTTCGGTGTGATACTTTTTGCTCTTGTCCCTTTAATCATTGTAATCTTTACTTTGATTAATAAACTTTTACGCCATTAAAAAAAAAAACATTTTTATAAATATCACGTAGTCGTTGTAATGCCCGGATAAAAATTGACTTTTCAAAAATGTGTCGTTATAATGTCCAACTGACTTTGAAAAAGAAAATGTGGCTGACTGAACTTTTTTCCAAAAGTGACTTCATATATGCAATTTTTTTTTTTTTTAGTAACTTTAGACGGTGGAATGACCCAAGGCTACCACCTTTGAAAGTCTGTCAAAGAGACAAGCTTCGCACTGTCTAAGCAAGGAATGGTGATTCTAACTGGATTTGTCTGGCCATCCGACCTGAGACTTTCCTGGTTATTTCATTTGTCGAGAGAAGGTCGCATAAGAAAAGATATGTTTATAAGTGACACATTTTTCAAGAAAAGATGCATTGACACGGAACGAGTTTTACAAATCATGCTGCATATTCACGAGACAGAATACGATATTGACACGACACGGTTATTGAGAATTGAATGGTTGTTGATAAGAAAAGAGATGAGAATGATGAAAATGATAGTGCAGCTTTAGCGTCGCCCATCATGATGTTGCATCTGTGATGTGGTTAGGGCTAAGGAATGCGGTAGTGCCGCTATTCATGATGTTGCGTCCGTGATGTGGTTAGGGCTAAGCCTGTACAACAGCACAGTGGATAAAGCTTTGTATCATGATGTTGCGTCCATGATACAAGGTGGTCGAGTAGTATCATGATGTTGCGTTCGTGATACAATACGATCGAAGCTATATTCGTGTGTGTCGCGGGGTAAACAAACTTTGTATCATGATGTTGCGTCCGTGATACAAGGCAACCGAGACCTCGAGCTGAAAGGTTGGTGACCGTTAGAAAGGGGAAGAAGAACGGGCCAATAACTTTCAAGTGAACTGGACTGTGGCCCAATGGTCGGAACAATGCCCAAACTTTGATAAATTTGAAGAAGAATGCTGACACTGTTGGATAATACGAGACGTACAGTTACTTTACGCTACACTCTGATTTTTATTGACACTGACATGTGCATCGTTATATAGAAACTATTTTCGGATAAAAGATTCGTCATGTTTTTACTGCATATTTGTTCTAGAATTGCTAGTCGGGTATTGGGGTTAGAGTTATAAGCTGGGCGTTTTCGCTCACGGTGTAGCACTTGTATAACCCTGGCGTAATACTACGATGTTGCTCTGTGACTCTGACGTATTATGTCAGACTATTAGTATGAACATGATGAGTATTACAGCTTGGAGCAATTCAGAGCCGGAGGTGCTGTCGAGATGGGGAATTACCAGACCAAGGGCTAAGAGAAGCCGTAGATCCCACCCTATTAGAATAAATGTATTTGGAGAATATTTGTATTCAGACTTATTTCTATTAATTGTAATATTATCAACGTTTCCAAAATTTGGGGCGTTACAAAAAATGGGCAAATATAAGAGTTATTTTGTGAAAAGTAATCAAACTAGATGTATTCCATAGATTTTTATAAGATTAATCTCAAACAAAAGGTTTAAAATCATTTTTGATACACTAAAACTAATGAAAATAAGAGGCAAAACATTTTCTCTCTAAAGTGGGTAAAATCTTGGGTTGTTGTTTACATAGAAAATTAACAAATCCAATGATTGATTGACACGTATTCAAAAATGCCAAACGTTGGCAAATACTTGTCAATGAGGGTACACTGGATTAATGAAGTAAAATTTAGTTAATACGATGTCGTATTGTTCCTCAGATTTGAGAAACGGTTATTGGCAGTTACAAGTCAAGAATAAAGTATGAGTTGACTTCGAAGCCATGATAAACACATAAATTCCACGTGTAAGCCTGTAAAACGGAATAGTTGGCAGTTAGAACACGTGGAATACTTCTTGAAAAGCAGTTATCTCCTTAACATGTAATCATTCAAGTTTGTTTGAGCAGTCATGCAGATTTAAAATCAAGACTTCTGGAGGAAGGATTAGAAGAATTCAAATTCAGACGTGGAGATGGGAAGAAACTGCCAACTCAAAAGGTGGAAGTTAGAGTTCGAAGCAAGCCAAGTTCAAATTCATTGAGCGGGAAGTTCAAATTGCAAGCAGCGTCTATAAATAGAAGAAATTGAAGAGTGAAAAACCCCTGAACAAATCTTCAACAAACAGCTATCAAAGAAACTGATGCTTGGTTTGTTCATTGGCAAATAGTTTTAGGATTTCGAACTTAGTTCGAAGTAGATTAGGAAGTAGTTTAGGAAGTAGTTAGGATTATTCTCGGTTGTTCTTGTAACAATCACCCATTCTCGGTTGTTCTTGTAACAATCACCAGTTCGAAGTTCTGTTACTTTGTACTTTGAAGTTGAAGGCAATCTCGAAGTAAGTTTATTTTTGATTTATCAATCGAAGTATCTTGTTTCTCTATTGTTCTTTAATTTCCTGAGTTATTGGTTTGCATTTCTTCACTTATAAAGAAAAATCCTCTTAATTGAGGTAATTGAACCAATAAAACACAATCGCCTGATTAGACTTGGTTTTTCCAAAGTTAATCTGAGGGAGGAGATTGAAACTCTCTCTGGCACGCTCGTACACGATTATTTTATCACAAAGAAGTAAAAGAACCAGTAAACAGTTGTACCCTAAAAGGTAGAAAAAGATGTGGTGCAAGGATGATAACCTAAGCCTAGTCAAAGAGAGGGCCAAGATTCAAAGAGCCTCGGCGCTTCGGAAACACTTGTCTATGTGCTGAGTGATGCATTGCTTCTGAGATACTTGTCTAGCGTTATTCAACAAAGGCTAAAAAAACACGTTGAATAGCGCTTTAGGAGCGCTGCGGTGCTAATATAGCGTTTGCTTTCAAACAAGCATCCTTGAAGTGCTGCTACGCATGTATAGTGCTTGTTTATTTCATGCCTTAGTCACAAAAAGATATTTCCATTCAAGTGATCAAATAATAATCAAATGTGATAAGTTTAGACAACCAAAACATGCAATGATACAACATTAAATCTACATGCCAATATGAAATGCATGATTTATACAAAGATCCAAAGCGAGCAAAGGCATAAGCACCAACTTTTGCTCAAAAGCTTCAATTAATGGCTTGAAGCATTTAGACACATCCCTAGACTTCTATCTCTCATACCCCAAAGGAAATACAAACTTCAACGATTCGTCGTATTCCAAAAATAGCCAATTACATTTACAAGGCCTACTCCCCACACAATTGACCAGAGTTTGATTCTTAAGGTCAGACCGCAAAAAAATGGAAGTAATTTCTTTTGAATCCGTTAGTCCTGTCATGTATGAACCTGCTTTTGACTAGCTGAAAAGAGAACTAGTTGGGTGCGCATAAACGGACTTGAATTGACCGTTGAAACCGAAATAAAAAATTGTCCACGCAGACTTTCTATTTGGACTGGACAGGTTGGATCCGGGGGCCTTGTAGTGCGTGAGCTCACTACATGCGTGTAGTGAGCTCTCTCGGCAGTCCGATCAGAGATCAACGGTCCGGATCGTCTTACACTTTAAAAAACACTTTTACATTTACTTTAACTCCTATTTATCCGAACAGTTGATCTCAAATCGGACGGCCGAGAGAGCTCACTACACGCATGTAGTGAGATCACTCACTACAGACCCCCAATTCCGGACAAGTTGCCGTGAGCCATTGACCAAAGAACGATCAAAGTGGAGGACCGCAGCCCATGTGATGCCATGTGGGCTACATAGCAAAGCTGTGTGCAACTTACGAAGGAAGGGTTCAAGGAAAACGAACACTTAACTGCGGTGGTCCTTTACTTACACGATCATTTAATTAAATCGACAACGATAACTGATCAAAAAAAAAAAAGTCGACAACGATATGATAAGATTTTTTTCCCATCTCATATTTGTCTTTTTTGCTACAAAATGGTTCCACAAATTATCAGCTATCAGTGGCGGCTTTAGTGGCGGCTTTAGAAATTTTGAATAGTGTGTTCAAAATTTAGATTAACTCTATTAACTCCAATAACTAGTTATATATACACAATATTTTTATATTAGTTTGAATAATGAGATCAAATAATATGAAAATACGTAAGACATATGTCACAACTGCATGTTCTCGGTGAATTCTATTTTTTAGGTCAAACAAAATTAAACCGGCAAATACACATTAGTTTTTATTGTAGAAAATTGTCTGGTGATCGAATAGGTTAACACAGATTTTTTTTTTTGACGAATACTCTTTTGTTTTGGAGATATAAAGTTGATTGTCGTTCATAGAAAAGCCAGAGAAGGATAGGACATCTGAGATAAAATCATTTCATGGAATATAAGATGTAAAATAGTTTAAGTTGTTCAATTGACCATCTATGAAAAGGTATATATGGAGTCTCTTATCGATTTTAATTTACATTGGATTGGTTTGTGGGCCGATTTTTTGGGGGCTGCTTGTTCAAATTTTTTTAGATTAGGTGTTCAAATATTTACGCATAGAATATTCAAAAAGGACAAAACTAAAATAAAACTACGAAAAATTACACTTATTCTAAACCAAAAAAAAATTAGGGTGTTCACATAAATAAATGTGGAGCCACCTATGTCCGCTATGAAAAGAACATGTAAAATAAAGAATAGTTATTTAATTTTTCAAAGTTCTCCATATTAAAGATCTGAAATAGTTATTTAATTTGGTGCAAAGAATATGAAAGTATTTCATTTTTTATCTGTAAATTACACGTCTTTTAATAGTGAATTATTTTTCCAGGACCAGTAAAGCTAGAGATTTCATCAACTATCATGCTCTAAGCAGGCCGAAAATCCTCCACAATTACTTCCACCTCACATTTATATTATACAATCTCGGAAAAAGCTACAATATACACCCATTCTCTGGGTGTGTATGATACACACCCCTACAAAAGTTATGAATTTTTTTTTATAGAAGTTACGATTTTTTTTATAAAAGTTACGAGACAAACCAAAATGTTACGAATCATGCATATTGCTGAAAAGTTACAAAAAACTAAAAAATGTTACGATTGCCAATGAGGTGCACAATCTGGACCGTACGATAAGTTCATATGGTACACACCTTTAATGAGTGTGTATTGTAACCATTTCCATTTGAACTATGGTAACCATAACAGATATAGTTAGCAAACATTAAGCATTTTTCATTGCTAGTTGTAAATAACATTGTCCGTCACTCAGTCTACATTATATAGTTGGAAATTAAACT
Organism: Vaccinium myrtillus; assembly: GCA_016920895.1. Lineage (NCBI taxonomy): Eukaryota > Viridiplantae > Streptophyta > Magnoliopsida > Ericales > Ericaceae > Vaccinium > Vaccinium myrtillus. Next base: position 13,104,780 of record CM029274.1, read on the forward strand.
AAAAAATTCAAAAACATTCTTGGCTTTTGCATAGTGAGGAGTGATCCGCTTCTTCTTTCATGTTCCATAAGGGCAGTTTGAGAATTCAAAATTGTGAGTCAGCCTCAAAAACCAATCCATACCAAAGTATTGAATCCGGATCCTCAAAGTATTGCTCTCCTTTTCTATGTTAGAGTAGATGTAAGTATTAGTGTTGAGTTTTCCCCAAATTTTTGATCTGATATTGTTTGGTCTTTCGTAATTTTTTGCTTAGTTTTTCATCGTAATTTTTAGGATTAACCATTCATCTTGGCGAGAGGAATTAGAAAAAATTGAAAATGTGGTTCGAAGTTGAAAAAAGTTCATCTAAGACGACTCAAACAAAAAAAAAAAAAATACTCCCTCCGTTCCGAAATGTTTGTTCTACTTTTAAATTTCAACATTTTATGTACAATATATAATATATATAATAGTACCAAAAACTTGTGACTTTTCAAATTTGTCCTTCATTAGTTGACTCGAATAAAATTTAGAGTCCAACTTTTGAATTTAAATTGTTTTCCGGAAAACAGAAAGTCTTGTCACCAATGTAATCAGAGAATTTTTTCAAAATTTTAGAGCGCACTTTAAACTTTTCAATTATTCCTTTTTTTGGTCTCATTGTTTTAATTGTTTTAATTGTGACAAAAAATCGCCGATAAAAAAGAAAAAAAAAAGTATCGTACAAAAAATCCATAGAAAGCGCAGCGATGTTTCATCAATCGTGACAAACACAGGTACGATGAAAATCTATCGACACAAAATTTGCCAATAAAAATAAAAAAATAAAAACCAGTTGACAAAAAATCCATGGAAAGCGCGGCGTTGTGTGAAACACGTGTACTGTAACCCTTCGTGTTCATGGAAATCCAGCGCACAGCACATGCATGCCGTCGGACTCACGAGTCCACAATACATAATATACACAAAATCTCACCCCTTGTCTTCACGTGAACATCACGTGCGGGAAGTGGTGACAGCCCCAGCACTTTTCATTGACTCGTGACTTAGAAGTATACTACACAAGGGTACCCCGGCCCCAAGCTTCGCTGGTAGGTAGGGATGGGCATTCTTCCGACCTGTCCGAATCTGATCTGATCCACGCTCTGGATGGATCGGCAATTTGGAGATCTATTTAGAGATTGGATCGGGTATGGAGATTTTTTTTTAAATTTTCAGGGATCGGGTAGGAGATGGAGAGAGGCATATCCATGCCCCGATACTATTCTCCGATCCATCCCTGCCCTGCTCCGCTCCGCTCCGCCCTGTCCCCGAATCCTCAAAATTTAGGGGTCTATACGTGAATTATGAAACTTTGGGTCTTACTAGCTTTGGCGTCTAGTCCACTACTAGTTTGGTTTCGTGTTCTGTTTTTCTGATGTAGTAGTTTTTTGAACTGCTTAGATTAGTAATTTAATGGCTAGGAATTTGGACCTTTATGACCATGTTTC
>CM029274.1:13107248-13146588 GCA_016920895.1 Vaccinium myrtillus
TGACCATGTTTCAGTTTGGGTTTTAAGTTTTATCATTGGTATATAGTAGTGGTCTATTAGACATGAGATTTTGATCTTAATATATGTGTTTTCACTTTCTACCTCATGTTTACGTTGGGCCGTGAATATTTGTATTTTTGTAACAATAAATGCATGTTTGTTTTTGGCAGAATTAATTTTGTATTCTAGTTGATCCAATGGTAGAAATTAATGAATAACACTACTATTTTTTTTTTAAATGTTTGGATCCCCGAATCTTTGTGGGGATCCCGTTCTCCATTTGGAGTGGAAATGAAGGATAAAAATGAAGTCCTATTAGGGACCGGGGAGGGGATCGATGGAGATCAAGAGGAAGGGGGTCGGGGATCGGGGATGGAGATAGTACTATCTGGCCCCGATCCGCTTCCATGCCCATCCCAGCTTCTAGTAGGAGAGTGAGAAAACCCTGCAGAATCAATTATGAAAGGTTCTAAACTTAAGGTAGCCGTTGAACTTTAAAGTGGCAACAAAGATGAGCTGTAAATTTAAACATGAGTTCGAAACTTAGCAACATTTTGGTGCTAGTCCCGGCGTGAATGATCTACTTTTAATCGGACCAGGAAGAAGAATAGTCAAAATGCAGGTACGTAAACTAGCTCAGACACCACTAACCATCCAACCAAAATAAATAAATGAACCCAAAAGCAACAAAGATTCTCCTTAATCCAGCGGACAAAATATAGGTGTGCTATGAAGGGCGTATTGTCCTCATATTTTAGCCAAGAGGGACCAGAATATCTTTAGGTAACATCGGTTTTTGCGAAGTGGGGTGGTAGTCAATTTGGTAAGTACTGTATATTCGTCATGCATAAGATTAATGGTTAAATCTCACTAACATCAACTAACAAAGTAGCACTTTTTGCATGTAAAAAAAAAAAAAATCCTGTTTGGGTCTTACTAAACTTAGGCGTCTAGTCCACTACTTTGGAATTAGGAACTGATGTTTGGTTTCGTGTTCTGTTTTTCTGATGTAGTAGTTTTTTGAACTGCTTAGATTAGTAATTTAATGGCTAGGAATTTGGACCTTTATGACCATGTTTCAGTTTGGGTTTTAAGTTTTATCATTGGTATGTAGTAGTGGTCTATTAGACATGAGATTTTGACCTTAATATATATGTGTTTTCACTTTCTATCTCATGTTTACGTTGGGCCGTGAATGTTTGTATTTTTGTAACAATAAATGCACGTTTGTTTTTGGCAGAATTAATTTTGTAATCTAGTTTGATTCAAGGGTAGAAATTAATGAATAATACTACTATTTTTTTTTTAAATGTTTGGATCCCCGAATCTTTGTGGGGATCCCGTTCTCCATTTGGAGTGGGGATGAAGGATGAAAATGAAGTCCTGTTGGGGACCGGGGAGGGGGTCGATGGAGATCATGAGGAAGGGGGTTGGGGATGGAGATAGTACTATCTGGCCCCGATCCGCTTCCATGCCCATCCCTACTAGTAGGAGAGTGAGAAAATCCTGCAGAATCAATCATGAAAGGTTCTAAACTGAAGGTAGCCGTCGAACTTTAAAAAAAAAAAAAAAAACACTAGAGTTAGCTAAAGTGGCAACAAAGATGAGTTGTAATTAAATTTAAACATCCTGAGTTCGAAACTTTGCAACATTTTGGTGCTAGTCCCGACGTAAATGATTTGTTTTTAATCTGACCAAGAAGAAAAATAGTCAAAATACAGGTACGTAAACTAGCTCAGACACCACTAACCATCCAACCAAAATAAATAAATGAACCAAAGAGCAACAAAGATTCTCCTTAATCCAGCGGACAAAATATAGGTGTGCTATGAAGGGCGTATTGTCCTCATATTTTAGCCAAGAGGGACCAGAATATCTTTAGGTAACGTCCGTTTTTGCGAAGAGGGGTGGTAGTCAATTTGGTAAGTACTGTATATTCGTCATCCATAAGATGAATGGTTAAATCTCACTAACATCAACTAACAAAGTAGCACTTTTTGCATGTCAAAAAAAAAAAATTCCTGTTTTCTGGCGCCCTACCACAAGATTATTTCCCTCATGTTTTATCTGACCCATAACTCCACTATATATATAACCCCCCAAGGCAACCCCATTAAGCCATATTCAATCTGTAAAACAAGAGAAACCCTAGCTAGTATTTCAACTGAAATACTCCAAGAACCAAAAACCCGGGTCGGATAAGTACGATACACACATATTGTTTTTTTAGTAATACGTACATTATAAGAAACATGACGGGCGTATGGGTGTTCAAGAACGGTGTTATTCACCGAGAGAATCAAGGAGGAGGCGGCTCAGCGCAAGGCAACAACAACAATTCCGGGAGGAGAAAAGTGTTAGTACACTTACCGACGGGGCAAGAAGTGTCATCTTATGCGTCTCTCGAGCGAATCCTGACTGGCTTGGGATGGGAAAGGTACATGGATGGAGACTCGGACTTCTTCCAATTCCACAAGCCACCTTCCATTGATCTCATTTCTCTGCCAAGGGACTTTTCCAAGTTCAATTCCATCCACATGTACGACGTCGTTATTAAGAATCCCAACCTCTTCCACGTCCGGGACATATGACCCATATATCACTACATTACCTAGTTTGTGACCCAGGCTGTGTTTGAGATCGATGTCTAAAAAGCTAGTATTTTTTTTCTGTCCACATTCGAATTTAAAAAAAAAAAAAAAAAAAGCCAAATTACTTTTCTAGAGGTTGGGAAAACCTCAGTAGAAATGAAAATGCATTTTGAATTGAATAAAAAGGATCAACTTCCTTTAAAGATCCCAAACACAACCTAAACACATAGGTACAATATAAACGTGAGTGTTTTGGCTAAATAAGTGGCTTGGCTTATTTTTTTTGCCTTTATCAAAAAATTTCTCGCATTGTCTATAGTTTCGTGTCAAATTTTTGTGGATTATTGATTTTTTTCGAAGAGATGAAGTGAAAAAGTAAAAACATGATCCAAACTTAATTTTTTTTGAATGAAAGACAAAACAGTCAAAAAGTCAGATTTTTTGGCTCAATTCAAAGAAAATTTGAGTTTGAATAACAATTTTTTACTTTTTCTATTCATCTCATCGAGAAAGACCAACAATCCACAAAAATTTGCTGCGAAACTAATAAAAGCGAGAAAATATTAAATAAATAAAAAATAAAAATAAAGCCATGTAACTTACTTAGCTGAAACACCCATCGATCATGTGTGTGTGTGTGTGAGTGTGTCTATATATATATACATGTGAAAATTGCATGCATAGGGTGTCCAACAGTGTCAGTGCGACTCGGCGTCCTCTCCCAATTCGGTTGATCTTTGTATCGTATCGTCTGTTTTTTTAAGCCCTCCCATTTCAGTGTCATCGTATTTACATGTTGGTAACATAAAATATTGATGGGTGTCCAATAGTGCCGTACGACATATATAGCTTCCTCCCTCTCGTGTCAAATTTGACATGTGATGTCAAATCTTTTCTTCGATTCCGTGAATCCTCGGTACCTCGGTAACAGGAAATCGTATTGTATTGTATTGTTTGTTCTCGAAGCTACTTGCTTTGATCCGTCCGGTTGGTGTTAATTACTTTAGAGCTCCATTTTCTTGTATAACTATATGCATGAAAGAAATGTATCACACACTGTATGTTTGTGTATGTGCTGCCTGCTGGGCTGGAGGTGTGGTATATGAATCCATTGTAGTAATTCGTTTTTTGTATTTGTTAGCATAAAGTATTGATTTTGGTTCATTTGTAGTTTTCTCATGCTGGGTCTCAATGTCACGAGTCGAGAAATTCTGAAGAAAAAAAAAAAAAAAAAACTCCTGATAACTGAGGCCCCATTTTCCCTAAATTTTTGGGTTTTTTTAATCAGCAAAGAAAGTAATATTTTATTGATAAAATAATAAAACATTACAAGGGAGAGAGGATAGAAGGAAAAACTAAGATTTTTTTTTTCTTCTGATCGGCAGAAAGTTTATTCATGTAAATTTGACAAGGGTACATAAAGTTCGGCGGGAGGGGATTCCAAGGATTGGAGGAATTAAAACACCCAATAGGGACAGGGCTTCTTACTAGCCGGCCCCATTTGAACATTCACTAGATATTTAGGCTCTGCGCGCGTCATACCCTTTCCGCCCAAACCCTTTTTCCGTTACACCCACGCGCTTTGAGATTAGAATTAGGAAAATTATACAATGTGGACGGAATATCACATTGTGTCTCCCAACTCACGTATTATTGGTTAATATCGTGGGACCCATTACTTTTTGTTAATGATATGAGAAACAAATTGACATTTGGCATTTAATGAGTGGTGGAACATTGTTTGAAAACCACCAAATAATATCTTCTAATCAACTTTTTCTCTCTCCCTCTCTAGATTTGTTGTTTATCCGTGCATACACTAAAGACATATATAGATATATAAATTTATGTAATTCATATGAAGCTAAAACTTTAAACAATTATAACTTTTGTGTGTATATTCAATTTTGAAAAAAAAAATATTTCTGAAACCTACTCGACAAGGTCTTTTAAACAAGATTCATTTTGAATATGAAATTGTGTACATGTAAAAAAAAAGTTATTTATACCCCTTAATGAAGAATTCACACTCTTGCTGAACAGTTTACACTTTCCAAAATGAAGAATTCACACCTCTTAAATACATAATTCACACTTCCAATAACAGATCACACTCCCTATGTCACATAATTCACACTCCCTATAACATACAATTCACACCACCTTAAACTCATGTTTTACACTATTCACACCTCATACAACAAACGATTGACACCCATTAAATTCTTGTAAACAATTCATAACCCATTTGGCACACGATTCACACCATTATGCAACTATTCACACCCTTGAAACATACAATTTAGACTCCTTCACAACAATTCACAGTCCATATAATAGACAACTCGCACCCAAAAATACACCACTATTCACACCTCTTATAACAGACAACTTAATGTTATACACAATTTCCACCCGTATACAATAATTCACCTTTGACAAAAAAAATACAATAATTCACACCCCCTTAACAGAGTATTCGCACCCCATGTTATACACAATTCACAATTTGTTAGAGTAACAAATAATTCACACCCCATAATATACAATTCACACCAAAAAAAATAATTTTTTTATACACATAATTTCATACTCAATATGGATCTTGTTTCATAGATTTCGTCGAGTTGATTCTAAAAATATAAATTTTACAAAAAACGAATATATATAATAAAAGTTATGGCATTTTAAAGTTTCTAAATAAAAAATCAATAAAAATATGTACACATCACCATGAGTCAACATCATGCACCGTGGGAAAAAAAATAAAAAGAACAGCATGCACATGTCTAATGCTTATCACGCGCTTCAGGGCTAAAGTAGGATTGGAATACAAAAAAGGGTTGGCATGGAACAAACCCCCAAAAATGGGGGCGGCCCTGAATTTCCCGATAGGGACAAGCTCTAAAGCACCTAAAGGCCTTAGCCCAAGTAGGCCATACCAAATACATCGATGAAGCTCAAAAAAAAAAACCAGTGGGCCACCAAATCACCCAAAGGCTTAGCCAAAACAGAGCAAACCCGATACAACAATGAGGCACAAATCCTAAACGAAAGTAGCCCAAAAGGAGCAACCATAGAATCTGGCGCTGCCCCACCATCCAACCAGCCGACCAGCAAACCAACCGCCACCAAAGCCACCACCAACCATCCATCTGCAGCCACAACCACCCTTGTCATTAGGCCAAGACACCGACTCACCCAACCATGAATCGGCGAGTGGTACAAAGCTAAAAAACAGATGGAGAAAAGGAGGAAAACCAGTGAAACAAGCAACCCCAAAGTTGCACCTCACTGTTAGGCCCATATCAGCAACCAGAGAACCAATGAAACATTGATCGGATCGACTAAAGGTAGAGGGGAAGGCTAAAACTAAGAATGTAGGGACTCCAAAAACACCGCCACATCCAAGGCAGCCAAACGCCGTTGTGAACCCACACAACCGATTGGACTCCAGAAACGGCTGCCGAGAAATCGTTGATTTGATCCTCACAAACAACCAAGAAATCCGGTAGTCGAGGTCCATGAGTGCCCCCACGAGCCACCAACAAATCACCACGCCATGACTCAGCCCAACCAGCCAAAAAAAGAAAGAAAAGGAGGAGACAGAGAGAGAGAGAGAATGAAGAACAACAATCATTCTTCATAGTGATAAGAGGACTAGTGGGCATAGGGTTTCAAGTGGACCATCTGCTCATTCGCTTGAAGGATCGGAGAGAGAAAAACTACTCCGTTCTACACCATGAAAGCACAATACTTTGAGCCCCCGCGAATAGCTCAGTCACATATGTCCAAAAAGCATCCAAGCAGCCCCAAATCACTGCCCAAAAATCCATTCTCCAGTACACTAGAACCCCACCCCCGAGAAATAAACCCATTTGAGGGGTTCGGAGGCTCATTTTCAGTTTTTTATTTTTAACTTTTTGGCTTTTTGGTCTTTTGAATTATAGTGAGAATGTATTTAAATTTGGTAGAGTGTTTAAGAGAAATTGGCAGAATGCATTTTGCCACAGGAGTAGTGTTTGAGAGATATGTGCATAATATATTTTGTAGGCCTTTTAATTTGTCAACCAAAATGAAAAATTTGGAAAATGAGAAGTTAAAAGCTCCTCTTAGCCTACTTTGGCTTCTCCTCTCTAATGTCAAAAAACCAAGACACAATCTCACATAATGCATTTTCCAACCAAACAACCAAAAGCCAGTAATGAAAAAGTGAAAAGTAGAAAATGAAGCATCCAAGCAGGCCAGTGGTTGCAAGCACCCATTGTCCCCTTTTTGCTCCTTGAAACCCCAAAAATTAAATAACGAAAATTTTGGTAATTTTTCTTGTCATTTTTAAATTTTTATTAGATTCACGTTATAGCTTTTTAGATTAGTCATCCATCTAGATGAAAGGAGTCCAAAAAAAGTAAAATGTTGCGATCAAAAGTTTTAAAAAAAAAAAATCACTAAAGACACAAAATATCAAACAAATCTTTTTGGTATTTTTGTCGACGTCTTGTATGAACTTTTTTCAACTTCGATAAAAAAATTTATGTTTTTTTATTCATTTCATCAAAATGAACAATTAATTCCAACAATTAAGATAAAGAGTGAAAAATACCACAAAAAAAGATGGACAAAAAATTTAGGAGTAGGAAGATTTGGCTGAAAATTATAGGGCATTCTGAAAGTTAATTAAAGGGAAAATTTCAAAATACCCCCCAAACTTTGATCTCAATATCAAATATACTTCTAAACTTTCAAAAAAAAAACTCAATCGTACTCCTAAACTTTGCTTCCATTAATCAAATATACTCCCACCGTCTCAATCTGTTAAAATACTAACGGAATTCGCTGACTAGGATGTTAAGCTCCGTTAAATACGCATATGTGGCATCCAATTCCACGTAAAATGTGACACATATACCTTAACACACTCTCTCTCTCCCCTAAAGAAATGCCAAAAACAAACCAATTTTACATCTTTATTTCCAAAAAGATTTTCAAAAAAATAAATAAATTCCAAAAAAGTTTAAAATGTTTTTTTTGAAAAACTGCTTTCAAACTTTTCTTTCAAAAAATGTTTTTAAAGAGTATTTTTTGAAAATCTTTTTTTTTTAAAATGTTTTCAAAACTATATTTTTCTAAAATAATAATTTCAAAATTTTAATTTTTCAAGAAAAAGAGAGTTAAGAAAACAACTTTTTGAATAAAAATACTTCTTTTTGAAAATATTTTTAGAAAATAGTTATTTTGGAAGTAAAATAATTGTTTGAAATAAGTTTGTGAGAGAGAGAGAGAGAGAGTTTTGAATAAAAATACTTCTTTTTGAAAGTACTTTTTTTTAAATAATGAGAGCAAGTGCACAAAGTACAAATTTAGCATGAACCAAGATCCGTTGATTTGTATACGAATAGTTGAATATCATATCTTCCCCCAAATCCTATCGATCCCGGTTTAAAGACACCAAATACTTTGTCGACTCGTCATAGTACCAAAGAGGTTTTGAAAAATAAAGGGATTTTCCGTTATAAAACTCTATCACACCCAATAGATGTAAATGCAATACCAACTAGTTGGATGAATGTTAGTCATGCAAAAGCACACAATTCATGAGTGAACAATGCAATGATTTTAAAGCCTAGATACTACAAGTCTCCCCACGGTCTCTAGGTATTCTAACATATTACTCTGATACCAAGTTGTCACACTTTGAAGTTTCCACCAAAATAAAAATACATTTCCCAAAAGAGAATACCATAATTTCATCCATTTCCTTTCAAAACGATATTGCTATATAGTTCCTTAATAATATCAAAAGTTAGCCCAAAAGTAAAGCCATTAAATTACATCGCTCAAACCTCATACAAATTGTGAATCAAAATATTAAGTTGGTTACATTCATCCGAGTCAAAAGTAAAATAATGAATAGAGTTACAATTTCATCTACCCAAAAATAAGTTTTCATGAGATGAACAAATAACTCTTTCTTGTAAGCTTACTAATAATCATGCACTCCAAACACTTCATGTCATATACTCCTTGATTTGTTCTTGAAAATTAAATGAAGAGTTGAGCTACACTAGCCCAGTAGAAAAATCTTCCACAATCTCTAAATACATATGAGATGATATGAGCATGATGATCATGTAGGAATGCCAGGATAAGCAACAAAAGGAAACCAACAATATACGATTCAACATTTAGAACTATGGCGTTATCGAACTCATGAAATCCTTTTTCGCCAATAACATTTCTTTTCGTCTAATCTGTTGTATCCATAGAACATTTCTTACATTTCTCTTTTCGTTTCCAAATCATTTCCAATATGTCAAAATATTCATTTCAACCACAATACATTCGGAGTAATTTCCTAACAACACACCCGAAGGTGGACCTAGTAGCATTCCGAGCTTTTGGGACCTCATAATCCCTTCGTAACATTCCGAGCTTTCAAGACCTCGTAATCGCTCCATGGATTGGGTACCATCTAATCAACCATTTTATTCTCATGCAAAACTAGTTTCATAAACCCTTCATTTCATTCAAATCGTACTCCATCTCAGTCCAAACGTAAATCATTTCATCCAAAACGTGTCTGATGCCCACATATACTTTGATTCGTGTCAATAATCGTCAAAAAAGTGTTCGTAACCAAATTGTCTATCGTACTCTTTAAACAATCAACTAAACGAGTTTATGATTCGTTAAATAGAATTTAATAAATTTAGGACAATTTTCGAAGGGTAATCACAAGTCTTTCGAGGGAACTGTGCAATCGGAGGTCAAACGAGTGACGCAATCAAAGAGCAAATCACAAAATAGTTTCTGGTGAAACCATCCAGACGAGAATGACAATTCTAAATAGACAGCAGTAGCAAACAACAAATTTTGAATGAGTATGATTCACACATGCGGTACATTGGTCCAAAACTCGAAATTTAAGCTAGTAACCACCCAAATACACTTGAAAAGAGAGGAATTTTTAATGGGTCTCAACAAACTGGAAGGAACAAGGATCAAAATTAAACTTGTATGCTTTTAACTCAAGAACTTCAATCAAACTTAGAAAGCTAGGATGACAAGGATTTGGAGTGTTACAAACATCCATAAACATTAAGAAAAAAAGAAGAAATCCCTACCTCAAGGGTTTTGAGCAAAAGCCCCAAAAATCCAAGTTCGTCATGGCTTTTCAAACTTGAAATCCACCACAAATACGCTCCCTCCAAGCTTAACCGTGCGATCAACGAGTGTAGGATGCTAGATTGACGTGAGATATACGTGGGTTTTCATGGGTTTGGAGTGTGAAAGGTATATATATCAAGAACGGCGATACATACACTCCCTGGGAGCCACTCCCAGCCACACCCTCTCTCACATGGGGTGTGATCCCCACATCCTGGGCCCCACACCCCATGTGAGAGAGGGTGTGGCTGGGAGTGGCTCCCAGAGAGTGTATGTATCATTTTTCATACATCAAAGATAGAAAGAGAGAGTTGAGGGAGCCGAGAGGCTTCTCAAAAAAAAAAGAAATGGAGATGTCGATCTCCTCGTGTTAGAGCAACTCCACCCCTTACTCATTTTATTTTATTTTTTACTCAAACTCAAAATTTGAGTAAAACCCCTTAAAACACTCCTCCACTCCTTACCCATACCTATGTCAAATTGAGTTTTTACTCAAATAGAGTTAAGCTCAAACCCACACTAAAATTTTGAAGGTAAATTTGACACCCTCATATTAGTTTTGCCATTAATGAACCTTTTACTCAAATTTGCACTTGAATTTGAGGTTGCCCATTGGAGTACACAATATCAAATGAAGCTTCCACTCAAATTTTTACTTAAATTTGTGTCAAATGTTGTGTTATTCGTTGTGTTATTCGTTGTGTTAACGGAACCGCCTCCTATATACATACACAAACTTCCAATCCACACCCTTAAAGTGCGGACTTCGTCCACACCTCATAGGTCCTGATCAAATTTTCATGATCCAAGCCGTTCAATATGTTTAAAATGTGTTTTTAAGAGTCCCCGCAAGAAATCAGCAAAAAAAAAAAATACTAGGAAGGGCTTGATCCGAGCAATTTTTCATAAAAAACTGTATATGTACAGTTTTACAAAAAAACTGTTCGGATCAAGTCCTTCCCTGTATATTTTTTCCCTGATTTCTCGCGAGGACCCTTAAAAACACGTTTTGAACACATTGATCGGTTTAGATCGCCGAGATGTGGTCCGGACGGAGTCCGTAACTTAAGGGTTTGGATAGGAAACTCATTGTGTATATCTATATATATACAGAAATTACACTACAAACCCCTGCATTTGCTTAGATATTCAACAACTTCCATAATCAATATGAATTCGCACAATGACCCCATAACATTTTCACATGTTAAAATTTTAAGATAATATTTACCCAAAAAAAAATTTAAGATAAAAGAGGAAATTACGGGTCTGTATACACTCAATTGGCAGGACAATATGTTCCTTGTGAAGTCGGGTCATCGAACTGGAATAGTAGTATGGTTTCACACTTGACCACTCGGGAGACATATCCCATGTGGACACAAGAAAATTCATCAACTAATTAGGAAGATGAAGTTGATTGAATTTCCATTGCACCAAAAAAAAAAAAGGACTGTGTAGTTGACGACAAAATTTGCATACAGGTCGCCATGGAGCAAGAGTTGGAGTTAATATCTTCTATTTTGGAACTGGCCATGAAATGCGTCCCAGGAAAACCACAAAAGATACCGTAACATACAGGTCCCAAAACTGGTCTTGATTAGGTTTGCGATATTATGTTCCGATTATCCAACAAAATGTTTGGATACCCATTATATTTGTTCCTATGTCAGGAGTTGGTGCTCGAATACGATGGACGCCCCACAAAATCTCAAGGATTATGAAAACGGTTTCGATTTATGGAGTCATCACCCGGGTTTAAGGACCATACCTGAGAAACCAGTTTAAAAATGACTCTTTTGCCCTTGATTTGAAAAAGGTTTTACCGGCTCATCGTTACCAAGATTTTACGGGCTTGGGAGCTAAGTTACTAGAGGGGAAGGTTTTTAAGGCACCCCTCTCACCCGACACAATGTCTGGTCTCTACTAAATGTTTAAGGGATTATGAAAACATTGACTAAATAGACTTTAACCACGAAACAAGGTGAGAGCACATAAACGGAAACACATCAATATAATGGAAGCTGTGGATGCTTTATATGTGTGTTGAATGCATGATGATATGATAAACAACATATAAACATGATTAAATAGCACTAATGAACCCCTAAATGACCCCCACGCACACCAACACAAAGGATAGACCACCTCACAGGATGCTTTTTGGGTGTCCACAGTAGGTGAATCTGGGCGCCCAAAGATAGTCTGGGCGCCCACACCAGCTGATGTGGGTGCCCAAAAATAGGTTTAGGCTCATGTCTAAACCATCTTTTGACCTTTGTTCCTTCTTCAAGCATGTACAAAATCAAATTTTAATCCTCTGTAACTCTGATTAACCCCCAAAAACTATTTTAAAAGATAGCCCAAACTTGAAAATCATAGGTTTAGCATGTTTATGAATGAAATTAAAGGGGGTTAAACTAATTTCGTGCAAGAAATGTAATCTCTTACACTTATGAATGCTAGCAAAAGTGTTTTGAGCTTGAGGGATTACTACATGAAATGAGCCTATAGTAGATCTCTTAAAAATGACTAAAGTGAGTGTGGGTGACTTTGAAAGCTCTCTTCTATCTACTGTAATGCTTCAAACCATGCTTAAGATTGGTGAAGGACCTCATGCAACCCATATATAACCCACAAATCCTCTTTTAAGTGTGACTTTTCCTCCAAAAATGCTTCAAAACACACTTTGAAATGGGTATTTGGACCATGCACTTTAAACCTCAACCTCAAACATGATGTAAATGACTCTAATAACCATGAGAGACTACTTAGAAGCAGAAAAATGCAGAGGAAATGAGAGAATCTGACGCCCAGAGTAGGAGAGTCTGGGCGCCCATACTTAGTATGGGTGCATGGGTTTACCCCTTTTTGTTGCACTCTTGACCTTTCCAAGCCTTCAACTAGTATTAAAGACTAGCCAAGGCTGGGTGGTGTCCCTTAGAGGGCCCTTTGATCACTGTTAGGTAGATGAACTACCTTGAATGTTTAATTGTTGAACTTGGGTGCAAGGTTTAGGCTGTTTTCAGAGGATGTATGAACTGGTTTTGAGCTTTTAGAGCTATGTATGCATAGTTGTAGGTATTTGGTTTAGGTTTGATCAAGGAGGTGAGGCTATGTTGGATTTGGATGGTAAAGAAATGGGTTTGTGGGTTAAGAAGATAAGAAACAAGGTAGGGATGGCTTTGGACAGAATTGGAAAGAGTAACACCTGGATGGAGTGGAGGGTTGATCCTCCTCTGAAAATGGGGAAAAGGGGGGGGGGGGTATTTATATAGAGAGAAAGGTTGGTTTAGCCTCTTAGGGGTTGTTTTAGGGGTCCAATTAGACCACCCAAACACCCCACTACCTCTCTCAAAGATCCTATTCCCCATGATCTTCCCGTTCAAGTTAAACTTTTGAATCACACAATCTGGAGTGAGGTTTGAGAGCCCAGAGCAGGAGAGTCTGGGCTCCCAGAGTAAGTATGGGCGCCCAGAGAGTAAGGTCTATGGGCTCCCAAAGGGAGACTGCACAACATACCAAACTTCGCGGGGCCGCTCCGGGTGCTACCAAACTCCGTTTTGTACGTGGTTTGAAGCGTTGGAAAAGTGGTTGAGTCTACTTTCTAACCCAAGTGGTTTGAACCCAAGATGATTTGTACATCAAAATCTATGACCATTTCACCCTCAAGAGGTCGGAAAAACAAGTCATTTTAGTAAAAGCGCGCATCTCCCTCGTTTCAAAATGGATTGGGACATATTATATATCAATAAAGAGGGTTTTGAATGTATTAGAAGGTAGTGCAAGCTAGGGTTTATTTTGAGGAGGTTCCAAGCACTTACTCAAGCTCCAATGTGTTTTATGGGCCCATTTTCATCATCGGAAAAGCCAAGGATTTTCACGGGTTCAAATTGGGATGTCTACATACGAGCTCAAAATTTCAAGCGAATGAGCAGTGGGCATATTGGAGAGTTTGGGAATGTTTTTATGTCTACTACGTGGTTTGACCCTCCAATAGATAGACTCATTTTTCAATAGGGGCAAGTCAATTGTATCCAGGAAAATAAATAAAGTTTAAAAATGTTTGTAGAGGTTTTGCGGCTGACTAAGTAGCGCCATATAAGGAGCAAAACGACTCCCATGCTTACTTGGAATGTAGACCGTTCTACCGACATTTCAAAGTAACTTTTGGGAAATGTCAATATTCTTTTGTTTACATAACAACTTTATGAAATGAGTCCAAGTAAATGTTTAGGATTCATATATTATTTTTGAATGCACACTACAACGCTCCTCAAATCACAGAACTGCATCGGAGCGATTAATGGTATGCATGTGACCAAAACCTAGTGAAACAAAAAAATGTTGGAAACCTAAGGGTGGCTATACGGTGAACGTTATGGTTGTTTGCGATTTCGATCTATGCTTTTCAAGCAAGTGCTTTATGGCCGCCAACAAGATTGGTTCCCCCATCCTAAAAAGGGTATTGGTTTGTGCACTCATTTTGTGAAATACTGAATTGCTTCAATTGTGTCATTATATAAGGCAATGTTCGTGTGATTTCGTATGTAGGAAAGTCTTTATTTGGTTGATGTTAGATATCCAAACAAAATGGGATACATAGCCCCATACAAGGGGTATAACCGTATAAGTATCATGAAGAAAACTTTAGGCGTGCCAATTGGCGACCAAGGGACAACAAAGAATACTTCAATAAGGTGCACTCCTCGCTTTGAAGTTGTATTAAGAGGAGTGTAGACACCCCAATTTTAGTCCAAGTGCATTCCCTATGACGAAAGGAACGTGCATGGTTACCTCGGAACGATCGATCAGAGCTCACAAAAAAAATCAATAAAATAACCAGTTTGGCCGAGCGGTCCAATTTGACAGCCAAGCAGTCCAGTTTTCCTCTAGATGGCCGGGCGGCCAACCTTGTTGGCCGGGCGGCTAACATTATTGGCCGGGCGGCCAATCTTGGTTGTCAAATCGGACAGCTTGTTTTGCAGAGATTCTTCGCAGACGAATATATTCCCCGGCGCATAAACCCCCCTCCGGCCTCCTCCTCCTCCATGGCTATATAAACCCCCCTCCGGCCTCCGCTCCTACGACGGATATACACAGACACACACCCGAGAGAGGCGACACCAGAAAACCAAAATCCGTTACTCCGCATTTTGAAACACCGCCAAACCACTCTCTCTCTCTAAACCCTTCTCCTCATACCCTCTCCCTCCTCGTTCCAGCAAATCATCAAAACACTTCATCTGAAGTTTTCAAAGAGAAATCCAAAACTTTCATAGCTCGATCGTTCATTCCGAAAAGGTACAACTCCGGACTCGGGATGATTCCCGTAATCATCCCCGGGTTCGGATAGCCTTATTTCAAGCAAAACTCACCCCCTACGGCTCCGTATCGGGCGGTATCCTCCGTTATCGCACGATGCGACCTTACCCGGGGTACAATTTTCTCAAAATCAACTTCTCAAGTTTGTTTTGAACTCAAAGGAACCGGCTTCCTTCCAAAAGAAAGATTCTCAAGGCGCTTTTCCAGTCTGCAAAATTTTCAAAAAAACAGAGGAATGTTGGCCGGGCGGCCAACATAGAATGGCCGGACGGCTAACTTTTGGAAGAATGGGTCCCTCCCCTGTTTCAAACAGAATCATGCTCTGTTTCCGTGTTTTCTGGTTTTAAGCTGCTGATATTACGTCGTTTCCCCTCAGGTTCTGCTTATTTATTATCAAGTTCGCGCATTTCGTTTTATTTCCATTATGTTTCTGTGAATTACTTGTTTATTATTATTGCTCATATTTTGTATTTTTGTTAAAATTTTGCAATAAAATATTTTCTAAAAATCCCACAAATATTTAGTAGAGACCGGAAATTATCCGGGCAAGCGGGGTGCTTTTAACAAAACCTTCCCCGATCGTAACTTGGCTTCCGAACCAAAAGAATCATTTCGCAGACCAAACCTTTTTTCAAAAACGGCACAAGAGTCATTCTTTTCAACGGTTTCTCGGGTACCAAAATTATTTTCTAAATAAATCCCGGGTGGCGACTCTATTCATTTTTATTCACCTTTTCCAACTCCCCCAGCCGTGTGGATCCCACCGTCCACAAGGAGTATCTGTGTGTTGAAAGGTCGATGGAGATTGATGAAAATTGGACCAACTATTGGCGCGAGGAAGCATAAGAAGATAATTATTGCTTGAATGACGATTCACAACTACATTATAGACAACTGTCATAATAATCCATATGTCGCAGAAGCTGTTCGTGCAGATGCCAAATACATGTACGAAGATGCACCAGATCCTGGGGCCAATGGGGTGATGAGGAAGACCAAGAGGGGCAACCTAAAGACGTGGAAAATGATTTTCAAATGGCGCACTAGGGATTCCATAATGGAGAAGTTAAATAATGATTGACAACTAGGACCTGTACAAACCGCAATTATGGATACGCGGTTGTTAAAGGGTCCAAGACCGGTCGGTAAGTGCACGACTTGGGTGAACTTATTTGTTATGTATTATTGGGAAAGTATATTTTGATATGTATTACTGGGTTTCACTTTATTTGACGTAATGGCAATATTATGGTGATGTGTGATAATGTTTTAACGTCGAAAAAGCCAGTGGAACAAGCAATCTTCTTTTTATGTATTCTGCATAATGGGTTTCAACATTTGTAAGGATATTAGGTTGTTATCGAACTATTACAATTTGATTTCTATAGTTGGGTTGCAATTTACATCAAATAAGGGCAATATTGTCATAATTTATATTAAGTCAGTAAAGTATCTTAAGTCAGTGGAATAAGCCGGCTTTAACTTACTGACTTTTAAGTGCTAAAGCTATTTTAGCTTAAGTGTTGTGGTAGGCAGCCTGATTTGAAGACCAAAATACCCTTGATGGAATTGTTAGGTGCTAGTTCTAGATAATTAGTTTAGGTTGATGGCAGATCATTGTGTGGACAAATGCCTTTGGGCAGGGACAATATGCTGAGTTGATGTAAACAATGAAAATATCAAATGCTATTGTAGCGGCTCACTATCAAAATTCTATGCTCAAACAATGGTTTTTAATTTCAATTATTATTGGCCATGACTATTGTTGTACTAGAATTTTTATTTGAGCTATTCTACATGCTTGTGAACACCCAACGGGAATGTCCACGAAATTGATTTGTTGTTTTGGAAAACGGATTTAATTGGTTGAATGGAGTCGCCACCCGGATTTGAGGACCATGCCCGAGAAACCTTTTGAAAAATGACTCTTTTGACCTTTGAATGGAAAATAATTTACTGGTCTTGTAAATAGAGATTTCTCGAATCCGGGAGCTAGATTACGTGAAGGGAAGGAATTTAAAGCACCCATCACGCCCGGTGTAACCACCGGTCTCTACTAAATGTTTAAAGGATTTTGAAAATATTGTTTAAATGGACTTCAAATTCAGATTCATGTGAAAGCATGGCAAATGCATCAAGAATATCGATGAGATATGAGTGAATGCTTGTGCAAAGTGTTATGAATGGATGATTCATGTACAAAAATGTTAAAATTTCACCAAATAGCTTTCAAACTGCCTTAAGATACCCCAGAAATTGATCACATACATTCAAAACATCACACCTGGATTACAATCTGGGCGCCTGGATGAGACAGATCCAGGTGCCTGGATCAATCCAGGCGCCTGGAAAGGGCCAATCCAGGCGCCTGGATGGCCTCCCAGACAGCAAACTCAAAACTACATTTTTTACAGGAAGCACCAAATACAATGTTTTTAACTAACTCATATGCACTCTAAAAGATGTATAACAACACAGTAGCAAACTTGAACCTTAAATTTAACTCAAATGCATGATATGAGCTTAAAAGAAACTTGATTTTTGGATGATTTTTGGAAATATACACAACAAATGCTAATGAAGAACTTCCATTTTTGTGAAATTTGAAACCTTTCCAAACTCTTAACTAGTATGAAGAACTAGTAAGAGCTTGGATGATATCCCCTCAGGGCCTTTTGAGCACAATTGGTAGACAATCTACCTTGAAACCTTGATTTGTGAACTTTGGAGAGTTATTTGAGATGATTTTTGGAAGTTGAGTGGACTGGATTTTGATTATTAGAAGTGTATCAAACTGATTATAGGTGGTTTGATTGGGGGTTTGATTGTGGATGATGAAAAATGGGTAGAATCAAGTGAGTTTGTGGAGTTAGGATGGGGAAAATTGAGTTTTGATGGTTGAAAATGGATGAAATTGAGAGGGATCAGTTGGGGGTGAGTTTCTGGAAATATTTGGGCAAAATAACAGTAAGGGAGAGAAGTGAGAGCTGGTCCTCCTTCAATGAGAGTGATGAGGGTTTTATATAGGCAATGAAAGGTTCAAAATGGGTCATTTGAACCCTTAGAGGTGAGGTTCAAAGGGTCACCAAAGGTCATCATCTCTCTCCCACTATCTCTAACAAATTTCTGCAGAAAATCCCTGAAAGATCCTCAAGACGCTCCTCCCCACTCACTTGACCTTGGGCAGGAAGTACCTGGAGTGAGTCCAGGCGCCTGGAATTGGGGAATCCAGGCGCCTGGATTAGGAGACTGCACAAAATATGAAACTTTGCGGGGCCATTCCGGGTGTTACCGAACTCCGTTTTGCGCATGGTTTGAAGCGTTGGAAAGCTTGAAAAGTCTACTTTCTAACCCAAGTGGTTTGAACCCAAGATGATTTTTACATAAAAATATGTGACCATTTTACCCTCAGAAGGTCGGAAAAATGAATCGTTTCGGTAAAACGGGCACATCTCCCTCATTTCAAAATGGATTGGGACGTATTATATATCAAAAAAGAGGGTTTTGAATGTACTAGAAGGTGGTGTAGGATCGGGTTTATTTTGGAGAGGTTTAGGAGGGGTTTCCAAGTTCACAATCAAGCTCCGCGTGCTCGTATCGGGCATTTTCATCATCGGGGATGCTTGACAAGTTTCTCGGGTCAAAATCGGGGTGTCTATAATGCTTAAGATGGATTTTTAATCCAAGTTTATGAATTTTCTAGCTTGACAAAAAATTTAGTCACCCACGCCCAATCAATATTTCCTATCTAAACCGATAAAACCTAAGAAAAGGGCCAAACTGAATAACACCGAATCAAACCAAACCAAATATCAAACGGTTTAGTTTCGGTTTATATAATTAGAAATCGAAGTGTTCGGTTCAATCTCAAAAAAAAAAAGGGACCGGACATGACCGATTACACTCTTACCAATAAATGAAGATGATGAGACATATCTGCACATCAAACTCCACAAAGAAATTTTTTTAGCTGTAAATAGAATACCTTTACACATGATGTAGCTTTGCCCCTTCCTTCTCCACACGGGTGCAAGTAAAATGGACTTGCAGCCCTTTCTTTTCCTTGTGTGGTCTACCTTGCGTCTCATATTCTTCGCTTAACGGCTCAACTCCTTCCACATGAACATGATCACCTTATTTTTCAAACCCCCACAATAAAAATACACTTGTGCCCTTGCAAGTAAAAATACTCATCAAAATTGCTTCACCTCCCAAAACTCTCATCTTTTCTCTCCCTTCTCTTGCCTCGTCTTCTCCAAATCAGATACTGGGTTTCTAACTTAACTATGGATTTGATATTGTCGACTGATCTTACATGTCCTCCACTATCCCATTTCAAATTCTTCACTTACAAAGCGCAACGCGTACGCACTGGTGCTGTGACTCGAACAAAGACGAAGCGTCACTTGGCCTCCGTTAACGGTAACGGGAGCGGGAGCGGGAGCGGGAGAAGAAGCTTAAGGGCTACAGCAGCTGCAGCAGCAGTAGCAACTAGAGCTAGTGGTAGCCAAAGAGTGGTAGAATTGGGAAAGCCGCTGCCTAGTAGTAGTGCTTTAGAACAGCTGGATATTGAACGCGGTGTTTGTGTTCCGTTTCGCAAGTACTCACCCCAGACGGTAATAATGCATCTTGGATAAAACAGCAAAATTAATTATGGGCTGTTCTTCCTAAATTTTTTCTGTGGTATTTTTCGGTATTATTTACTGTTCTTAATCTTTTGTTTAGCTTTTTGTCTTTAGATTAATCATTTGAGGAATTAGAAAAATATAAGAATGTGGAATTTTTTCGTCTTTAGGGATTTTTTTTTTCTTTATTGTTGTAGTTCTTACTTCTTAGACTCGTTTCGAGACGGGTGCCAATCCAGAATGTTTTAAGGGAATCTAACAAGAATCAGAAAAAGATGAAATTGATGCCAGTCAAAAATTTATGAAGAACAGGGCTAATCATCTTTTAACAAACCACAAACTAAATTACACCCGTCTAGTCATAAATAGAGAAAACTGTTTAATTTATTGATCCTATCATTCTTGACAAAAAAGATCAGGCGGATACGTGAGATTTTACAATTGCATTGTTAAATCAGTCGACTCAGAATTAATTGGCAGTGAGTGGAGGTAAATGGAGAGGACGCTGTATTTATTGAGATGGGACAAACTCTTATTACCATGCCCGTGCAACCCTTTATTCGCGCGTGGAGTGGTAAACAAAGTGTTGATAACATAAGGATTACAGCGAAACAAAGTGAACTTGTAGCACAAGTGAAGAAGGAATCAATAATTAACAAAATAGAGTGTTCTTCGGAAGCCTCCAATAAGCGCAACTCTTATACCATGATGAAGCATTTAACTAAAATCAAATTGGCAAATGAGTGTAGAGGCTTCCCATGCTCATGTACTAGCGTATTTACGAGTTGATAATTAATCAATGTGAGTCAAGCTCTAACATGGATTTGACAAGGTTTCATGTTTTGAAATCGTAGCATAATGACCTTTTTGTCGATTGGATCGAACACATCCTTTCTAATTTATGTGACCATTGAATCATTCATCTATCAGTCCTCCATTTTGGTGTCTACCCTATGGTACGTTCTACCGTTGCCAAAAAGGGACCCGAGGGTGTTTTAAAACGACAGTGGAATTAAACCAGGGGAAAAAAATTTAACCATTTTTCCAACAAAATAGTGTTTTGGCACTTGATACGGTCAATTGAACTACACTTATGTGCCCTTGGTTCAAATTTTATTTTACCAGAATATTGTTCTTGATATGCTTTGTTAGGTGAGGAGTAAGGTGTTGGAATCTAGAGGAGCCATTCTGTCTCTTATCGGCCGTGGAATTGAGATAGTTTGGAATTTGGGATTCTATTGGTCTACCTTGATGTATGATTTGTTGGTGGGTCGTGATGAAGAAGTTGTTCCTTATCGTGCTCGGCAGCTTAGAAATCTCTTGTGTGATTTAGGTCCTTCCTTCATCAAAGCTGGGCAGGTTTGTCCTCATTATGCTTTCTATGTCCTTCGGAAGTCTTCATATGTGGTTGCCATATATTACATTCCTTTTCTGTTTATGTTGTTGAGTGCTGACCCTAGTGTTTTTTTAGCTATATGTAAGCTGACCCTAGTGTTTCAAGAACTAGACTGGACTGGAATGTGGGTTCATGAGAACCATTAATTCTTCTGGCTTACTTAGTTTATGAAATCCTAGAAGATTTGAGTTACACCACAACCCACAAAGAAACTAGTTCGCAACATGGGTTTCCTTTCCCTTATAAACATTGTAAGATCCTCAGGATCCTTCCAAAACTGAAGCAATAGAAAGTAAGAAGAATGATTGAGTATTCTCTTTCTTGTCTTCTATGTTTGGATATGATATCATGGCCTATGTTTCCTTGTTTGGTTAAACTTTTTGTCCGGGTCTTGCTTCAATCAAACTGCAGCCATCATGCCTTTTATAGTTGATTCCCTAATGGTTGGAACTTTTGCATTTTTATCTTTCTAATTAAACAGGTTCTTGCAAACAGACCCGATATTATTAGAGAAGATTATATGAATGAACTTTGTATTCTTCAAGATGATGTTCCTCCTTTTCCCAATCAGGTACTAAACCTGTCTAGCTAATTTATTTGATGGGCTGTTCTCTAATTATGCTGGAATAGAACGCAGCGAATGCTTAACAATTGTATAGGTTGCCTTCAGGATTATAGAAGAAGAACTGGGTCAACCCCTTGAAGATGTTTTCAGCAAAATTTCTTCAGAAACTATAGCAGCTGCAAGTCTGGGTCAAGTTTACCGAGCTACTCTGCGTACATCAGGGGAAGATGTTGCTATTAAGGTTGTAACAAGTTCATCTGGTAAAGTCCTCATTGTGTTCAATTTCATATTCTTATTTGTTGTTTTTTAACGTGTTTAAGCTTGTATGTCATTTTGGCATGTGAAACTTGTTTAAAAACTTGTATGTCATTTTGGCATGTGAATCATTGCTGAAATAATTAGTTGGTTGATCTCCTTAAGGTCTTCAAAGAGTGATGTTCTTCAAAGAGTGATGTTTTCACAACAAGGAGAATGGCAACAAAAGTGTTGGTGGTGCAATTCCAGATACTGGCTTATTACCTTTCTCTTGTGAGGAACCTTTTTGAGAAAGCTTTAGAAACTGTTATATATTCAAGAATTTGAACATAAGAAGAAAATGAAAAGAAGACTAAAATGTCGTATTTGGAAATCTTCATGGTTTTCCTTTTCAGGCATCGAAGGAAAGCTAATTGAGAAAGGAATCAGTTTTGGGAAATGAGTTCTTCACTTATAGTTGTGCATGGATCTGTGCCTATACTGATGATACTTCTCCCTTTTGCAAGATGGACCCTCTATTTTGATGGAAAAAATAACTACAGCTGAAACAGTTGTACTTCCACTATACTTTTGGACCTGTGTCAGAGCCTATGCTGATGATACTTCTCCCTTTTGCAAGATGGACCCTATATTTTGATGGAAAAATTAACTATAGCTGAAACAGTTGTACTTCCACTATACTTTTGGACCTGTGTCAAAGGCCTTGAAAGATGTTGTTTGTTGCATACTTTATGTAGCTCATGCAAGTGTTAGAAATGCATCAAGATATTTTTGTTATCCAAGTTATAGTGCCAGGAATGCCTAGGATGATTGTTATTAAGCTATGAAGCACGGATACGGATACGCGATACGGATACGATTCGGATACACGGATACGCGATTTTTCCAAAAAGTAGGATACGATACGTTGGGGATACATTGAATATAAAAGTAAATAAAAAAATATATTTTATATATATAATTTTTAATTCCTAAAAAATGAAATATACGTTATATAAAAGTAAATAAAAATAAATTATAGATATTATAGTTTGAACATGCTTCATTAGATATAGAAAATAAAATATACAAAAGCTGGGGTCTTAAATTGATATAATAACAAATACTAGAGCATATAAAATGATAGGAATTTAAATTGGGGGGCTTCCAGTGTAATTTAGCTTATTAGAGATACAAAACAACACAACACCAGATCTAATTGCAATTTTACCCCATATATTTCAAGTAATAACATATTTACCCCCGCGCGTATCCGAAACGTATCTGAGGGTATCCAAAACGTATCCAAATATCAAAAAATAAATTTAAATGCTGGATACTTTAAAAAACGTATCGGATACATATCCGGAGCGTATCCGTATCCCATACGCATACCAAAATAGAGTATCCGTGCTTCATAGTAATACTAAGAGATCTACCTCTTAGTTTTTGCTGACCCATTCACAAAGTGTCAAAGTTTATGAACTATGAAATTTCTTATGTAAAATATGTTACAGGCATGAAGTGTGGAAAGGTCGGTGTTTGACACACGTCCAAGATAGATATCATTCCCACGTGAGCCTAGTGGAAATCCTTGCAAATTCTGGTGCTTTGGGAGTATTACTTTCACGACTCATGCATTTCATTGTTTGCTGTGAATTTTCTTGCTTTGGCAGTAGTACATCATTCTGTAATTTGTTGATTTGATCGAGATTCGTTGTTCGATCATTAGTTGTCCAGCCTTTGAAGTAGGAGGAATAGTCTGAACGACTGATTGATCGAGAAAATCCGGGGCTAAAATTGTCAGCTATTTTCAGAGGGGTTAAATTCCTTAAAGATCCCCTCATCTATACTCATTTTCCACGGAAACCCCCTAACCTTTAAAAGCGTCCCAACTCACCCCCTCATCTATATCCGTTAGCCAGCTTCACCCCTTCCATTAAAATTCCGTTTGCAGCTGAGAGAATATCCTCATTTTGGACAATTTTAAGACAAAAATGCCCTTCAACAACATATGCATACACTGGGTAACCATAGCAATTTGTTTGTCTTATGTATTTGGTTTTTCTCGAGAATAATGATAAAGAATTAAATTAGGCATTTGTCGTTATCAATGGCCTAAGGAGGTAGCTGAAGATCGAGTAGCTTTTGTTTGGGGAAAAAATCCAAGGGCGAGAGCCCCTCAATTAGAAATGGGTCATTCTCCTCCAATGATTCTCTGGCTGCCGCAAATCTCCTCACGCCCCTCCTCGACTGATTTTCCAGCTGCCGCAGATCCCCTTACGGCCCCTCAATCAGAAATGGGTAGGGTATTTCGAGTGTTTTCAGTGGTTGAAAATTACTGGGTATTGGATTTTGAAGGGTTTTAGGAGTTGTGGATGATGTTTTCAGGGGTTTCAATTCGATTTATGGTTTCAAACTTCAGTGTGGATGCAATTTAGGGGTTCAAGAAAAGTAGGTTGCTATACGTGATACCTGAAGGTGCTTGCCGGAGTTATTGAAGGTGATGCTCGAATGAACGGATGCACTCAGAATGCCGCCGCCGGCTCGTACCGATATGGTTTCAGAATCCCAAGGAGTGGGTTTTCAGATCTATTTTTTGGTTTCAATTTTGATCTACTTTCGGATTCCAGGGAGTACAAATCCACCATTCTCATTTATCTCAGTTTTTTATCTCCTCAATTTTGTAGTGTACATACGATGATTTTCTGGGTATTTTTTTGGTTCAATGAGAGGGTTTTTACCAAGAAAAAAAATATGGTAGCGCTGGTTTGGCTTAGTTTGCTGACGGTCGGAGAAGGCGGAGGAGTACGTGGTTCTTCTCTGTTGATGCTACAGCGCAAAAACAGAGGAGGAAAACCAGTGGTGTAAGAAGGGGTTTTTTCTGTATGTGAAGAGAAGCAGAAGGGGTTTTTCTGTACATGGGTTTTTAAATGAGGGTAAAATAGTCATTTCCCTTACTCTGTTAACGGAGTAAGGGGTTTTTATAATTTCAAATAGATGAGGGGGTGAGTTGGGACGCTTTTAAAGGTTAGGGGGTCTCCGTGGAAAATGAGTATAGATAAGGGGGTCTCTAAGGAATTTAACCTTTCAGAGGAGTCTTGACTTGTGTGTTGTGGCGTGCATTTCATTGTTTGCTGTGAATTTTCTTGCTTCGGCAGTTGTACATCATCTGTTATTTGTTGTAAACTGTCAGCTATTTTCAGAGAAGTCTTGACTTGTGTCAATGCCTGGGGTTCTTCTTTTTTTTTCCTTTCAGTATTGAATTTCAGTTTTTTTCCTCGTTATCTACAATTCTTTGCTACATTGATATGTGTTGTGTATGTTCTTTCAAGTGAACATGTCTAATTCTTTACGTGCATATATGTTGGCTCTTTTTAAATTTTCACATGCTAAGATTGATTGTAACTTAATATTCTCACAGGTTCAAAGGCCTCGGATAGAGCCTATAATCTATCGGGACCTTTTTCTTTTTCGCAACCTTGCTTCATTCTTGAATGGCATCAGTCTACAGAAACTGGGGTGCAATGCAGAGCTTATAGTAGATGAATTTGGGGAGAAACTCTTGGAGGAGCTAGACTATACTCTGGTATGGTACTTTCCTGTCCCCAGTTTCTGACAAAAATTCAATTATGTGAAGTAATTGAAACTTGGTGATTACCTACCTGCTTTCATTTTTACGGGTTTGAGGGGCATGAGGTTAATATAGGTGGACATTATGGCTTTCCCATGGGAACAAAACTTTGGTAGTAGACTCGTTGCACATTCTATGCACCCTACGTTTTATGCAAGGAAAAAATTGAAATGTGCAAACTGCAAATCTAGTTACTTTGCTTTCGTAGCTACTGCGTACATATTAGCGACTTACCACTTTTGGCTCTTTTGTTTTAGGAAGCGCGTAATATCGAAGATTTTCTGGAGAACTTCAAAAATGATCCTACTGTTAAAATTCCGCGGGTTTACAGGCAGCTTTCTGGTGCACGTGTTTTGGTGATGGAATGGATTGATGGTATACGGTGTACCGACCCACAGGTTGGCATAGTATCCTTTTTGAGTTTTATAATTTAAGATTTTGCCTGTTGCATTAATGTCAGGTCCTCCATCTAACTCAGGCTATTAAGGAGGCAGGCATTGATGTAAATGGATTTTTGACTGTTGGAGTGAGTGCTGCTCTCCGGCAGTTGCTTGAATTCGGGTTATTTCATGGAGATCCTCATCCTGGAAATATCTTTGCTATGCGTGATGGACGTATCGCATATGTGGATTTTGGGAATGTTGCGGTCTTAAGTCAGGTAATATGTGCACTTTAAAGTTTCAAGATATCAAGAAGAAATATTATTCTCCTGTAGCCACGCCGCATGCTGTTTGGAGAAGTAGTGTTTCATTGCCTCTCAGCCAACATATTATTTCTCTTTTTGGGTTTTTGATTTATTAGTAAGGTTTCGTCGAATATAGTCTTTTCTTTCAGGTAGAATGTTTTTTTTCCCCACTATTTCACACTGGACAAATTTATGTGTGATAATGCAACAGTGAATTGGAGATTGCTAGGGGCCACGGGTGTTTTTATCATCCTATTATTTGGTAGTCCGTTAGGTTTCTGCAAATGATGGTCCTAAAAAAATTAGCAAGCGTTAAGTTCTTAGTATGATGTGATTCAAATGTGTGCCAAGTGCCAACTGGAAAACCTTAAGCTGAAGGCATATATATTTTTTGCCTTTTCTTTTGACTGAAAAATATCGAGAGAAGTATAACAATCAAGTGGAAAAGAAAGTTTACGCCGTTGAATGGAACGTTTGTTAGTGGTTTAAGATGTCAGATTTGTGGGAATAAACCCTACTAAATTGAACTTCACTCAAAGGCACTTGCTAATACACCTAAATTGAAGTTCACTCAAACGGTCATATATAGATTCATATCGGAGAAGGCCGAGGATTAAAAGGAGAAGATGCCATATGTTGTTTTTAAGTGCAAAAGTGTATCGCTGACCTAAAAGTAAAAGGTATTGAAAAAAGTTTGAAATCAACCAGGCCCGCAAAATTTTTCAGGAAGTGCATAATTTTTCATGTCCTGTAAGGTATTAAGGAAGGATGAGGAGATCGAAGGAAGATGGATGACCTACTTTAATAAATTATTGAATAAGAAGTGCAAGGACATCCTAAGCAATGAGGTTTTAAGAACTTCTATTGGAAGTGGGAGCCAAGATTATATGTTCTATACTTATATCCTATGAAGCACGGATACTCTATTTTGGCCTTCGTTGATAGCTTCGAAGAGAGAGAGAGAGAGAGAGAGAGAGAGAGAGAGAGAGAGAGAGAGAGAGAGAGAGAGAGAGAGAAGTAGCGTATCTCATACAATCAATATACGACCCAAATTACAAAATAAGAGAACAAGTTTGAATATAAAGCCCCTAAACTAAAAAGACTATACTACCCTTTAAATAGAAAAAGATTACAGAAGAAACCCCAATATAAAAGGTAAATAACAAAACAAAACCCTATGTTTTCTATACTTTCACACCCCCCCCTCAAACTCATGATGCGAGCCCACAGAGCATCGAGAGTTTGTCAAGGAGGAAACGAAAATGAGCGGTAGTGTGCGTCTTGGTGAAGAGATCCGCCAACTAAGAGAAGAGGAGACAAAAGGTAGAGAGATAGTACCGAACTGAAGATGGTGGCGAATGACAGTCAATTTCAATATGCTTCGTGTGTTCATGAATGACGGAATTATGAGCAATCTGAATGGCACTTTTGTTGTCACAAAAGAGTGGTGTGGGAGAAGAGAGAGTGAGACCCATATCGGATAACAACCAGCGGAGCCAAACAACTTCAGATGTAGCATGAGCCATGGCCCGATACTCAGCTTCGGCAGTAGAACGAGCAATAACGGATTGTTTCTTGCTCTTCCATGAGATAAGAGAATCTCCCAGAAAAACACAGAAGCCAGAGGTAGATTTCCGATCAGAGATATCACCAGCCCAATCAGCATCGGCATATGCCCGAAGAGACAAAGCAGAAGTAGATGAAGAGAGAAGTAAACACTGAAACATGGTGCAACGAACATAATGAAGAATCCGTAGTAGGGCAGCCCAATGAGTAGACCGAGGAGCACAAACAAACTGACTAACTATATGCACATCGTAGGCAATGTCCGGCCGAGTGACAGTGAGGTACACAAGACAACCAACAAGTTCACGAACATGGTAGGATCAGAAAGAGGAACCCCATCTGAAGCAGAGAACTTAGCATGTAACTCAATGGGAGTATCAACCTTTTTGTCATCAATAAGTTGAGCTCGATGAAGAATGTCGGTCACATACTTAGTCTGAGATAAGAGAAAACCTTTTGGAGAGGAGGCAACCTCAATGCCAAGAAAATACCGAAGAGGACCCAAGTCTTTCATTTCAAATTGGTGAAATAAATGAAGCTTCACTTCATCAATAGCCGCACTGTCGGAACCAGTGATGATCATGTCGTCAACATAGAGCAATATAAGAACCAAACCATGAGGAGTGCAGCGAACAAAGAGTGCAGACTCATGTGTGCTTGGTTGAAACCCAATCTGAAGAACCACATCATGAAAACGAGCATACCAAGCGCGAGGAGACTGTTTGAGGCCATAAAGAGCACGACGGAGACGACAAACAAGGCCGGTGGCATGTGAGAGCCCTGGAGGAGGACGCATATAAACTTCCTCAGACAAATGACCATTGAGGAAGGCATTTTTAACATCCAACTGAAAGAGAGGCCAATGATGCGTAGCAGCAACAGAAATTAAAAGGCAGACAGAAGTCATCTTTGCAACAGGAGCAAAAGTTTACTCATAATCAATACCATATTCCTGAGAGAACCCCTTGGCAACTAAGCGGGCTTTGTACCGCTCCAATGAACCATCAGAATGAGTTTTAACTTTAAAAACCCATTTGCAACCAATGAGATTTTTACCATCGGGGAGAGGAACCAAGTCCCAAGCTTGAGTCCTATCAAGAGCAGTGAGCTCGTCATTCATGGCATGCACCCAGTTAGGATCATTACAAGCTTCTTTGTAGGAACGATTCAAAGTAAGTATGGATGCGAGATAAGAAAGTGCAATATGAAGAGGAAAAACAAGTGTTAGTAAAACCAAGTCTTACCGGAGGGTGACGATCACGAGAAGGATACCGATGTGCAGGCGGATCAGAGTCATCAGAAGCAGAGGAAGGACAGGGAGTTGGCCCAGTGCGACGGACATAATACTTGGGAAATGGAGGAATGGGGTGGGAATTAGAAGAGGAAGATGGGAGATTGGGAACATCAGACACATCAAGAGTACGAACATATTCTTCCTCGGGAACATCTAGAGGGAAAGGATCTATATGCACAAGATCCTCTTTGGCAACAGTGATGGGTTTGGATGGGAGAGAGAAGAAGGGTAAACGCTCAAGAAACGTAACATGCCGAGAAACATGCAACTTTTTGGTCACAGGGTCATAGCAACGGTAGCCTTTTTGTTGGATCCCATACCCCAAGAAGACACATAAGACACTACGAGCACTAAGTTTAGTGCGGTTCTTCTTGGGAAGAAGGACGAAGCAAGTGGAGCCAAAGACACGAAGAAGAGAATAGTTAGGAACTTGACCATAGAGCTGTTCGTAAGGGGAGGAACCAGAGAGAAGTGTAGTGGGCATCCGATTGAGAAGATACGCTGCAGTGAGCACAACCTCTCCCCAAAATACGGCTGGCACAGAGGAGGAAAGAAGAAGAGACCGTGCAGTATTTAGAAGGTGACGATGTTTGCGTTCAGCACACCCATTTTGCGAAGGAGTGTCAGTACAAGAGGATTGATGAATGGTGCCATGAGAAGCCAAGAATTCTATGAACTCACCCAGAGAGTATTCTCTGCCTAAGTCAGAGCGAAGAACTTTAATTTCTGTCGAAAACTGAGTTTGAACCATGGAGTGAAAATCGCGATATGCTTGGTAAAAGTCTGATTTGTGGGTCAACAGATACACCCACGTAAACCTGCTATAATCATCAACAAATGAAACATAATATAGGGAACCACCTTTAGTAGCTATTGGGGAAGGACCCCATAAATCTGTATGAACAAGTTGAAATGGGGAAGTAGAAACAGATGTACTTCTATTAAAAGGTAAAGCAGACATTTTGGCAAGTTTACAACCACTGCATTCAGAAATATCGCTGGCAGAAATGTTTCCCAAAAAACCAGACTTAAGCAAAAGATTCAACCGTTCACTAGATATGTGCCCTAATCGAGAATGCCAAAGATAAAAGGGAGAAGAATTCTATTCTAAACAAAAGGATGACATAACAGTCGTAGTAAACTCAATAGGAACATGTAAAGTCTCCAAAACATAGAGATCACCAACTCTACGTCCTGTCCCAATCTGCTTCTTGGACACCCGATCCTGCACAACACAACCAGAAGAAGAAAACAGAACATCAAAGCCAGAATCAGATAATTGACTAATTGAGAGAAGACTAAGAGATAACTAGGGAACATAGAACACATTTGGTATAGAAAGGGAAGAAGATGGGGTTGGGATAATAGAACCTATCAAGACAACATGCATAGGAGAGCCATTTGCAGTGGAGATACTAATGGGAGAAACAGGAGAGACACAATGACTTAATAATGAGAATGTAGGGGTCATGTGATGGGAGCAACCAGAATCAAATATCCATGTGGTAGGTAGTATATCTGTGGTGTAGGAACCATGCAAACCTGACTGGGTGGTGGTCATGACAGATGCTTGTGAAGAACCTCCCTGAGTGATAGCCAGAAATGCACGAAACTGCTGATAGTCCTCAAATGAGGGATAATGTTGTGCACTAGTAGTGGCAGGAGCTGTAAAGGCAGTTGGAGGACGAGAATACTCTGATGTGGGCCGAGAATATTGCTATGTGGGCCGAGAGGAGGGGGAGGAGGGCTTCGAACGAGAAGTGCTACTTGTCATCTGCAATAATTTAGGACATGCATGCTTCCAGTGCCCTTTTTGTCGACAGAAGCTACACTCATCCATACCAACACGAGATTTAGGCTTGCCAGTAACTTGAATCAAGTGAGAAGACGGTGTAGGCAAAAGAGGAGCGATATATGGAGTAGGTTGAGGCTGAGACTGAATCGGTGGAGCAGCAAATACAGATTGAGAGGGAGGAGCAACTGACCTAATCTTGAATCTAGTTTCCTCAGCTATGAGCTCATGAACTGCTCCATCAACCGTAGGTTGGGGTGAACGATGAAGCATAGTCCCACGAAGAGGCTCAAACTCGTCACGAAGGGCCATGAGAAACTGAACAAGACACAGCTTTTCACGGTATTCCACATAGACCTCAAGGGACTACAATAGGGAAGGTTCCATTAATGCAACTTGGTCCCAATACTGTGTCATTTCATTGTAGAATTCTTGAATGGTTCTCTCTCCCTGGGTAGCGCGTCGAATAGAACCCTCAAGTTCATATTGCTTTGCAAAGTTGGACTCAAGATACATCCTCTTCAAATAATCCCAAACTTCCTTCGCCGTTTCATAGTTAGAGAAATTCATACCTATGCTAGGTTCAACTGAGTTGTGAAACCATGTAAGGATTTTTGCATTTTCAACTTCCCATTTGGCGAAGTCCTTGAGATAAGTCTCAAGTTTCTTTGCATATTCAGGATCCTTGGAGTCCACTGGAGAGGGTTTCACCACAAAACCAGCTATGCATCCCCACATTTCCTTTCCAACGACAAAATTTCTGAAAACACTGGACCAATAAGAGTAGTTATGCCCATACTGAAATACCTTATACATGCACACCCATACAGTTTTTGAGTCCAAACAGTGCAGAATACGGGAGATTTAGGGCTGAAATACCGTAAAACTCCCAAAACAGACTGGTTCAAGTGCAGTTGTAGTCGCCGGTGACCGGAAGGAGGGTTCCGACGATCGGCGAGGGCAGATAAAGGGTCCAACGGTGGTCGGTGAAGCTGGAAGATGCAGATGTTGCTGTAGACGATACCTTAGAGAGATGTTGGTGGTGAAAAGAAGAAGATGAACAGTGATTCGATGATGCTACAGTGCCTTGATGAACAGTGGATTGACGATGAACAGTGTTCGACGATGCTACAGCTGCTGCTGCTGCGATGCTGAAGGAGAAAGAGAGATGCCAAGGAGAGAGAGATTCATCTGCTTTGCTTGTGCAAGAGAGGGAGGAGTTGCTGCTACTGCTGCTGAGGTTGCTACCGCTACTGCTGTTGAGGTTGCTACTGCTACTACTGTGGTAAGATCAGAAGAAGGAGACAGAGATGGAGGGAGACGGCTGGAGCTCACCAGGATCAACCAATGCTCTGATACCATGATAGCTTCGAAGAGAGAGAGAGAGAAGTAGCGTATCTCATACAATCAATATGCGACCCAAATTACAAAATAAGAGAACAAGTTTGAATATAAAGCCCTAAAACTAAAAAGACTATACTACCCTTTAAATAGAAAAAGATTACAAAAGGAACCCCAATGTAAAAGGTAAATAACAAAACAAAACCCTATGTTTTCTATACTTTCACATTCGTATCATGTATCGTATCCGTATCGGATACCGATACTCTCGGATACTCTCCGGATACGTATCCGTTACGTTTTTTAAAGTATCCAAAATTTAAATTTACTTTTTTGGTATTCGGATACATTTTGGATAGCTAGGATACGTCTCCAACGCGCAGGGTAAATATGGTATTACTTGAAATATATGTGGGTTAAAAGTGTAATTAGGGCTTTATATGTGTTTTCCCCCAAATCGATCAACATAGATTTTGCTCTCTCTCTCTCTCTCTCTCTCTCTCTCTCTCTCTCTCTCTCTCTCTCTCTCTCACGTTGTGTGTGTATATGTAGTGGTGAACTTGTGTAATGGAATTTTAGGAATTAAAAATTAAATATATATAATATATTTAATTTTATGTTTTTATATTCAACGTATCCCCCAACGTATTGTATTTGACTTTTTAGAAAAGTCACGTATCTACGTATCCGTATCAGTGCTTCATAGCTCATATCGATAGAACTAAAGTCTGAAGCAGCGTATGCGCTGAGAAGGATGTAACCAGGCAAGGGTTTATGCCAAGATGGTTTTCCTACTGAGGTATTGAAGAGCCTTGGTGACATGGGAGTTCTGTGATTGACAGAGTTGTTCAATAGGTTTCTTTTGACTAGTAAAAATGCCTGATGAGTGGTCAAAGAAAGAGTATCTTAGTACCAATAATACGACAAATTGATAAAGCTCACCCCAAATCCCAATTGATTGGGGCTTAAGTCTCGGTTTGGTTTGGTTTAGTTATGTAACATTGCTCTGGAAAGAAAAGCTTTTCATTTGCTTCCCTGTTAATCTGCGTTTATTCTGGAAATATGAGAGATATATATGACCTAATATTTCTGTCTCTGCTTCAGCAAAACAAACAGATATTAATTGATGCTGTTGTCCATGCTGTGAATGAGGACTATGTTGAGATGGCGAATGATTTCACAAGGCTTGGTTTCCTGGCTAGTGGGACCGATGTCACCCCTATTGTACCTGCTCTGGAAGCAATCTGGCAGAACTCTTCTGGCAAAGGACTCTCAGACTTTAATTTCATAAGTGTTACAGGTAATCTATAGGTGTTCAAGTCTTCTTTTTTTTTTTTTTTTTTTTTTTGCAGCTATGCATTATAGTTTATGTTCTTTCTGCTTAAAATTTATCTTTGGTTCAGTTCCATTCGTGAAAGATGTCCGCCAGTTTCCATTAGGATATACTTCATTGATAATTATCAGGACTTATGTTTTATTCAAAGTAAGTGTTAGTATTGTAGCTCCTAATTGTGAGATGACTGCTGGTCACGTGGTGGAAAATTAATAGCACATAGTACTGGCATGACAGGTGGCCACAATAAAGTAAGGGAAATGGCTACTGTAGCTGTTAGATCCCTGGCCATACATGATGAATTTCTGGCAAATGGCCATAGAGGTGCATAATACATAAAGAAGTGTTTCCTGGTACATTACAGAAGACTATTGGGAACAAGACGTAGCCCCTAGTTGCAGGCTTCTAGTCATTCTGTGGTAGTAGTATCAAGACTGCTGACTACTAAGCATCTCTCGCCACTTGGCGCTACATTAGCAAGTGATTCTAATAAACTAGATGCATCAATCTCGCTACATCCTTGCCCTTATGGAATATCATTTGATGAAGCGGGCACTTTTCATCACGTACTTGATATTTTTCATTTACTGTAAGATTAGCTCCATTTTTTCTTAATTTAATTTTTCTTTTGTTTGCAAAAAAATCGTATTTGTGAATGGCGAATCATGAAAGCATAAGAAAGGAGTGAGTTTATGTGATGACTTCAAAGGAAATGAAATGTGCTTTCTTGGTCTGACTGTATTAGCTTGTGAGTGAAGATTTGTTTGCTCTTGATGGAGAATCTGCTTGAGCGAGGGAGCGTGCCTAGGAGGGTCTTATTTTCCCATTTCGCATTCTAAACGCCTTGTCTTGGCGAGGCTATGGCCCCATGGACATTTTCCTCGGGTAAAAGATTGTGATCAACTGATCATGGATAGGATTAATACGTGGTGATAATATGTATATATCGAGTTGTCCCCTCAGAAGGTTGGTAATTGGAACCAAGGTCCATTGAGTAGATGACAGGCTGCCAATTGTGACCATCCTTGTTTATCCTTAGGCCAGCTTGTCAAACAAATATATTACAAGTCTAGGCTTGATATTTAACTATTGCCATGATTTATTACTCATAAGATGTAAGAGGGCCATGTAATCAAGTGTTTAAGTCCATAATAAGTGATGACACTTCCTTTCAATATTTATTTATTGACTTCAGATTTACCTCCTCTCTCTGTCTTTATTATTGCATGTTTACCACATTATGGTAATTGATATTCATTTGATGTGTGTCTTAAATGCTGAAGGGAAATTCAATCAACTGGTATACCAGTATCCCATCCGAATTCCTGAGAGGTTTTCTCTTGTTATACGGTCTTTATTGACTCAAGAAGGCATCTGTTTCACACTGCAGCCAGATTTCAAGTTTCTTGAGGTGAAAGATTGTTTATCTGTGTCATTTTTTTGTAGTTCAATCTTTGTGGTTCTGTTAAATATGTGAAATTGTTAATTAAGCCACATTTTTCCAATGACCATAAAATGGATGTGAACACGCTTATTGGATATTCATTTGACAAGGAATCACAGGGTTTGAAAGTCATTCCGTGATATGGGAAATCCATCTGTGTAAGATTACAAGACGTGGGGAGGTATAATGGGCTACAGTGCAAACCTTTAATCTCTCTCTC
The DNA here is from genome assembly GCA_016920895.1 of Vaccinium myrtillus. NCBI lineage: Eukaryota > Viridiplantae > Streptophyta > Magnoliopsida > Ericales > Ericaceae > Vaccinium > Vaccinium myrtillus. The sequence continues at coordinate 13,142,461 of CM029274.1, forward strand.
TCTCTCTCTCTCTCTCTCTCTCTCTCTCTCTCTCTCTCTCTAGATAACATAGGAAATGAAACATCCGTGTGGTCATGGTAAAATTTAATGTTTATTCACGTTAAGGTATTTTACTACAAAATAACATGCAGGGAGTAAGCCTAGGCAATCAGTTGTTTTTGCAATGCTACCTTCTTACTATATTGTCCAGAAATATGATGTAAGCTCTCTGTAAATTTTATCTACTAAACAATGCGTTTCACAATACATTGTCCATACTGCTCCCGGTAAAATATGGCTTTAATCAAATGAGGCTGTCGGGATCCTGGTATTTTTCATGTAAATAAACATCATAGAAGCAGTAGTTAGTTAAATGTTACCATAGGTGTACTCACAATGATTGAATCTAATGTCTTTGATTTTAGCCTGGAAAATACGTCCCTGCGAAATTATTTCTATTTAGGTGAAACAGAAAATTATGCAGTGTTTCCAAACTTTAAATACCACTGTCCATATTCGATGTCTAGTCTGTGTTATTTTGTTTGTTTACTAAAAACATGCCGTGTGCTAGGTTGCCTATCCGTATGTGGCGAAGCGGCTTCTGACCGACCCTAACCCTGCCCTACGTGAAAGGCTCATACAGGTCAGTCTGGAATGATTAAGCAGAAAGATTTTCCAGTCTGCTTCTTTATTACTGTTATATTAGGTATTTCTAGTTGAAATTTTTAGAGCTATTTTATATTTGTTTCATAGCGGCCTTGCATCGAGATATTGCCCAATAACCAGCAGGTTCTGCAGTTATTCTAGCAATTGATACCAAAGGTTGCTTATACAAATACAAAATGAGTTGGTTATCCTGCTTATTTGTACATATAAATGTCATAGCAGAAGCATAATTTGTAAATGTACTCGTTAACTGGTTGTTAATGGTTGTAAACTTCTGGAAATAAGCTAGGATTCCCAGAATGTATTTTGACATGGATATGCATCACCAGTAAATCACACGGCGTTAGTATCATATAGCTCAAAAAGCTCCAAGTACACTAAGGCACCGTTTGATTTGGCATAAAGTTTTTTTGGTGAAAAGTTTTGCTACTTTCTGGTGTTTGGTTTTTGCTTAATTTGCGGACACCAGTTTTCAGAATTAAATATTTTACAAATATGCAAAACAACTTACCATGGAGCATGCGGCTAGTCATTTTACGACTTCTATCTTGTCACATGCCAACATCGGCTTTTAGGTTCCATTTTTTTACATATGAATCTTCTCTGTGTAATTCTTTTTCCAGAAAAATGATTTTATTTCTTGTATTAACATTTGGTTGCTTCATTAAAAGTGTTTTGTTGAGAGTATCACTTTTAAGTACAAGAATTTGTGGACCGTCTAAATGTCAATTGATTAATCACAATAATCTCGATGCTTTAGTACACCCAAATTGGTTGGGCATTTCATCACAAAATCTATAGGTTTATAGATTTATCTCAAAGTACATCATGTAGACAGCAAAAACACATGGCTTCTTCCTCTAATACATATTTTGGAAAACTAAAAGGTAAGCAAAAACAGGCATATGCTTGTTATATCTATGTGTTATTGTATCTGGAACATGTTACTCTCGCCACCAATAGTTATTGGCGATATGGTTGCCAGTGTTGGAATATAATACTCAGCCCACAGTTGTAAATATGGTACCGCTAGTTCCTTAATTTACCTATCCACGATTTGATATCTGCCAATAAATGGCTGTAACACCAACATTGGTGAGTATCCCGATAGTCCGATACTGCAATTTAGACACCTTGCATCAACCTCATCCACTTGGTCGATGGCAAAGGTACATTGGCTTGTACAGGTCCTTAAGTGCAAACTGTTGCCCCCCTGTTTCTGGTGTAATGAAAACTCAGGGTTTGTATATGACACCATTGAAGTCATAAAAGTAACTTACCGGTTTGGCATGGTAAGTAGTGTTGGACCTCAAGTGGTAAATATTTACTTTGAAAATTGTTGACCGCAAATTATGTGCATCAGCAAAACACTAAAAACTAGGAAAATCCTTTTCACGAAAAATATTTACGTCAAAATAAATAAATAAAAAACAAACAAAGTCTTAAGTACGAACCAGATAAAGAGTACCAGCTATAGTTCCCTTTCCATTGAACAAGTTAATGAGGCTGACGATTACTCTCTGACACTGGAAAGTGGCTACCGTTGCAATGTCAACGGATGTGGAATACATACGTATAGGATGAAATAGATAAGTAAGCATGCACCCATTTCTACTTGCAAATTGGTTTTGGGTTGGATGTTTTAACATGGTATCAAAGCTAGGCTTTCGGAGGCTTTTGGACAAGACTCTAGATCGTTGATGATTGGTTCCCCCTTTGGTTGTCGTTGATGGTTGGTAGCTGTCACATGTGTTGAATTGTTTGTTTACCTCTCCACGTGCAGGTCAGGGGTTGCATGTGCGGGAGAGTGTTAGAACTTGTCCCACATTGGTTAATTATAACCTCCTAAGCTAGGAGCCTGTGGCGCCTCTTCACTCATTGTCAATCGGTTTTGAGTTGGATGCTTTAGCAATCTACAACAACATCCAAAACTCATAGAGACTAACCTAAGCCCAAAAAAAAAATTGAAAATTAACACTGTTAAGGAAATACAATCCCACATTGCTTGGGTATGGAATGAGTGATCACTTAATATCATTTGGGACCTCTCCACTCATTGCCAATTGGATTTGAGTTGGATATCAAGTTTCCACATGGTATAAGCACGGGGCCCATTCCACCACACATTTAAAAAAAATTTACAGTCCACACCCCACGATGACAGACGAGCAAAAAGGCTGAAATGCGGCTGCACGTGAGGGTGGATGTTAAGGAAGTACAATTACACGTTGCTTGGGTATGAAATAGGTGATCACTTGAGAACATTTGGGACCCTCTACTCATTGCCATTTGGTTTGAGTTGGATATAAAGTTTCCACAAACACTAGTTTTTGCATAATTAACAGATGATTCACACAGACAAATCATGACAAGTATTTAGTTCAACACACCAACAACTAAGGCTTTCTCTCTCTAAAAACTTCCCACCCAAAAACAAACTGTAGCCGCCGCTCATCTGCCGCCCCTACGGAGGGGAGGCCGTGCGCCTCCCGCTGGATTTTATGATTTCGGCCTCCCTTCCTCCTTTCCTTACTTTGTTTCCTTTCCCCTTTTAGTGTTTTCCCTCACAATAAAGCCTCTCTGAGGAGCCGCCGTCGTTTGCCACCGCCTCCAACCATTGTTTCCAAGCCGACAACCTCTACGTGGCAATGCTTTGAAGCCGATTAGCCCAGGCAGCTTTGAAGCAATCATATGCATGCCCGTTGTTTCGCTTCCCCCAAGCGGTCGGCTCTCCATTTCGTTTTCCCCCTCCCCGGTTGTTCGGCTGGCCTGATCAGACTTCCCCCTTAGGTTCTACCCCTCCCCCGTCCGATCAGATCTGTGTCTGTTTTTTCTCTCCCGATTGGATCGACTCCCGCCCCTTTCTCCCCTTCCCCAATCAATCCAATCAAGATTTTGTTTGCATGGTCATTGTGAGGCGTTGTCGATGATGCTATTGGGTTTTGGGGGCATGGTTGTTGATTGGTTTTGACTGTTTCTGGGTTTCGATCGGGAAAAGGTTTTAGAATCCACTTTTTGTTCCTGCCATTTCGAGCAGAGATATCAGTTTTTGGTTGTGGATCCTATCATTGGGCATCTGTTCGTGGCCATCTCGAAGCTGGTGGCGTTCGACGTTGGTGGTTTCTTTGAGATGCTCCTAGTTTAGTTTAATTATGTTCTAGTGGTTTTTTGTTCCTTCCGCAGACACTTTGACACTCTATGCTCTACTCATTGGCCTTTCGTTGGCCATCGTTGGTCGTCTGCACCCTTTGGCTGATGTTGGCCATCCTATCTTTTGGCGATAGCATAGTTTTATGTGATATCTTTACAATGTGTTTTGTATTTGTTTAGGTACCACCGTGTTCCGTTCCTTACACCGGAAGCTAAGGCGTGACCGAGGTTCCCTTAGATCTTCGCCTATTGCCGGCGTCTTCCCCCCATGTAATGGCGATAACACAATTGGATTAATAAAATTTCTCTCTATTGGCCAAAAAAAAGACAAGT
>CM029274.1:13147588-13271075 GCA_016920895.1 Vaccinium myrtillus
GACAAGTATTTTCTTATTTAATCTTTGAACAAGTGTTTTGTCATGTGAAGTGAAATGATCTTGTGCTTGTCCCCAGCTTGAAATGTATTTGAACTATTAGGACACCCCACCCTGTATGCTATCCCAAGTTACAGGGCGTGTCCGACGACCACTTAGGCTTGCTAGTGCTTCACAGACCCAAAGTCTCTAGTTAATAACATAACCTTTGGGGTAGGTTTGATATGGACTTGCTTTATTGAAACCAGAATGTATGACAGAACAACACAAGCATGTACGATCCAGAACGTATTTCTAATATCAAGTGCATTGCGTAAACAGGGGCTGAGCAATGTAACATACATTATTTTCCTCTGTTCATTCATTACATTACCAATCAGTCAACCCCTGGCAAGGACTTCTCACCAAATAAAGTTGCCATTTGTATGGCTTAATAGTAACTCAAATAACTGAGGACTCCTCATATTTATATTCCCTTCGGGTCTAGAGACTTTAAGGCCAATTTAGCTTCACGTTCCTTTGGTTCAAAGACTTTCCTGTAGATGGTACATACGTGTTGAAATTGTGCCTTGAATTTTCTCTTTTGGAGATTTCCTATTGCGTTTAGGATTTCCTATTGTGTTTAGGATTTCCTATTGTGTTTAGGATATCCTATTGTGTTTAGGATTTCCTATTGCGATTAGGATTTCTTATTGTGTTTCTTATAAATAGGAGCCTTGTGGCCTCCTAGAGCTTAGGACTTCTTGAGTGAATCCCTTTGAGGGAGCCCCCATGGGGTTTCCCGTAGTGTGTTAGGGTTTCTTGGTCGTTCCATTGATACTCTTTAGTTCATGGGATTGGATATTAGGGTTTTATGTGTCTTTATTGTATTTGTGAGACGTTTGATGCTCTGTAGGTCGCTCCTCAGAGATTTGTCCCTAGATATCTGTTGGGTGCTTCAACTGAGAGTTACGGGTATAGCCGGCTTTGTGTATTTCTCCACGTTCATAGTGAATCCTTTCTTGCTCTTTGCCCGTGGACGTACCTCTAGAGCTTCGTGCTTGGGGGGAACCACGTAAATCTTGTGTCTTATTTTATTTGTTGCTTTGTTATATTCTCATACTTCTGGTTTTGTCACAACAAACTGGTATCGAAGCTCGGGTTCAATCCGAGGCTTTTGTTTTTCCGCTGCGTAGGTTGTGCGTTGGTGCGTCTTCATGGCGACTCGTTTCGAAGTTGAGAAGTTTGGTGCAACAAGGAACTCACAAGGCTTTGTTGGGGGAAGTTGAAGAAGCCTGCTGATATGCAGGATAGTTTGTTCGAGGATCTCTGTGAGAAGGTGATTTTGGGAGAATTTTGGATTTGAAGCAGCTGCTTTTATGCAATTCGTATGAAGGAGGTATGCCCATTAAAGACTATTTTGATGAGTTGATTCGGATTATTTTTGTTATGCTCCTTTTGGATACCATTATGGAGGCCGTTTGAGGTGCTTCATGTTGGGTATCGCCGTGGAGATTCGCGTCCATTATTAATCCGGGTTTAACTATTTGGCGTATGTGGGTTTCGCATATTTGCTCCATGAGGAGTTTGATTACGTCTTCAGTGGCATCAGGGATGGATGCATTTGGTGTACTTTCGTTTGAAGATGGTTACTCGTTTGAGAAATTAACTCCGTGTGGAGTTTGAGCAAATCTTTTGTTGCATCAATAATGGATGCGTTGGGTGGACGGTACCCGGTTGAAGATTGTTGCTCGTTTGGGTTATTAGCTCCGTGGGGAGTTTGAGTAAGTCTTCGTTGCATCATTAATGGATGCGTTGGGTGGACGGTGCCCGTTTGAAGATGGTTGCTCGGTTGGTCCATTAACTCCGTGGTGGAGTTTGGTGTTTTGCTCCAGGTGGAGCTTGAGCGGATCTTCGTTTGCATACTTGAGGGATGCGTTGGGTGGGTGGTGCCCGTTTGAAGATGGAGGCTCAATTTGGAGGCATGTGCGGCTAGGTTTCCTAAGTCGCGTTTGCAAGGTCAAGCAGTCTTTCCTGAGTCTTGCTCATTGGTGTTGTTGGCGATCGCCCGTGCTGGGCTGCCCCTCAAGGGGTGTTTGGAGAAGAGTCGTGTTGCGTTCAATGGAATTCAAATCAAGGTGGAGAATTGTTGGAATTGTGCCTTGAATTTTTTTCCTTGTTTGGAGAATTCCTATTGTGTTTTAAATTTCCTATTGTGTTTATGATTTCCTATTGCGTTTAGTATTTCTTATTGTGTTTAGGATTTCTTATTGTGTTTCTTATAAATAGGAACCTTGTGGCCTCCTAGGGTTTTGGACTTTTTGAGTGAATCCCTTTGAGGGAGCCCCCATGGGGTTTCCCGTAGTGTGTTAGGGTTTCTCGGTCGTTCTATTGATAGTCTTTAGTTCATGGGATTGGATATTAGGGTTTTGTGTGTCTCTATTGTATTTGTGAGACGTTTGATGCTTTGTAGGTCGCTCCTCAGAGATTTGTCCCTAGATATCTGTTGGGTGCTTCAACTGAGAGTTACGGATATAGTCGGCTCTGTGTATTTCTCCACGTTCATAGTGAATCCTCTCTAGAGCTTCGTGCTTGGGGGGAACTACGTAAATCTTGTGTCTCGTTTTCTTTGTTGCACTTTGTTATATACTCATACTTCGGGTTTTGTCACAACAATACGAATATCCAAAACAGATTACAAAATGATTTACTAAGCATGTAGATATCACAAGGTTCTAAAACACATTGAACTGGTAAATGATTGAGATGCTAACATTTCAATTTCACCATCCCTGCATATATAATCCTTTCCACCTAGTGTAAATCCTCCTCTGAGTGTCGGATTGTCACCTCAATCCTTTTGAGTAATTTTTGTTCCTTTGTCCTCTTTATTCAGTTGGTCCTATAAGCATATAAAGTTATAAACCTCATTACCGTTCAAATTAAAGCATCATGCAAATAATCTAGTCTAGCGTGCCTAAAGTAGGCCTCTTGGATTGTTATATTGATGATCTTTCTTGAACAATTATGCAAACACTTGTAATCTGCACAAATTGTAGGTTAACTTATTTCAGGTCCTTAGTACTGTTCTCATTATCAGTACTTATGAGTTCCTCCACTTATGAGTTCCTCTCTCGGATGCAAAATGTTTCCGTTGGCAGCACATTTTGGTGTGATCTTTTGCTGATCTTCTTCATGGGTTAGGTATTGTTCAAAGATGGTCTTTTCCAGTGGAAAAGGCTTGAAAATCTAATTGTTCTGGCGAAGGAAAACGTGACAAAGATGAGCAGCAATCCTGCACTGCAAGTGAATAAGACGTATGTATCTTTGTGGATCATTGTTATATTCTTTTCTTTCTATCTAAGAGGTCTGTTTCTAGTAGCTTATGTGTTTTCTATTCCCCTTGAGTTTTTTGTGATCTATCAGTCACTTTGCTTCTATTCGGTAGGCAAGGGTCAAAAAACTGGCAGATAGATAGGAAATTGGACTTGACAGACACCATCAAGGATGGTGCTCGCCTTTTCCTAGTTGATGAAGGAATTCGAAGGCAGCTTCTTCTTGCTTTGACTGAAGACTCCAAGCTTCACATTCAAGAGGTAATTAATAATAAAGGGTTCCCTTCTATTTTCAATGATTTTTCTTTGATTATGGGATCTCTCAAATGTGGATAATTGTGTCTTTTGTAGCTTGTCGATGTATATAGGCTGGTCGAAGACCAAATAGATATACCCTCCGTGGCTTTGGAGGTCGCACGAGGTAAAATTTCATCGAATATGGAAGCTTGAGCACTGTCGATTGAGTTTTTTTTTTTTTTTTCTTTGGCTCACTAATTAAGTTGTTAAAAATCTCATCTTAAGTCGATTGCTATTATCTACGACTCTACATATTTTTTGAGTTTTATGTGGGAACTTCTTTTACTTGCAGACTTCCCATCTGTTGTCCGGGACGTCGTGCTTTCCTGGAGTGACTCCATCTTACGTGATAGGTAATCGAGGTTTTAGTAAAGTATATACATCCATATACATACAGCTTATATCATTTCCTAATATTGTTGGAGCACAAGTTAGCCTTTGTAAGGTTTACCTTCTCTCCACATGGTGAGGTCCTCCTGCTCTATATTGTAAATTCCCTGTTGCAATGCCCAGCAAATGCTACATTTTTGTAAATACAGGAAAGGTAAAGATCATTTCTTGCTGTTTTAAAGGAAAAATGTTCTTGCAATAAAATTTAGTGATCAGGAAGAGACGATTGAAAGTCGTACAGTATGTTGAACGGACTCTACTGGTTATGTTTGTTTGAAGTATATTTGAGTAAAATCTTCTTGTTTTGGCCTTCTTCTCTTGAAGATAAAAATGCAAAATGTGGAGGAACTATGAGTTTTTTTTTTTTCTTCCAATGAACGCTACTATATTACTTCACAGAAGATCAATAATTGTTGGTTTTTTATTATTATTAATTTTTTTTTTGTTAACCATGCTTCGTATCATGCTAAGTGCGGCCGAAGCAATCTTGCCTTGTCTGGTGCCAAATTAAAACACTCTAGGTGGCTGTTTGTGAAAAAATACCAATTGAAGTTGAGGGTTTCTTAAAACAATAAGGGTTTGGGTCAACTATTCACTCGAATGATGTTGAGCATGTTTTCCACCTCTTCTTGAGAAATAAGTGGTTAATTTGTCTGCAAAATTGTGCTCAATTTCATATTCTCTCTATCCCAAAAAAATATTGTTAGGGCATGCAAAGTAAGAACTTAAAAATATTCTCTCTTTAAAAAAGTTCTACTAACTTATTTCCACAAATTGAAAAAACTCATCAATATCTTGTAATTAAAAGAAAAAAGTTTGTCGTTTTTGACAAAACTGTCTGAGTTCCAGTTTTACACTTGAAACATTCTTTTTGGACGGAGGTAGTATGTGACAATTACAACCAAGATCTCTTCGCGTTAGCTGGAGAGAGGGTCATACGATTAATGCACCGACAAATGAGACTCCATATTTTTTAACATCTTTTTCTATGAATAAGAACATATTCCAATGACACTTCTATTAGAGTATTATCTTTAGTTATTGGGAGAACCATATGGTTATATCCACAATATGAGACTCTCAACAAAGAATCCATGGTTGAATTGTTAAAATGCCCAACTCATAAATGGTGATCCATAAGTTCAATTCTTTTGGATTCAAGCTAATGTAACTATTTGATACGTCAATTGAAATGAACTCTATCTATGAAATTGACACCATATTTTAAATGTTATATCTAACAATGAATTTTCAACAATGGTAAGAACTAACAACTCATGAGAATTTATGGAGAATAAACTAAAAGTTTCTTTTTTGTTTCAGTAAGAGTGAACACGGAAATTGAACCCATGCATGATGAATTCACAATCCGTTGCCTTAATCCACTTGGCTGCGTCCGCCCCGTAGGATTTCAACTACAACCCTCTTCGTTATTGTTTCTTTCTTGTTTTTGAGATACAAACATTAAGTGTTAAGCAAACATTCATAATTTTCTCCTTTTTTTTTTTTTTTAGAAAACTATCTTTTCACCCTACAAACCATGTTATGCCGTGTCATGTTGTGCCTTCCCTCGTGCTCATGCGTTTTTGTGTCCGCACCTAATCAGAATTTATAAAGTCCACAATGAAAAACCTAAGCAAAATTGCCAATGTATTTCTTTAGAGTTGATAAGAAAAAGGTTACCAAATAGCTACAACTAAATTAACATAATAAACATAAAATACCAATTATACCAATCATTATATCATCACTGTATACATTTGGTACAGTTATTCATATATCAGCATGTCTCGCGCTTCACTATCTCTGCCTCTATAATGACGAGAAAACCCAATAAAATTAAGCTGCATCGGAGTAGGTTGCAGCCGATGGAGCCGGGGAGGGGTCAGTAGGGGCGGTCGCCTCTGCAGGGAAAAAAAAAGACCTAGTATTACATAGAAAAAACGAAATTTCTTATGACTTATATAGGTTCACCCCTCTGTAGTGAAATTTTCCGTCCCTGATTGAACACCGCTACTTTGTGAATTGTACTATACTTTGCTACATTTCAACTAAGATATTCATATTTTAACATCAACTATATCTTAAGTATTTATTATTTAACTACTATTTGCTTACCCCACTTGCTAGTCTTTTATTATTCTATTTATTCTGTAGAATAGTTTGATTTGCAACATCAGAAAATTAGAGATTATTTTGGAAAATCTATTTTATTTTATAATTTTAAACTCATCCAAATAGAAATTGAAATATTTTGGAACATCTTAAAATTATAATTTTAAATATTTTTGTCTTGAAAACAATTTTTTATTTTTCTAAAAGAACCTATTTTTTTAGGCAATAAATTTCCAGAAATTTTTTTTAATAATTTTTTTACATTTATTTATTTTTTTGAAAACTTTTTTTCGCAGACAATTTTTTAACAAATAATTTTTTTTGATAAATAATTATTTCAAAACAAAATTAAGATAGATTTTTTTAAAGCAATTTTTTTTAAAAATTTAAGTTTTTTATAAAGATATTATTTCCAAAATATTATTTTTTAAATAATTTTTTTTGGAAAATATTTTTTGAAAACACTTTTAAAAATAAATAAAGTTTCTGAAAAAAAATTAACAATAAAGTTTGGAAAACATTTTTCCAAAAAAAATAATTTTGAAAATAACTTTTGAGAACAACTACTAAAATTATTTATTACCATTTACTTGATCTGCTTCCTCTCTTTTTTGTAGGTGGATTTGACGAGTCCTGATTATGTAGCAAATTTTGCGGTAATTGACCTCTAATTCATTGTAATCTATAGTTTTTTTTTATTGAAGGCATGGTAAAAAAAAAATAACAAATACTCTTTATCTACATAGGCCCGCACAACGGCTCTCTTATAGAAGACATGGTAATTTTAAAAAAAAAATAACAAAAACGTCTCTAGACCAGAAAAGCTGGTAAAATTCGTGCCAAACTAACAATTGCCAACACGTCAACAAACAAATCATCCATATGCCATTTTTACCAGTTGCATTCCAAATCAAAAACCAATTGACAACACAATTTTCCAAAACCATGACAATACTCCATTGTCAACCCAAAAGCATAAACATACTTCAAAAGATACTTCTAATTAACCGACTTCCAGTCAACCAAAAAGCATAAACATAAAATAGTTGTTATCCAAAAAATTAGAACATAGCTGGCTTACTTTTTCCCCAACCTTCCCAGCCATAGGAGCATCCACCTCCCTTCGTTTCCTCGATGATTTCGAACGCCGAGTCACAGGACTGGTCGAAGGTTTTTGTTTCTTCACTTCTGTTGTTTTAGCCCGTGGAGTCAACCGGAAGGCAAATTTTTGGACTGGTGTAACCTCTGTCAGCTCCATGATGATCTATTTACATTTCATAATACAACCAAACAAGTAGGAAAAGAAAAACATTTTAAATGCTCAGAATTCCAACTTAACTTCCTCTCCTTGTGATGCTAACCAAAAATAAATAAAACGTACCTCTGATAAATAAAAAATAAAAAATTGCTAGATTTGGCATTTCATAATTATATACTGATCCCCCATGTTCATCAATCAAATATTTTTATCTACACTTTGTAATTGAGCTAGTATTACTTTCCACTCACCAAAACATCATGGGTCCGTCCAATAATTACACAAAAAAAAAACAAAACAAAATTACCTTTTAACAACTTTTACACTTTTCACACATTTCAGTATAGTTTTAAATCTTAATATAAGACCTCTGGACTTTCTTTAACATTTTCGAATTATTATAGACCCATTTCAAATTATAGAACAGGTCAATGGCTATTACCTTCCCAGATCATCTTCTTCTTAAGCTACGATTTAGGGCCCCACCCATATCTAAATCTGTTTGCTACAGCATGACTAATCAAACATGTAAACTTGTGCTTAAATTCACTTCCAAACTGTACTGAAATCAGTGTGAACTACTTAGGAGCAAACAATATGAGTCCAATTCAAACCCACTAATGGAGTACTTCACTATTGTAGTTTTACTCATTGAAAAAACTAACTTATTGCCCGTAATTACTCGTTACTTGTGTTCAGGAACCCCTAGGTTATCGTCCTAGAATAATTCCAAGAGATTCTATAGAAACGTAAAGCTCTGACACCAATTTGTAACAGCCTGGTCCCATAATAAAATTCTAACAGTTGAACCCAATTAATTAAGCAACCAAAACCCAATGCTTTCCATAATTTAATGGATTCAATACTCCATGTATTTCCACCTTTTCTTACCATTTCCCTTCCTGTGATCCCTTCTCCGAGTCTCTGATTATTCAGGCTTTTGATCCCATTAAGCCTCTGCCACCCTAGTAACTAAAATCCTTAAAACAACTCTCCAATTCCTCCCTAAACTCTGTTTCCTTTTTACTCTTCCAAACTCCACCTCCGTTCCTCCTCCCTTTTTCTCTGTCTTGTTTTAGTTTGAACATCCTTTATAAGCTCCTTACTCACTAAGCCCGAATAGCTTCCTCAAAAGCATGATGTAGCGACTTACTATGAATAATTCGAGCTAAAGAGAAACCCGGGACTAGGGAGTCCTACTCTTAGCAACAAACGAGAGAGATTAACGAAATAGTCATGCTCGTGCAAAAGAAGTGCGGGTCAAACGCCTGCTTGATATCTCCCTGCTATCATCCCTGAGGTACTTTCTACGAGGCTTTTCTTTACATTCATGACGGATCGAAAATAGGGATAGAGCTTCTGTTCCCATGAGCAAGTAAGAGAACCTACAGTGAATGAACTTAAAGAACCACAGATTTTGACCGGATTGTACACTTAAACAAAACCTGTGAACACTTGTCGACCCCACCTTGCCTTCTAATCCTTTTGTGTTTTCCCCTTATCTAACTTGATACTTCCACATATATAGATAATCATGCTCTGATTGGGGTCCATTTATGTTAATCATTCTGGGAACAGTTGCACTGGGAGGATTGAATGCTACCTGCAGGTTATTGGCAATCTAAACATAATCGGATGCCCAGTTCTTCTTATGATGAAGGAAAGAGAAGAGGTGTACCGGTTGGGTTGTGTTTATTTATGTTCACTTTCTTTTCCTCTCAGGGCTTATAGAAAGCAAAAGGAGAGTTACCCTTCCCACAATCCTTTCCTTCCCTGATGAGAAATACACCAAGGCAATTCATGCGGCTGTTGGTATAGGAAGATATCTATCCAGACATTGTGCTGATTCGGCATCCTGAACACATTTTCCATAGAAGGGTTTGTTTCTATATTTTTAAAAAAATTAAATTTGAATTTGATGCTATTAGAAGTGTGCATGTATGTTATAATTGGAATTGGATCGAAGAAATCTATACCCCACCTGCATTTATTAGCTTCCATTTGTCCATCTTATCATGTGAATTTTTTTTAATAGAGACAAAATAAAAATTAGGCTAAACAATATGACTTGCACCCGATCCGGTCAAATCATCACTTAGAGAGTGAATTTAATATCAGCCTTCGGGACATGCTTCTCAAATATCTGACATACTTGTTGGGCATATGAGTTTGGGGGTTTGTGGAGAAGGGAGGCAAAAAATGATGTTGTTCCATGAAGGGTAAAATGATTAGGCCAAGTAATGGACACCATGTATTTATGGTCATTATCGTTTACTTTACTATGTTCTGGGTTTTTGAAAATGCATACCATAACAGTGGTATCAAGCATTGTTTGTATCACTACTCGTAAAGTAGTGAATCTCATACCGGCCAGTATCGGTTGAGATGTAACATACCAGCCAGAAAACGGGATACTTAGCATGCAGTAAGATGTTTCGTGAATGGTGCGGTTATGCTCATCGGTATGAAATTGATAACTTTGCTGGCTCGTAATTTTTTCCAAATCTCTTTGTAGATCACTCTAACTTCCCATCCCAGAAGAGGAAATTAAGGCTTTGACTTTTTAATGGCCATTGCAATTTTTTAAACCTATGGTCCACCGCAAGCCGACTGTTTTTTGATGCTCTCTATTCCTAAAAAGTTGCAAGGTTAGCTATATTTGTATGGGGGCGTGAGTTTTTATCGTTAAGAGACACAACTCCAACCATTGATTTCCAGTTCTCTCTCTTTTCTCGCTCAAGGGTATGTTTTACCCACCCCATCGCCTATTTAAATCCCTCTCTCCCCTCTCTTTCTGCATGCCTGCCTGCCTGCTTGCCTCGGGGGAAAAGATATCAAAATGGCAATGATGAATTGCATAGCAGTAATTATCATCTCCATCTCGATCCCTATCTCTTGTCTCATGATCTCCTCCCCCGGTGCAGCAGCAACAGGAGCATCAGCACCAACTAATCTGCTTCCACATGTTGTTCCTCATCATGCTCCTCTAGAAACAGCAAGAGGATCTGGCCGCATGCCGCTCATCAATCCGGGCATCCAAAAAATATGCAGTGCAACCAGTAATCCAAAGGTGTGTGTCCGTTCCCTTGGTGGTCCACATGTTGAACAAGGACAGACATGGGTGGACCCTACCTTGGTGGACCCTACCTGGGCCCTAATACAGCAAGGAATGGCGGGACTTAGTGCCACAGACAAGGCCATCGCAGAAACCAACAGAATCCTTTACATGGATGATCATCACTATGATAAGAGCTGGTTAAATGTTTGCCTTGGATGTTATAATTCTGCGATAGATTCTTGGCAGAATGCCCTCACTTCTCTTCAACTTAATAATGGTTTCGATGTGGCCAAACATCTTAATGATGTTTCTATCATGACTAAGAGTTGTGAGGACGCCTATGCTGCAGGTGACGCCCCCACTGCTGTCCACATGTCTCCCCTCCGTAAACACGATCGCTTAATCTCCAAGATGGCTAGCAATGCCCTCAACATCCAAGAAATGATCTTCCCTAGACCCCATTAATACTCCAATTTGCTCAACCACCCATGGCTGACTAATCAGTCCATATAAACTTTTACTATGCATTCTTTCATTTACAATAGTATGTGTTTGAGGTGGAGTAGTACTCTTTCCTTATTATCATTTTCTTAAGATGGTTGTTGGCCTTCTGATTACACTCCTCGATTGATCATTTATACTCACCATTATGAGGATATAATAAAATGGGATTCAGATGGGCTTTATGTTATTACAATAGCATGCACCAATCTAGTGTTTGTTTTAAAATTATTATTTGTGCATATCTTGGACGACGTTCTGATCATCTTCTTGGCGCATGTAATTAGAAGATAACAAGGATGGATTAAAACTATTTGTCATAGCGACTTCTGATGTATAATCATTTCTCCGATGTACGTACGACAATATCAAAAAAGAGTAAACATGAATATTACCCTAATGCTTAACTTAATGATATGTTGGTATCACATCTTGTGCGTTACCAATGTGTGGGTGAAATTAATTATGAAATGTGAACTCCATTCAGCTCATGCATAATGCACTAAGGCCACGCAAGGTGTGTGTATATATATATATATGTATATACAAAACATTTCTAGTGAGGGTTCCCTCACAAATTTTGTGCCGGAAAAATGTTTTCAGCCGTTGGATCCGGAACAGGCCATCAACGGGTGTGATTAAAAAACCCACACGCGGGTCAATTAAACCATTCGCGGGTCAGGATCCAGGTTTAATCACCCATCCGGATCCCTCCCCCCTCATTTCACTGTTCAACAGAGAGAGAAGAGAGAGAGAGAGTAGAGGAAGCTTTCGAGAAGAACATCGACGAACCAGACGAAATCCAAGGTGACAATCTCGCACTTTCTCCTCCTATCTCTCTCTTTCTGAGTCTGAGTCGGGTTTCTTGGTATGGATTATGAAATCGATTTGTTGGCCTCTTAAGGTTTCAACCGACGAACACAAATCGAAGAAGAAGAGGTCGAAAAACAAGTCATCAAAGGTATATCTCTCTTCTCTCTCTTCCCTTGCTCTATCTAGTCGAAGAACATGAAATCGATTAGTTGGTTTTTTCAAATTTTAGGGTTTCGTGATTTTGAAATTTGAATTTTTAAAACACTAATTTTTTTGTAGTTGGAAAAGAAAAGAGTGTGTATGTGATAGGTTAGAGATATTAGAGAATGGGAAAAACCAATTTGGGCAGGAATTCATGTTTGTAGTTGGAGGATGACAAAGCGAGAACTTGGACTGATATTCTATTTTGGTTTCCTATTTCTTTTGCTTTAGGATAATGTTTTACTTTCTTAATGTGGGCATTTCCTTTTTGAAGCAGACATCCAAATATGTACATGTGTTTCAGGCCTATAGTGATAGTGTGGTCTTCGACACCATAATTTATTAGACTGCTTTGTTGGGATTTCTTGCTCGCTTGGCTGATTTTCTGCACAGTAATGGAGGTGCAATGTACATTATCTAAGTTGCAGGATTAATTGCCTATAGAGTTGTTTGATACTCAATAAAATGCTTTAGGTCACAAAGCATCAGATTCAGTTCTCTTGTCCTTTGTTTCCTGATTAGCCTGTTGCAGAACCAAGGAGAGTCAACATTAGGGAATGACATTTGCTCATAGTGTGTATCCCAAACTCAATTTTCACTAGATCCACTTCTTGGCAGATTGAGGTTCCAATAGGGGTACTTAAGAGAGATCCCAATAGACTATAATCATGTAGCTTTTAGCTTATTGTTAATTTCCTGTATTTGGGTGTTGAAGCATGTTTTTATGCAGAGCCTTCTGCAGCCCTGCTGATGTTGAAGATTTTACAGAAGAGAAGAAAGACACTTTTCTTGTTAGCTGCGATGTGATGCTACTGTAACAAATGCAGTGAGCTACGATGTGATGTTGTTGCACCCATGTTGTGTTAGATCAATTTGTGGAAGAAACAATTTGTGGTCAATCCATATGAGAACAATCTGTTGCTGCTGCTGCCATGTTGTGTTAGAACAATTTGCGGAAGTAACCTTATGGAAGTTATTTCATCTGTAATGTTAGTGACTAGTGTGTGGTTCAATTTTTCTGAATTTGTAACAGTGAGGTAGTGAATCTGGAATAGTAGTAGCTTGAGCATTCCCTTCATGGATTGTGAAGTAACAAAAAGCAATGAGACTTAAAAGCAACATTGAAATGAAAATCTTGCTTGTGCATCTTTGATATGTGGTTCTTCGGGTTCGTCCGTCGTATTGTACCTTTTGTGCTTGTTCCAAGGGACATAATTAGGATCAAGGGAGCTTCCAAGGGACATAATTAAGTTCATCAAAATGTGAATGAGAGAGAGATGCCACAGAGAAAAAATATGAAAGTGATCAAAATGTCAATTGCCTTTGTACTACAAAACAGTTTAAGAATGCTAACCAAGCCTACATAAATTAACCCAAGTATTTACCCAAAAAAAAAATTAACCCAAGCAACATAGATATGGCCTTCCATTGATTAAATATACATCCTTTTCCATGAATTATTCAAAACCAAAGCAGCAAATTCCGTGAACAACCATCCTTTTCCAAAACTAAATATACATTACTATACAAGAAAAGCTAGGAAAATCAAATATTTTACAATGTCATCTCATTTCATTCATTGCTACTAACGTTCTACTACCAAATCAAAACATCTCCATAAGTTGCAAATTCAACATCTGAACTTAAAAGAGAGCCTTCAACACTATCACTACTACAAAAAACCATAAACATCACGCTTTTTAAGCGTGATGTTTCACCTTCCATCACGCCCGCAAAAGCGTGATGGCTCCGGGTGTGATTGTAAGTCGGGCATTTTCTATCACGCTTATAAAGCGTGACGGAAAGAGAAGATCAATGTTTGCAAAAAAGTGTGATCGTTTCCGGTAAAAGTGAGATAAAAACTTCTTCCCTGCGCTCGTTTTGGGTTTTTTTTATCTCGGTTTTCCTAAAAAAGCGTGGTTATATGTAAGTAAAGATCACGGCAAAAAAGTGTGATCGTTTATAGTCAAAACTGAGATAGAAAATTGTTTTAGATCTCGTTTTTGCTCTAAAATCGTGATTAAATATCTTTACCATCACACTCAAAAAACGTGATTAAAAGGGGCATAATTTTTTTTTTTTTGAATTTGACAATCAATTCTCGGATCACTGATCAATTTCCACTAATGCAACCATTAACATAAACCATAACCAATAATTAATCACATTGAGCATGGATCACAAACGTAATCACAAACGAATGCCCAAAGTTTGACAAGTAGATCGAACCAGAGAGAGAGAGAGAGACCTGGAGCTAGTGGTGCGCCGGCGTCGGAGGTTCTTCGATCTGGAGCAAAAAAACTAGGGTTCGTCAAATGTTCGAACATGAGAGAGAGAGAGAGAGAGAGAGAGAGAGAGAGAGTGGGTCACATAAGGGAGAGAGAGAGAGAGACGAACCTGGTATTCTTCTTCTTCGTTGAGAGAGAGAGAGAGAGAGAAAGAGAGCCTGGGTTTCGATCGATTTTCCCCAAATCGTCTGGGGAATGAATGGAATGGGTTTTAACCCTTTTAACCCAATTGGGTGCATTTAACCCGCGAACCTCATATGGGTCAACCCATAAGGGGCTTTTAACCCGCGATTTTGGCTTTTAAATCTGAGCCCTTGGATGAGATCCAAGGGCTGTGAGGGAAGGTCCGCATTTTGGCTTATTTAAGGGTCCCTTATTTGAAGCTTTTTGTATATATATATATATATATATATATATATATATATATATATATATATATATATATATATATATATATATATATATACAGAGCGCTTTTGCTTCAGTCATATTTTTTGTCCCAGTCATCATATTCAGGGCCAGCCCATAGGCAAGGCCCACAAGGATTGGTGTGGACGTTGCCACCCGGAAAAATATTGTTTAGGGTTGCCACTCGGGCTTTTATTTTGAAAAATAATTTAGAAAATAACGAATCTCATGCCGATAATTTCAAAAAAGGATTTAGTCTGCGAAAAATAGAGATTTTGGATTTGGGAGCTCGGTTACGAGTGGAGAAGGTTTTTAAGGCGGGTCCGTTTTTGGGAAGGACATAGTAAAGGGGTCTTTACTTCAATAAGAACATCAACTTTTTCATTAATGCCAAGAGAACAAATCACTTACACATTCCAAAAATGCCCCCACTAGCCAATGAAAGTGCATAAACCCTCAAACCTAATGAAAGTGCCTAAAGCTAAACCCTAGGGTACCTTATGAAAGTGCCTAAAACCCTAGGGTACCCTAAGAAAGTGCATAAACCACTAAAACCTTATAATTGAAAAGTGCACCTTAAACCTAAACCCTAGGATACCCTATGAAAATGCCTAAAACACTAGGGTACCCTATGAAAGTGCATAAACAACTAAAACCCTATAATTGGAAAGTGTACCCTAAGTGCCTAAACCCTAGGGTACTCTATGAAAGTGCCTAAACCTAAAATGCCTAAAACCCAATATATCCTACCCCAAAGGAGTCTAAACTCCCTAAAATTGAACCCCACCCAAAATTGAAGAGAGAGAAATCGATTACTAGTACATTTTACGTGAATCTTTTTAACTAGTTACTGGGGAAAAGGTATTGCCATTTGCCACTGACCCGCTGGAAATAATTTTGGAGAGAGAGAGAGAGATACCCACGTGGCGGCTGGCTTTGAATAATTCTGCAAGTGGGCGTAGTTCAGAACTGTGGCGTGGTTCCGCATTGCCGCCGTTAGGGGTGTCAAACGGGCCGAGCCGGCACGGGCACGGCACGGGCACGGGCACGGCACGTCGGGAGGCGGCACGGCACGCCAGAGGCACGGTAAAATCCTGGCACGGCACGGAACGGCACGATATAAGTTGGCACGCGGCACGACACGTGGAACGGAAATGAGCGGGCATGGCACGGGCTAAGGTGGCACGTGGAACGGCACGACACGGTCTTATACGGGCACGGCACAGGCACGATAAGAAGTCAACGTGGCACGAGGCATGACACGGCACGGCACGGGCACGAGCACGGGTACAAGCACGGACATGGCACGGCACGAGCACGAAACTTGGCCTGGCACGGCACGGGCACGGGCACGAGCACGCAAGTTGGCACGGCACGGCACGGAAGTAGGACGGACATGGCAGTGCACGAGGCACGGCACGGCACGGCACGGGCACGAGCACGGACATGGCACGGCACGAGCACGAAACTTGGCCTGGCACGGCACGGGCATGGGCACGAGCACGCAAGTTGGCACGGCACGGCACGGAAGTAGGACGGACATGGCACTGCACGGCACGACACGAGCACGGAAGTTGGCCTGGCACGGCACGACACGGTGGCTCGGCTGCTCGGCACGGCCCGGGCACGGCACAAGGCAAAAAAAAAGTTGAATAATTTATTTGTATGTATTTTTTGATAATCGCAAAAATAAAAAAAAGAATTATTTTTTTGTTGTGTAACTTTTGTTAGTGAATTATATATTTATATCAAGTTTAAAAAAATTAAGTCATGAACAAAAAAATAAACAAGAGGGAAAAAGAAGTTACAAAAATTTATTGATTTATTTTATTTTATTTTATATTTTAGTTTTGAGAGAGATAGAGAGAGTTTGGACAAAAAAATAAAATAAGCTTTTAAAATATTTTTTGCCATGTTTGATAATTGATACATTGCCTTTTATCTAATAAACATTTTGAAAAAAAAACATTTTTTTGTTTGTGAAAAAAATAAAAATAAAAATAAAAAATAGTGTTTTGCAACTTGTAAGTAAGTCGCTAAGTCAGTAAGTCATGAACAAAAAAATAAAAAATTTAAAAAATAATAATAATTCTTTGTAGAGAGAGAGAGAGAGAGAGTTTGGACAAAAAAAATAAAATAAGCTTGTAAAATATTTTTTTACATGTTTGATAATTGATACATTGTCTTTTATGTAATAAAGATTTTAAAAAAAAAATTAGGGAGAGAGAGAGAGAGAGAGATGGACAAAAAAGAAAAAAATTACAAATTATTTTTATAAAAAAATGATAGAAATTCAAATTATAGGAATTAGATTCTTTTATTAAATTATATTATAGAAATTATTAGATGTTAAATTATAGAAATTATAGAAATTATATAAATTATAGAATTATTTTATTAAATTTGGTTATAGAAAATTATAAATTATACAAAGTAAATTTGATTCCATTCATAGTTTCACACTTTCACTGTCTCACTCTCACAGGAACACAATAATGGGCCTCCACTTTCCGGACTAAATTTCGAAAGAAAAAATGAGAGGAGGACTGGCCCGTTACGTAGCTGCAGCTGAACAACCATTTACTTTTGGTGATGATATTAGATTTGAATATTTTATGCAAAATTATGTGAATCCTGAATTTGATAAAGTTTCTAGAAATACAACCCGTAGTGATACAATGAAAGCATATAATGAAGTTCAAAAAGATTTGATTTGTGAACTTGCTAAACTTGGTGCGATAGCTTTTACTTCTGATATGTGGTCTGGTTGCAATAATCGTGGTTATATGTGTGTTACTGCTCATTATGTAGACGCTATTTGGACTTTGCGAAAAAAAAATATTGCTTTCCGTTTAGTGGAGTATCCTCATGATGCTGAAACGATTTTTGAAAGTATTATGTGCGTGTTTAGGGATTATGAACTTCTTGATAAAATTTTTAGCATTACTTTTGACAATGCAAGTGCTAATACTGCTTCATTACCATTGTTTAAAAGAAATTTGTCTCCTGCTTATTTTGGTGACTTATTGCATGTTCGATGTGTGTGCCATGTGATTAACTTGGTTGCGCAAGATGGTTTGAAACATATAGCACCACAGATTTCAAAAATTAGATCTGCTGTTCTTTTTATTGGTACTTCCTCATCTAGGCAACAAGAATTTGATAAATTGTGTGCTACATGTTACAATGTGAAACCAAAACAAATGAACTCTGATATTGTGACTCGTTGGAATTCGACCTACCTTATGTTAAAGTCTTGTAGGAAATATAGTGATGTGATATCTGCTTATTGTAACCAGAGGTATCGTGGTGATTCTTTATCTCCATCTGATTGGAAAATTGGTTTTGAGTTCATGAAATTTTTGAAAGTGTTTTATGTTGCTACATTAGCTTGTTCTGCTGTTCGTTCTCCTTCTTCTTGTGTTGTGCTTAATCATCTCTACAATATTAGTCTCACTTTTAAAAATTATAGGGCACGCCCAAATTTTGTAAATGCTTGTGTGGATATGGAAGAAAAATTTAAAAAATATTTCGAGGAAACGCCACCACTATTTATGTTAGCTGCGGTAATGGACCCTAGGATTAAGGTAGCGGGTGTTTCAGTGCTCTTAAGAGAGATTGGTACGAATTTATGTATTACTACTTTACCTTCTTCTGATGTTGTGCTTGATTTATTGAATGCCATGTATGCTAAATATTCATCTAAGTTTGGTGCAATTACTTCACTTACTACTACCTCTTTGGCCTCGTCTTCTACATGTACTGATGCATCTTGGTCTTTGCTTAGTTCAAGTTTAGGAATAGGAAGTAGCACTGTAACTTCACGCAATGAACTTCTTAAATATTTGGACCTAGAATCAGTTAGTGCGAATGACTTGATTAATTTTGATATCTTAGCATGGTGGAAAAAAAACGAAACGACTTATCCCATTCTTTCAATCATGGCACGTGATCTACTAACAGCTCCTGTGTCTTCAGTGGCATCGGAATCTGCTTTTAGTGCAGGTAAAAGAGTGTTGGATGAGAAGAGGAGCAGACTTGCTCCAGACATTTTGGATTGTCTCATGTGCTTGAAAGATTGGGAGGATGCACGCCTTGGAATTGAAAAACGCTCAGCTAGAGAAGAATTCAGAGGTTATTTTGCAGACTCCGATATAGATAGTGATTGATGACATTTGTGTTGTACCTATTATTCATTTATTATGATGGGGTATGTGTCTGTGGCTTATTCATTTTAGTAGTTGGACTGAAGTGGGTTGGCAACTTACGACGACGTGATGTTGCCCCCACTTCAGTTCTATGTGGGTGTGTGCAACTTATGACAACATAATGTTGCCCCCACTTCACTTG
This sequence comes from Vaccinium myrtillus, assembly GCA_016920895.1. Taxonomy (NCBI): domain Eukaryota; kingdom Viridiplantae; phylum Streptophyta; class Magnoliopsida; order Ericales; family Ericaceae; genus Vaccinium; species Vaccinium myrtillus. Next base: position 13,166,579 of record CM029274.1, read on the forward strand.
TTGTTCTTGTGGTGTGTGTGTGTGTCTTGTTTTAGTCTGAAATGAATAAGCCACAGACACAACCCATTATCACGATTTTAAAACTTACAAAATTAGCTGAATTGTGATTTGCAACTTACGAGGGTCTTATATGGCAACTTAATGTTGCATCCATTTCAGTTTTTGGCTATGATGAAACATACCTGAGCCAATTATCAATTATGAGCCTTTTGGCAATGATGCTTGCTGAGCCATTTTGATAATATACCTATTTAGCCTATGATGGACTACTGAGGCCTTGGTAACATATGATGTTACCACTGAATTAGCCATTTAGGTACTACATGCTCTATGTGTCCTTGGGTGTGGATTCCTCTCCCGTGCGGTGTAGGTCTCGGCTTCAATGGTGAACTTGGGAGTTCTTTTAACTGAGGTACGAGACTCTTTATTTGTTATTTGTCTCCTTGGAAGGAGGCATTCCTTGGTATTATTTTGGAACCAGGTTTTGTTATTTGTCTCCTTGGAAGGAGGCATTCCTTGGTACTCTTATGTCTTGTTGATGTGTTTGTTTTAGTCTTTAAGCCTTGCCATGAATTTATTGTTTGTTACATGGACTGCCATGCTTGGGCAGAGCTGCTGTATTTCAATGATTGAGCTGCCCTGTGGTAGTTGCTGCAGTACTGTGGCTATTGGAGCCTCTTTTATTGAATCTGTGCAATGATAATTTGGCAATGATGTTAACTGAGCTTCTATCTTAAATTCCTGTTTTGAACCAGGTTTTGTTATTTGTCTCCAATGGAAGGAGGCATTCCTTGGAATCATGTACTTTGTTATTAGCCTCCTAAGGAAGGAGGCATTCCTTAGAGTTCTTAAAATAGATTACTTTTGTGACCTTATATTGGATTGCTGCTAGCTAGAATTGTTTGTACTTTGTACCTCATCCTTGTCTCCATGGAATGAGGCTATGATGACTACTGAGCCACTAATGGAAAAAATGGGCTATGATGACTACTGAACCTGAGATTTTGTGAATCTTTGAAACTTTCCAAAACATTTGATAGTAGCAAAGGTTGTTATATTGGCGGGGCAATATAATTGCAGCCAAAAGTAGCAAAAAATGTTGAATTACTTAACGATTCTGAGCCCATTGTTATAGTGTTTACTATAACCTGCTACTGCATTTGTATTTGGCAATGAAGTTAATCTGAGCCTTGTTTTGTGAACTTTGAACCTGAATTTTGTGATATCTGAAACTGTTATTAATCTGTGAACTCTGAAGTTTGAACCACTTTTGTCAGTTTGTGAACTCTGAACTCTGCAGTTTGGCAATGAAGTTAATCTGAGCGGCTGAGCCCATGTTTCAACTTTTTACATCTAATCTTATAGCTGCATATGTTTCTGTGTTCACTTGCAGAAAGTGTGTTTGTGGCCTTAATGCCTTTTTGTATCTTTGAATTAATTGGGTTGTATTCTGAGTTTATCTGGGCTGTGATGAAATTGTTCTGAGCCTTTGGTGCATCTGTGTGTTTGTGCTGTCTGGACAGTATAGTTGTTGTGGGTTTGTGCTCTCTGTTGGTGTGAACTATTGTGGGTTGTGATGAACTCTGAACTCTGAACTCTGAATTCTGAATTGTGAACCTGTTTGTCTTGTTTCTAAACCTTTTGGCAATGATTTTGGTACCATATGATCTGACGCTCCTGTTTGTGTTAAAGTATGGGCAATGATGACAAAACTGAGCCCAATATTTGGCAATGATGTATTTTGTGAGCCTTGGTTTAGGGTGTGCAAGTGCAAGAATGTGGCACCTTAGCCCTTGGAATCTGCAGAATCGTGAGGCAGTGCAAGTGTGAATCATTTTCTGGCCATTTTCAAAGGATGTGATGAGGTATTTCTGAGCCTTTCACCACATTTCTGTGTTAGTGGGGGGTGTGGGTGTGTGTGCCTAAACATGTTTGTGTGTGTGTGTGCCTAAACCTGTTGTGCAAGTGCTGCACCTGTTTGTTACTCTGTGTGCCTAAACCTGTATGGGCTATTTTGAAGCTGCTTCTATATGAATTCAGTGTTGCCATTTCTGAGTTGCTTCTTTACTTTCTGGGTTGTGTATGGCTGACTTTGTGCCATGATTTCTGGGCTGTGATGACATACCTGAGCCCAATTTGGGAATAACAAACCTCAACGATGATTTGTGGCTGCATTTGTTATAGTGTATCTTAGCCAGGTTAAGGCAGTGAGGGTCCATATTCCATGCTTATAGCTGCTGCCTCGCTGAGTCACTGGGTATTGTTGTTGCATTCTTATGCTATCCTAAGTGTGTCCAAAGTGTGTCTTTCTCGGGTATGTACTCAGTACACTCTCTCTCTCTCTCTCTCTCTCTCTCTCTCTCTCTCTCTCTCAGGTATGATATCTATATGAATCTTTTACACAAATTTACCTCTCACTATCATATGCATTCCAAATCATTTAAAGAAAGAGTTTTCATATGTTAGTTGAAGAAGTCAGTGATTTCACTAGCTGCTGTTGATAAATTTTGCTGAATTTTACCATTTACATTTTTTAAGATTGCTACAAATCTATACTGTTTCTTAGGCTGCTACTCCACTTATGAAGTACTGGATGACTATACTGTTTCTGGATAATGTTTGGAGCTCTACACTTCCCTTTTCCTGCTGCTTGATGAACTTTCAGTAAATAGTTATGATGGGATGAACACTACTTGTTGATTGCTGATGGAGATTCCTTCCATGTTCGGAACCTTGGAGAACACTTTGGTGCTTCTTGCCTTGATAATGCCATTTCTGTCACTGAGAGACTTTTTCAAGACCTTTGGTCATGTTGAATTAGTTTGTAAAAAGTCAGGATAGAAGTTTGTAAAAATGTCTTACCATGGCAAACTTTTGGCCATGTTAAATCAGTTTGTAAATGCACTTTCAATGCAGTACTTTCATGTAGACCTTTTGTAGCAACCTAAAGAAGGCTCTTCCATTATTCTTGTGACAACCTGTGTATGAATACAACCAAAGAATTACAGTTTTTTAGTGGGATTTTACTCAGCTAATAAACATATTTGAGGTGCATCGGTGCATGGAGGTTCCAACTAGTTACCAGAAAATGTAAAGGTTCATGTGTTGGAATAGTCTAATTTTCTTCTGCCTGAGCAATGCGATCGAGACCACGTGCTGAGCACTTGGACTTAAAACTAGGTTATATACAAAAAAAAATTGTAAGCCCAAGACTAGTCCCGGAATATCAAAAAATGTAATACTTGTTGGATCCAATAAAAAAAACTATTGTGTGATATTTGCTTGTCCAAGTATTTTTAAGTAGATCGAAGACAACATGCGCACCGCACGTCCGCACCAACCAATGAGCTCGACACTAAGTAATGTGCATAACACGTCGTGCAACGCTAGTCGGATTAACAATAGTAGAGGGGATTGTCCTCTATTTTAGTAGTTCACATCACCAAGTGCGTCATAAACTATCCCACCCATAACCGCTCTCTATATATTCAGCAAAATCTTTTTTTTTTCCTTCTCTCTCTCTCCTTTGATTGCATTTGTCTTCATCATCTGATATCGAAAAGTGGTCACAATGTCGGGACTGATAGATACGTGGACAAATTTGTTGTTACCTTGAAAGAGGAAAGAAAAATTAACAAAGTGCAAATTAAATGGGCTTCTAGTTTTTTTTTTATAGGTAAAATTAACAAAGTGCAAACTCCCATCTTCTAAGTTGCTTATTTTGTTATACTATGTGAGAAAAACTCCCACCTTTCAGATAGGAAAATTTTCTTATTTTTCGTCTTCCGTATTGCTAGTTTGCTACACGCCTACACCTCCAGCCTCCTTTACAAATTAAATGGGCCTCTCTTTTCATCTTCTAAGAAGGCACGGCGTCGGCACGGCACGACTAAACAAACGCACGGCACGACTCAAAAAACGCATGACACGGCACGACTAAGGCACGGCACGACACGACAAAAAAGGCACGGCACGGCACGATAAAAAAAAGGAACGGCACGACACAACACGAGTAAGTCAACGGCACGGCACGACACGGCACGATTAACTAATCGGGCACGGCACGACAACTTCAAAAAAGCACGGCACAGCACGGCACGATGAAGTAATTTGGCATGGCACGGCACGTGGCACGGTTGGCACGGCACGCCATGGCACGATGAAGTAAATAGGCACGGCTTGGCACGGCACGAAGCACGGCACGGCACGGAAGTTAAATGGCACGGCACGCACGTTTGACACCTCTAGCCGCCGTCCATGGGCAATTTTGTCCATTGTTGGACCTAAGGCAGAAATATTTTCAATGAAATGTACTGTGCTCATTTAAAATATCTAGGTTGGGCCAAAAGCATATTAAATCACTAAAAGTGGCCTCTAGCCCAAAAAACTGTAAAAGAAAATGATTTCTAAAATTCGAGTTTTGAAAAGTGTAAGGTGCATTTTAAACCCTTCTCTTACATCTATATTTATTACACGCCAGTCTATTAGTATTTATTAAAACCACTAGCACTTCATTCCATTTTAAACCCATCCCTTACCTTATCTCTTTCTTCCTTTCCCAGTGTGGGACACAGAAAAAACAAACCCGAGCTCATCTCCCAATCTCTCTCGTTAGATGAAAGAACAATTCTACGCGCACACCACATACGCGCACACCAAATGCACACCAGCACATCCTGATTGTCCATTTAAGGAATCGATGGTCCGGATTTGAAATGAATTTTGGTAAGAATTCATTTCAAATCTGAAACGTCGAAAAAAGCATTTGGACGGTCGGGATGTCTTTGATACAGATATATGTGGTGTACGCGTCCTGGTGTACGCGAATCATTTTTGTTACATACTATGAGCCTTCCAAGTCCACCCAGCTAATTTTTCCAAGGAATGTTCCCCGAGGTCCTGATGAGGAAGGACCACTTGCCTTCCAAGTCCACCCATGAAGAAATACTATGTCAAAGTATCTCAAAAGGTTTTCATTGTCAAGGAATTTAAGCATCTAGCGAGATTGTGGTGTTCCTCTACCAAAGGTAGAACTTCTTCACAGGTATTGATTCAGCCTTGTTTGTAGACTGCCCTGAGCTAAGCCGAGTAAGGCGACTGCCTTAAGTTCCCGAATTTTGACCAAAAAATAGGGGCCCAGATAGGTAAACTCAGGTACATTAATATATATTTAATCTATCACTTATACAATCAATGAGCTAGCTAGCCATGGGGAACGTTTAGTTGCTCTATCTAATAGGTATATGGTTCAATTCCTGGGCTCTATTTTCCTTCTCCATAACAATATTTTTTCCCCTCTTACAAACTCACAGCTCCAAAGGGATATTTTTTTGATTGGTGCAAAAAACATTACAAAAAGCTAGTTTTATTCGAAACAAACAAAACGAATCGTGGGAAAAAAAATATGGGACCAAGTAACTATTATTTTCAGGTTAGTTTTATTTTTATTTTTAAAAAAAGAAAACATAGGGCCCAACTTTACGAGTTCGTCTTAAGCCCCGAAAAACTCAGGGCCAGCCCTATTTGTATCCGCCCAATTGGAGAAAACTTTGTTGAGGAAAACCCTCCGATTGCGCAATGAGATTTGCCTCTCCAAATTGTTTATTCATTTCAAGGTACTCAGCTGCACACCTAAGACCGACTACATTCAAGGCGATGAGCTCCATTGTCACGCAGTAACAAAATTTGGCATCTCGAAAGAATCCTTTGAAATCTTTTGTTTGCCCAGCAACGGGTAAAATTCCATCATGGAAAAGATTTGGCCTCTTTGTGTTTTGACTTGAAGACGATTTACAATATTTATCTTATTTTGAATTTCTATTTTAAACCACATTCATTCTCTCTCTCTCTCTCTCTCTCTCTCTCTCTCTCTCTCTCTCTCTCTCTCTCTCTCTCCCTTTTCAAAATCCAAACCACATTCTCTCTCACTGCCTCCTCTCCTTACCCCTCTCTACAGAGGCGGCTCCACCCTTTCACAAGGGTGGTCACTTGAACACCCTAAAGAAAAAAATTTGTTTAAAAATACATGTAAAAATTTTGGTTTTAGTTTAGTGTAGGCATTATTGAACACCCTACTTCCAAATATTTGAACACCCTACTCAAAAATATTTGAACACCAAGCTCAATAAATCAGCCCACAAATCAATTTTATATAAACAATCAACTAAAGTCTAAAGTCTTCACATAGATGGTCAATGTACACTATAAAACCTTTAATATTTTATATTACATGTATAAATTTATATCGGGTTTTGTTTGAACATTTATACTATGAATACTTACAAATCCTGGTAATTCACAATAGAATCCTTAATACACCAATTCAAAATAAAGTGCACTCTCTTTAGTCTTTACGACAAAAATTAGGAAAATCAAGAAAAAAAAAGGAGAGTATCTATTGTATTGCTATCTTGCAAACCAATTCGGCACACAAATTTCTACAATAAATATATATTAGTGTATTTATCTCCCAATTTAATTTTACTCGACCCAATAACATAAAATTCGCCAAGAAAATTTGTGATATCTTATTTATTTTCATATCATTTGGGCCCATTATATACACTAATATATGAATTTTTTTTATGTATATACTAGTTAGTAGAGCTAGTTGAGTTAATGTAAATGTTGAACACCCTGACTAAAATTTCTGGAGCCGCCACTGCCTCTCTAACGTTCGAATGATCATGAAAAATGAGCACAGGCACATGCGTCATTTTGCTAGTTTTGTTATTAAAATCTGCGAACCCCATTCACTTTGTAGTTGTCACGCTCTCAAATTTATACTTAAATAAACAAGAAGCTTTCCAACATAAAAGTCAATACTTCCATAACGGCCCGTTTGGCTAGTGGATTTGATTTAGGGTGGATTTGTAATGAGGGCGGATTTGAGGGTGGATTTGTAAGGAGGGTGGATTTGTAAGAAGGGTGGGCCCACCTCTTAAGAAGGGTGGATTTGTAATGAGGTGTTTGGATGGTATTTTGAGAAGGAGGATTTGGAGGGTGGATATGATAGGATAGGATGGAAAAAGACGAAAATGCCCCCAATTTCGCAATTTAATAAAAAAAATTGATTAATGTATTTAAAAATACAATAAATACATAATAATTAAATTAATTACATAAAAATACATTAAAATGAATAAACAATATTTTGAAGTGGAAAAAAAAATTTCGGGAAAAAATTTATTTAATTAAAAAGGGAAAAAAATGTAGTAATTAATTATTAATTAATTAAAAAGGGCAAAAAAAAAAGTTTTTATTTTTATTTTTTTGGTTGAATGGAGAGTAGATAGTGTATGATTGATGAATGTTTGGTGGATTGGTAGATAAGTTAAAGAATGGTGGGTGTGTATTTGAATGGTTGTTCAAAAATTTCTTATAAAAAACAGAATTGAGTCATTTGGTTATTTACTTGGTAATTTTCTAAAAAGCAAGTGTTGTATTTGTTGATAGTTACGTGGTTTGAATGGCACGCCGAGCTTGGAGCGAGATTGAGGAGCAAACTTTGCTCCAATACCTTACGGCTCTTGTTGATGAGGGGGTTTGGCAAGGCGATTATGGATTTCGTCCATCATATTCGCAAGTGTTACAAAATCAGATGCAAGGTTCTTTCCCTGAAAGTGGTATTACAAAAATTCATATTGAAGGGAAAATTAAGGGTTGGGCACGGATCTATCGCCTTCTTAATCAGCTACTTGAACGTGATGAGTTTGAATGGGATGAAGGTGAAAACAGATTGGTGGTGGAAAACGCTGAAGTTTGGAATCAATTTGTCCAAGTAAGAAATCATGAATTTGCATTAGTTTTATATACATTATTGTTTATTTAATGTAGATCCACCCATTATTGTTGAATTTTTTTTTAATGTAGGGTCATCGAGGATTTGCAAATTGGAATGGAAAACAATTTCCCTACTACAATCAATGGCGCTATTGCTTTACACTTCAAAATGGTGGAGAAGATGAAGATTGAAGTTCAAGTGGGACGGTTGACGAATAAATCTTTATTTGCTATTGCTCTAAGTTTGTGTGACTGCCTATGTTTGTTTCAGAGTCTTGTAATATATGTCAACTAAATCCTCATATTTAGTTGACAATCTATGTTCTTTTCTTAATAAGCAAGTGTTCATTTCAATAAATAAATTACATAGTCATATTCGTTAAACTTTCAATTTCATTATGAATCGAAAATAAGTGCAAACAGAATGCAAAGGTACAAAACCAAAACAAAAAATTACAACAAATGAAATTTTTCCAACACTCCCATTCTGCACACTGCTTTCATCTTCATCTTGCAATGCACAAGTGGATGTCGATTAACTTGTACTTTAGCCTCCTCCCAAGTGTTGTAGATTCCCGGACAATGTCCAATGAAAACCACGCAATACGACTCTTTGTTTTTACTTCCCATGAAATAATCTATTGAGGCTCATAAGAAACAATGATGAAACAGCAAAATGACAACAAATATTAATAGACTTTGCTATATGAATATTTACTTGGCTCAGATTATACAATCACTAGCACACATTGCACAAGTCGATAAACAAATTATGTTGCCTAACGGTTATTAAACCATTGGCCATCATAATTTGTCATACCCTATCCAAGTGAATTGCCGTTTATGTGATATCGTCATTGCCATGAACGGGGAAGTAACTTACTAATGCCAAGTAAAGGCACAACATTGCCAACGTATTACCAGCTACCAACATCTAGAGCATCTACCTGCATCAACGGCAAATACCAGCAAAGTGTAGCAACTTAGTAAATACCGTGCTAGATTTCTGGGTTTATTTCATGCAGTTTCACACACACACACACACACACACACACACACACTCACTCACTCTCTTTCTCTCTCTCTCTCGGCTCAGATATAAGTTTTTTAACAATCACAATGCACCCGGGCTACAACTTATGTTGCCAAAATGGTTGTACCCAATTGGCCATCATAAGTAGTCATGCCAACCATGCCGTGTCACGTTAATGTATTTGCCCTAATTTCATCATTGCCGTAAATAAATGAACTTATTACAATACTTAAAACATGTGTAGCCATCCAATGTTAAAAAGTGCATATCACTCGGTCTACTAAGCTCTTAATTGGCAAATGGTTGCCCATGAGCTAACCAATCATTGTACATTTCGGTTGCCAAGTGGTCTCTCATTTGGGTCCATTCGTTTGTCGTCTCAACCTGTGTAATATACTCTTCCGGTGGTACATGATGTATGTTTTGCTGCTCCCACATCGTGTATTCCTGTTCAACGGGATCCACTGCCATTTCTCGCTTAATCAAATTGTGGAGAAGGCAACATGCAGTCACGATGCGACATTGAGTCCTAATGGGGTAGTAACAGTAGGATCTCAAAATGCCAAATCTCATTTTCAAGACCCCAAAAACTCTTTCTACCACATTTCTTGCAGCGGAGTGCTTCATGTTGAAGCACTCTTCTCGACTCTGTGGCATGTGTCCTTGCCTCCAGATGTTAATGTGGTATCTTTGACCCCTGTACGGTGCCAATAGGCCCGGACCATTAGTGTAGCCGGCATCGACAAGGTAGTAACGACCTACAAATGGGGTAAATTCCCTACGTGAGTAAGTTTCGTAAAATACATAGTGTAATGGAAGTTTTTTAAATGTCACGTACCGTTCGGGATTTTCAACCCGTGAGGCCTTACGAGGGCATTTCGGAGCACTCTCGAGTATGTGGCTGACCCTTCCCAACCAGACAAAGCGTATATGAATTCTAAGTTTCGACTAGCCACTCCTAATACATTTGTCGCATAGTCACCCTTTCTTGACCTATACCGTGCCTTGTGTTCAGTTGGAGGGAGGACAGGTACGAACGTACCGTCTAAAGCCCCCAAACAATTCTATTACAGATCAAGGAAATTGATTAGTGGTCAATGTATCGTTCAAAAGTGAAATAAGAATTCATGAAATTCAATGTTCTACAAAGATATACCTCAAACCATTTCCACCTAGCATCCGGTTCATTAGCAGGAACGGGTTCAGGACGATGCCACAACACATCGTGAAGCCGCAACACTTTCAACAAAACAGCGTTGAAATGTCTACTAACTGTTTCCCCTGACCTCCAAAATTGGAAATTGGTACGCCTATTCTTCGTATGGTGCGAGAGGATCCACAAAAAGATCGCAACTTTCTCAACAACGGTTACATTCCTAGAGTCCTCTAAGCCTCTTTGCTTAAGCAATAGGCACAACTTCATAAACACAAGCCTATTTACCCTCAAATTGTCGTGGCAGTGTTTGTCACTACCATTTACTAATCTATTAAGGCTCATAATTTGTTGTTGGTATATATTAGGTTGTTCAATAAGAGGAGTATTCCGCTCCCTTCGTCGAACGATTTCATCAGTCAAGTCCTTAATTAACAAGTACAGTTGAAAAACACTATTGACAACTCTCATGAAACATATCACAGCTAACATTGCGTCACGGTTTGCCTTCTTTCTTCGTTCTCGTTTGGTTAACCTAGCCATCTGTGTGTAAATAAAACTTTGTCATTAGAAAAACTTGTTCGTATAACCACATAATGTTTCAATCAATAGACCAAACCAGATCAACAACTCAGAGGGCTCAGATTTTCGCATTATCAGGCAACATAACATAAGGACAAAGATATATATAACCATACTGAGCTCAGATTGCGACAATACCATACTACACTACCCAAAAATTAGGGCTCAGATAAGGGTGGATCTGAGAAAATATGGACAACACACAATCTGACACATTAGGGCAGTCTGTAATGGAATCTCCAACATTGGGCTAAATGAAATCACTCACAAATCAATTCAATCCCAGAAATCCACGACAAATCGATTGAAGCCCACAGATAGGGCAACATTCAAAACAAATAACCGGAAAACAAGATAAAATACCTCAACACAAACCCAGACATGAAGATATTAGGCAGAAATCAGAAGAATACGATGGTATTAGGGCAAAAATGTTCTCAAATCAAACCCAGATATCAAGTTATTCGAACAAATAGTGACTGGAATACCAGAAATCACTGCAAACGATGCTATTAGGGCAAAAATATGCTCGAATAAAACTCAGATCTGAACTTTCTAGGGCAAAAATTTGCTCGAATCAAACCCAGAAACTGCATGAAAAACCCACAGAAACCATGTCAACCATATTTACCTGTAAAAAGCTCGAAATCGAAGTCCACAAAGATCGAAAACACAACACACCAGGAAAGAACCAACGTCGCCTCTCTTTTCTCCTCTCTTCGAAACCCTACCCACAATGATAACGATATACACAGAAGAAGAGAGAGGGTGGATTTGAAGGGGTATTTTGGTACAAAAACCCCGGATTAGCTAACGAGCACTTTTGCAAATCCACCCATTTTCCATCTCCAAACAGTGATCGACTCCGGGAGGAAGCAAACGCAGCCAAAGACCGGAGATCGCGTGGGACCAGGAGAAGGAAGAGGGGCGCTTGGTATATCTGGCCTCTAATCCTCCAAAAGGAGAAATTGAGCAGGTTAGCAATAGAGCACTTTTGGCTATTTTAGCTCAGCAAAAGGAGAAATTGTCTCCTGCAGCAGCTAAGCCATTCTTAGCTATTAAAGCCCAAAAACGCTATTGAGCTACAGTACCAAGCCAAAAGTAGTTTAGCACTGTTCCATAGCAATGCAATTTTTAATGCTTTTCTCTCTCTTCCATTTGTCTTCTCTCTCTTTCCCCTCTCTCTCTCTCTCTTTTATTATTTTGTAATATTTAAAAAAGAAAGAAATGATATTTTAATAAAAGATAAGGTAAAATGGATAGATTGTTGAGTGTTGATAGTGACAGGGTAGCTATATATACTAGTACACTAGGTTTTTTGGCCAAAATTTTGGCTTAGCTGCTGCTGTTGCTCTAAGTCAAAGTTATACAAATGTCTAAGTCAACGGGTACTCGTACCCCAAATACATGAGTAATAAGCGTATCAAAGTTATTACATTATTTTCCAAAATTTGTCAAAAGATTTCAATAAATAAGGAGTTACAAGATCATCTTTCAAAAAGATAGAATTCCCAAGATGATAAAATAACTCATTTTCCAAATTTGTCAAAAGATTTCAATAAATAAGAAATCTAATGAGAAAAAGATGAATTCCCAAGATGATAAAATAAAACTAAAACTAAAAATGAAATCCAATGCTAAAATAACTCTTCTCAATGAAATCTAATGAGAAAATGTGGTATGTAGTAAAAAAGAATGGTAAATATAATATACTTTTAGAACACGAATCATGGTAAGAAAATCATCACATATCATGATTTTTATGGTAAAAAAAAAATATTGCACTTGTGAACATGGTAATAATTGTTAAATTAAGAATTTGAATAATGGTAAAACATATCAACCGCATATTATTGACATTTCATGTTAAAAAATAGTAAAAAAAAGTGATCAATAATAAGCGTATCAAAGTTATACCTGGTGTCCACCCGGCACCCAAACTTTTTCCCTACAGTCTACACTCGATTTTGGTTCCCTCCATTTCACCTGCGTATGAATAGTTCAAAATTTCAAAGAGAAACTCCGCTCCTAAAAACCAAAGGCCAGAACACCTCTCTCTCTCTCTCTCTCTCTCTCTCTCATGGCCACCAACTCGAAGCAGAGATCTCCTTCACTGTTTCGACCTAACCACGACGACGACGACAATGAATTCCAAGATCCCGGCTGTCATCTACTACCTCTCACCCAGATTAGCACTAACACCCCACCCATTCTGACAAACCCTAGCTCCATCACCACCTCGCAACAATCACCCCCACAAACTTGGAAGAAACCCTTCGATTCGATTCCATCAATTAGACCCAGAAAAGCCTCAATCAGTGGCAAGGAAAATCACCTGGGATTGATGACCACCTCCCATTTTTACTCAAAACCCCATTTCAACAATTTATTACCAACACCACCTATCTACTCACCAGAAGATGCCAACTGCACGTACGCTGATTGCGGCTTAGATTCGATAGATTCAACAATAGAGGATATTGTCTCTCCTGATGCGACTATTTCCAATTGTTTTTCAAAGGAAAAGGAATTGAACCTGTATAATAAAGGGGTTTGTTATTCTTCTAATTCTTTGGAGTCGAGATTACTCAAGTCGATAGTCCATCATTCTAGTAAAAATGATGAAGAAACCGATGAGGAGTCAGAAGAGGAGCCTTGTACACAGCTTGATGTATTACTCAAGTTATGTACCGATGAAGCACAAGACGATAAATCCAATGCAAATGATGATTTTTCTGCTGCACATGTTCGTCAGCACTGTGATGTCGGTAATAATAGTCCTGTTCATTGCCCTCTTTGTGGGGCTGACATATCTGGTTTGACTGATGAATTACGACAGGTTCATACAAATGACTGCCTTGACAAGGAGGAGGAGACTCTGAATGTAATTCTTCTGCTTCAGTTTAGAACTTCTTATATTTTGCTTTGCGTAAAATACCTGATTTTCTGACTAACTCAGTCACACACAAGCATGTAGTATTCCTCAGGGATAAATACTTTGGCCCAACACATACTTTTGGAACACCCATATCGGTGCTATGTGAGTGTAATAGTCTCATGTGCTAGTGTATGTGTTTAAAGTGCTCAATTCATCTAATTTCCCTTCTTTAGGGGACTGGACAACAACCCATTCATGTTTGGCATTAAAATTTATTTAATATATTGGGTAGCCTGGTGTTTAAAATGCTTCATAGTGCATTTTCACTTATAATATTAGAGTTTTACGTGCGGTGAACTCGAATTGCTGAAAAGGTTGCTGGTGAATGTTCTATTACACATGTTGGACACAAATTGTATACGCTTAATCAAGTGAACTGTCCAACATGGACATTGTGCCCACCTAAACACCGATTATTCCTCGTTATTGGCGAGCCATCAAATGTATGTTAATGAAACCTAATTATCACCTACTTTTGATGTGGGACTAAGCCTCACACATGTAAAACACATAAGTAAAGACTAAAGAGTATCCAAGTTTTTGCTTTTGCAAATGGGATGGTCCATCAGTCCTCCACATACTAGGCCCTTTCACTGTCATACGTCTGGGCCTATGGGGTATGGACTTCCTAGGCCCTCAATGGGAATTTATGTGTTTTTCTTATATGATGAATTTGATCTCCAAGAGAATACCATAAATCTATGATATGTTAAATCCATCTGTAATGAAGTCCTATCTTCTTTCTTTGCAGGTGGCTTGTGCCGATGATGATGTACAACCTCAGTGCCATGGGCAAGTTGTTGATAACTCTCCTATTAAATCTTATCGGCAAAACACTGATGTGTACCCTGTTCTAGAATGGCTACGCAGTCTGGGACTTGCTAGATATGAAGAAATCTTTGTTCAGGAAGAAATTGATTGGGACACTTTACAGTGGCTGACAGAAGAGGTATGGTTTAGAATCTAGAAATGACCTGGACAGCTGGACTTGCATATGCAAAGTGGAAAAATAATATTTTCTTTCTTTTGTTCTTTTGTTTTAGTTTTGACACTAGTGAACAAAAGCACAGAAGGTGTCCTAAGTTCTAGCAGCTCAGGGGGGTGAACAGGGCTAGCTTAGTTTTGCAAATTTATCATAGGTTCTCCAATTTGCATATACTAACCTTATATGAAGCCTTCCCTGCTTTATGGAACTCAAGTTATTTTCAATATAGCAATTTTAATTCTCGATGTGTGAGGTTGAGTATCAATTTAGACCATCTAGTTTAACTGGTCACCTCATTGGCTCATCCTATGTCAAACGGGTATGTTTCTACTTTTAGTGCTCATTACTTATATATCCATCCTATAAAACAATACGTGGCTAGGACACATATCTTAGTGAGAAGAACATACATGTCACAACTGTACAGCCCCAAATGATACCGCAATCGACATGCTCTGTGATGGGTTGAGCAACCTCAAACGAAAGTAGTGTTGGATGGGGTTGTAGTCAACTTAATTAACTTCATCGTTTGGCTTTGCTTTGAAACTACGGGTCTTACATATCCAAGCCCAACACGTCATGTGTCGAACACGAACACGGCAATATGCAACACTCTCTAGACATGTGTTGGACACATCTAAATATATGTCCAGTTATCTTGTTATACTTCTTTTCGATGGACAAGTTATGGACCCTCTAGGACATGTTGGGGATACATTGAGAGGTCAATTGCGGTTTTTAATAATTGGCCAAGGGTTGATTTCCATTTATGTTCAGTTCATGAGTACTTGTATAATGAACTATGGATTTGATCTTTGTAATGTTAACATTGTGTGTTTTCTTTATCTCAATTTGATAGAGATATGTTTCCAACTTTTTTGTGAATTTCTAAGATACAAGAATATTAATACACACTCTCTGTCCCAAGATGGATGACCATTTTAGGAATTCTAGAAAACTTAGGAGACATAATCAGTACTCTTTTCAAATTATAACTTTCCAAAATGGACAGAATTTGGGACAACAAAAGGCATCACTTCACATATGATGTGTCCCTATCCCGCCTCTGTCATATTTTTTTGGGGAGAAATGACGAGTTTGCGTCTCCGTGTCCCGTGTCCTTACCTGTGCTTCTTTGGTTTTGGGCTGCCTAATCAAATTCTTGGTTGGGCTTGGCTTGTCAATGAAGCCAATCAATTCATCCTATCGGGCATTATTTGCACATTTTGTTGCCGATGCCCATTAATTATAATACTTTCGTTGTCTTGCAACTTTTACCCCATAGATTCCTGTGCAGGATCTCTTCAGCATGGGTGTTACTGCACTTGGTCCCCGGAAGAAGATTGTTCATGCTCTCAGTGAACTTAGGAAACGAAGTGCCAACACAACAGAGATAAGAACTGATGCCTGTAAAGGTTCAATTGATGAGACTAGTAGACCAGCAGAGATCAGAACTGATGCCTGTAGAGGTGCAACTGATGAAATTAGTAGACCAGCTGCGAACAAGTTGATTACAGATTTTTTTCCTGGTTCTGTTGGTCGCAGGAGAAAAGATTGCACTTCATCTAGTGGACGATGTGAGATTGAAAGAAGTCGCTCAAATGCTGGGCGCAAGCAGATAGTGACCAAAAAAAATGTCATGCACAAGAAACTCAGGGACATTCCCCAGTGGTGCTGCGTACGAGGAACTCCATTTCGAGTGGTAAATTGATTTTTTGTCCATATAGTATTTGCCATTGTATTTGTTTGTCCGGTGGTAGTTGTAATCAAGACTGCTATTATTGCTCTCACTTTGTCTCACCAAATGCGGCTGCTTACTCTTTAGAAGTGGTAAAGCTGATAAAAGTGTGCTGGTTTACATTTGGGTCGGTACTTCATGTCCAATATTCTTTTTTCCTACAGGCTTGCTTGTGACTTAGCTTGATGCCAATCTCATCATGGACCCCATCTCCCCTCTTTCTTTCTTGTTTGCTTATTTCATATTTGGCTCGAATGTATCTGGCATTGTGATAAGTAAGGGGATGGGTTTGAAATCATAGATTAGGTATACAAAGACGCCTTTGTAGAATATTCCTTCAGTTGCCATTGAGGTTCATCATGTTTTCAGTTTGTTAGCGGTATTTGGTACCCTCATGATGTATGGAATTGACTAAGAATTTTTTTCCCCAACTTCCACCTAGTGCAATTATTTTTTATCTTTCTTTTGTCTCTTGCTTCTATTTTTTTCCAATTAATCCTCCTCAGGCATTCCCATTTTTCTTAAATTTCTGTGCAGGATGCATTCAAATATCTTAGAAGAGATTGTTCGCATTGGTTTCTCACTCACTTTCACCTAGACCGTGAGTCCACTTTTACTCATTAATATTTTAGCTGCATTATTTGGTGTCATGTCAAAGGCATTCTAGTGTTAGGGACATCCCGGACATGTACTTCTAAATTATGTTAGTTTCTGATTAACGTTCATACATGAGTCATCCTGGATACATGATACATCTTTCTCCATCTTATTGTATGATACATTTATTCTTTCTAGTTTGTCATTAGTTCATATGATACTTTGGATTGTCTACCAGATGAGTTATGTCTTGAACTTTCTCTTAGTAAGTAGAATGGAATTATGATTGAAAACATTGGTTGGAGAACAGTACAGATTCCTTGGGCTTGGGTTTATGAGTCATATGTGCACAAAGCCTCAGAAATTCCAAGGGCAAGTTTGAGATGAGGCTATATTCATTGAATTAGAGATGAATTGCATTGCCATAAACAACCTGCTCAAGTCTCGGATTGCTACTGCAGTCACAAAGAATTGAGATTCCTCAATAGCAAATTAACAACCTATCTGCGTTCCACTGGCTTTTGACTATAGTCTGCTAGTAACATTTCCTGTTGTAGTCTCTGCGAAACCCATAGTGAATGTCTAGGGCCACCATCAATTGATACCTGTTGTAATTCACATTCACCTGTCAACTCTAGTATCTTTGTTTTTTCTATAATACCATTATTCAGAGAAAATCCAAAGCTTTTGTTTCTATTTGTTTTTGTAGATTATCAAGGTCTCTCTCGGTCTTTTTCTCATGGGAAGATTTATTGCTCACTTATCACGGCAAGGCTTGTAAATATGAAACTTGGGATTCCCTGGGACAAATTAGAAGTTCTACCAATCAACCAGAAAATCAGTATTGCTGGCATTGATGTGACATGCTTTGATGCAAACCACTGCCCAGGTTCCACACTCATACTATTTGAACCACCCAATGGCAAGGTGTGGTTGGAATTGACTCACAACAACATACTGTTGTTTTGCTTTTATATTCATCTTCGTTCTGAAATTAATATTTTCCTATTTTACATGGCTAGGCAGTTTTACACACTGGAGATTTCCGGTTCTGTGAGGACATGACGAAGATCTCTATTCTGCAGACTTGTCGTATCGAAACTCTCATACTTGATACTACCTACTGTAACCCCCAGGTAAATACTAGTAAGAGTCTATTAGATAAACAAGGACTTGGTCCTCATCCTCGGACTTGGGGAGCAAACTGAGTCTGCTTGTTAGAAAAAATTGTCATTTTTGTGTATGTGAATTAGCTTATTTGCTGCTCACTGAGCTTGGGCTGTCCTTGGATTGAACTTTTTTTTGTTGGTAATTTGAAATTTTATACCACACGAAAACAACAGTACAAACACCACAGGTGCACAACCCTGGAAACTGGAAAGAGACAACACCAAACTATGACTATCCAAGGACACAACATATAAACAATAAGATCAAAGAAAAACAGCAAATAAGGACAACTCAACAGAATTACCTCAAAGTAGGCCTAATCAGAAGGTTAGGAGGAAGATTTCATGCATGGCAAAGAGACACATTCTCCAGGGCAAGAACAGGCCCTTTCTCTGATATCATTACTAATAGCTCTAAAAACAGAAATGGGGTCCTTGCTTGCGTTCTGAAAAATTCGGCAACTCCTGGCAAACATGGTAAAAAGATCCTGCCAGAGCCAGCTTATATAGTGAAGAGGAGACAGAGCCAGTTATATAGTGAAGAGGAGACAGTCCCTTTTTCTTTGCTGGGATTCCGGGAAGCCCAAGCAATTTTAAAGGCCAATCCAGTAGAGAATGGGGACTGAACAGTCTGTTAAAATTGTCTTCAAACCTTTCCAGCGAAATGGCATGCAAAAAAATAAATGACATGAGACTTTGAGATTGTAAAGAGAACATTGAGGGTCCACTGGTAATCCCCTGAGACTGTCTTTGGGTAGGCAATCACTTCCAAGCCAAATGATGAAAGCCCAATAGGAATTTCCTTTTAAAGAAATTGTACAAGGAAACCACGGCCTACTCTTGTAGGCCTGATAGCATTCCCAGCAGATAACAATATATGCCTTTCAGTCCACACAACTTTGTTTGCTGAGAAGGGTTTGGAAGAATGTTTGATTAATGATTTGAGATAAAAGATATTCCGTTGTGGATTTCCAGTTGGATTGAAATAATGAAAGACATCTTAGCCAGCAGAGAATTGCCCAAGTCCATCACCACCCTTTCACCAAAACTTGTATAATAAATTATTGGACCAATAGAATGGCAGAGTTAATGATTGGAGAGATGAGAGATGGGATCCCCAATCTTTTCTGATAAGCCTTTTTAATACTTCTAATGGAAATGTGAAGTGAACACAGTGACTTTTCTGTTTTTCATTCACTTGCAGCATAATCAGCCAATTAGATACATGATTCATCTTTTTCTCCCTCACAAATAGTGAGATAATAGAATCCAAGCACACATTCAGAGACCAATACAAAATGAGGCAAGTTAACATGTTGCCAAGTCCTTTCACAAAAAAAAAATATATATGTTCCCAAGTTTGTCCGGACACATCTTGGAATGTAATAAGTAAACCTATATTGGTTGTTGTGAATGTATGAAAGTTGGATAGTTCAATTCCACGTGAGGTCAATATTTAACTTTGTTCACATCTAATGCAGTATGACTTCCCAAAGCAGGAGGATGTTATTCAGTTTGTAATTGAGGCTATCCAAGCTGAAGCTTTCAACCCGAAAACTCTTTTCTTGATTGGTAGCTACACTGTTGGTAGTGCTCTACTCTCTCTCGCTTTCTTCGTGCCAATTTCAATATGCCCACGAGATGAAGAATTTTCACATTTTGTAGTTCTCCAACTATTTCAGTATCAAAAAGAAGAAAGTGTTTGCCCCGTATTTCCTTCATACGCGGTGTTTTCTGCTGATGTAATTTATTCTTCTGGGGTTTAAATGGAGTTCCAGATTTGATAGTGTGCATACAAAGTTCACATCTGATTCTAGCATTTGTATGGCACAGCTCTCTTTGTGCCCTTAAAAGATTTTTTTCCCCCAAACAGGAAAGGAAAGGCTGTTTTTGGAGGTGGCTCGTGTTCTCCGGAAGAAAGTCTACGTCAGTGCAGCTAAGCTACGTCTATTGGAATGCTTGGGGCTTTCTGTCGAAGATATGCAGTGGTTCACGTTGAATGAAGAGGAGAGCCATATTCACGTTGTGCCTATGTGGACACTAGCGAGCTTCAAAAGATTGAAATGCTTATCTAGTCAGTATGCGGTAATTTATTCTTCCGGTTTGAATGGTTCCAGATTTGATAGTCATTTCATGTAATTTGTGTCAAGAGTTTGAGGTTTCTTATAACATAGGTTTAGGCTTTTTTATGACTCCAAAATAGAAATATATGTGGAAAGCCATAACGGCTATGCCTAAAGAATGAGATAACTTGAATATAGAGAAATATTAGCCATTGATTTAAGAAGTAAAAACACAATGTGAGGCATTCTACAAGATTGAAACTTGTCTTTTTGTACAAAACTTGACCAGACCTTCCAATATTTTAGAAACTTGTCTTTTTGTACCAAAACTTGACCAGACCTTCCAATATTTTACAACACCAATGTTAGCAAGGTAAATTGCTACTTTTGGGCAGGCATTTGGTGTGTATGCATGTGTGCTATGTTCTTCCTTGTGTTTGAGGAGTTCAACTAAGCTTTCTATGTACTCCCTCCACCCCAATTTCGCCCTTTATTTTTACATCTAAGTATCATATCAACAAAGCATTAAATAAAAGGGTAAAAATTGTGAGTCAATACCAACTAAATGTTCCATCATTCTACCCATAAAAATCCGCTTCCCCAAAAAGGGCAAGCAAATTGGACGGAGGGAGTAATTGGATTAGTGACTATTGGTGTATCATTCCACATTTCATTTAAACCTGGCAATAATTAACCAATCCCCCTTGGCACCCCCAAAATAAAAGCAAAACAAGAAGAAAGATCCCACTTTATGTGTCGTCTTAAATTCTTGTTTTGCTTTTACTTCACTAACTTATGCTTTGGCATTATCAATCAGCATCGGTTCAGTCTTATGGTGGCTTTCTCTCCAACTGGTTGGACATTTGGTAAAGGAAAGAAGAAGTCTTCAGGAAGAAGGTGGCAGCAGGGTACCATTGTTAGGTAATGTTTTAGTTTTTTAAACATTTTTGAGGTCCTCATAATTTTTTATAACAACTTGTGTTTGTTCTAAAAAAGTTGGCTTTGGTCAATTATTCTGAAATATTTAGCTGAGGGTAGCCCCGCATAGAATTATAGGAAGAAATACTACTTGCCTTAGTTGCCTATCTAAACTTCTATTTCCCTTTATGAAAAAAAAAGAAAGAAAGAAAGAAAGAAAACTTATATTTCTTGATGTAAGTTGTATTGGTAACGTCCTTGCAAGTTGCTACACATTATACTGTTCAGAATATAATTCTCTTGCTTTTCAGGTGAATTGATAGAATCCAATTAATCCTTCACTCATTAGCAATGTTCATCTGCTTTCTTTCTGTGATTAGGATGACCGGCAAAGTGCCTTTTATTAGTTTTTTAGCAACAGAGGGTTAGTTACTTGATTTCTATTATGTATAAGGTATTACCAGGCTACCAGCATCTTAATATTTTTGTTGTTCCAATCAAGTCTATTATTCTGAAACTGTAGTTAGTGGTGCAGGCACATTTAGTTTCTTTGGCTTTTGTGCAGCATTAAAATGAGAGTATCTGAAGGTTATTTGCCACATTGAATTGTGAGTTCTGAATTTCAAAAGCCAATTCAAGCATTTGTCTTCATGTTTATGGTCTGTGTTGAATTGATTTTAACTTAACCAATCTTGCATCTTCCTGTTCAACTTTGTTGGATTTGCCTAAACTATTGCATCTGTCAAGTCTAATACTCCATGCAAGTTTGTCAAATCTCAATGCTTTGCCTTAATCAATGGAATGTCGGACAATGTACATGGTCAAAACGGTGCAGTTACTAAACATTACTGGTCATTTTCCAGTTCCTAATGGTTGCACAACTCTTGACTGTGTACCTTTGTGCTTGCCAGTGCAGTTACTAAATATAATTGGTCAGCCCTCCTCCTCGGCAACTCTATTGTGTGCGCGTGTGAATTAAAGTTCAGATAATTCTTTATGTACTTAACAAAAGCAATTGTGACTAGTTGATATGGTGTTTCCCCTTTCTCCAGGTACGAAGTCCCTTACAGTGAGCATTGCAGTTTTACTGAACTCAAAGAGTTTGTAAAATTTATATCTCCTGAAAATATTGTACCAAGTGTAAACAATGATGGGCCGGAATCTGCCAATGGGATGGTTTCCCTTCTGTTGTCCTGATGTGTACTGCAGACTACTAAAGGAAAGGTTATCTAAGCGAAGACCAAATTAGAAAGCTTATGTATTAGGAAAAAGATGTGGACATATTTGTACACAAGAAATGTACCAAACTAAATCTCCTATTTTGTAATATTGGCTATGAATTTGTGTCATGGGTCAACTAGTGTGTACCACATAAAAGTTGAGTTATGCATTCTCTTGGTCAGTTGGTAATCTTGTGGTTGGTTGTTACTACTTTGCAGTGTACTTTGCTACGTATTTTTTTGTGATTTTTCACAACTTTTCGAAGTTTAAAAAACATTTTTTGTGACCAGTTATGAGGGAAGTGTTTTGTTAGATATGAATAGCACGACCTGTATATTGATAGCTACGTGGCAAACCCTCATTGGAAGATTAGGAGTGCAAGGATTCCTATTGGAAGCAGTGGATTGGGAACCAAGGTGGTAATGAATTATAATTAGTGCTAGAAAGGAGGGGGGAAATACAAAAGCTAAGGGTGTAGAATTGTTCTCTAAATTGGTACTGTATTTGTTTAACATGTTTAGCACCGTGCCAGTAACAGTCGTGTTATGTCTTGTTGTGCTCTTTCCCACCATGTGTGGCCGATCCGATTTATTTTCTTGCACATGAATCATGAGACGGTTGTGTGAATTTAAATAACATCCCATATATTCGTCTACAATCGTATTTCTTCGTTGAGTTTATGACTTCACACTGTACTCCGTCATTTCTTAAAAAATGTATAATTTCCATCAATACTGAAATCACGTTTTTATCCTTGGTGAAGTGGGAGTACTATGTTTCCGGTTTGGGGGATGGTGCAGTGCACAAAATGCACTGCACCGTGTAGTGCACCATCCGACCGTCCATTTTTATAATGGACGGCTATACTTTAATCCGAACACTGAATTAAATCCGACCGTCGGTTGTTTGGATTAAATCCGAGTCATCCATTATCGAAATGGATGGCCGAATAATGCGCACTGCACGGTGTAGTGCATTTTCTGCACTACAGGGACCCCTTGCTCTATGTTTCCATCCCATCTCACCATGATTGGATCCCACCCAAGGACGGATTCAAAGGGGGCACACGAGGTCACGTGCCCCTGCTGACTCTGCTCAAAACTGGAAAAAAAAATTATTATATATATTTAGCATAATTATGTAACAGATTCACTTCTAGTCAAGGATCCCTAACTTTGTTAAAGCCTCACATTTCCCGATTAAATTTTTATGATCCGAGCCATTCAATATGTTTTAAACAAGTTAAGGTTATTTCACCAGAGAACTATTTCATGGTGCACAATGAGTAGGAACCTGGGTGGATATTGATTTTTTTGTTTTTTTATTTATTTAAAGGGAAGCAGGTTGGAATATCTTCCGATATTATTTTAATGTCATCATCGTGAAGAAAGAGTATAACTCAAACCATAGGAGCTATCCAAGATTCAAACCTGGAACAAAGACTAAGATAATAACCCGGTCCAATACCGGAGCTGAAAGTACATATCTCAGACAGGGGCGGACGCAGGATTTATCATTAGGGGGTCAAGAATCTACAATATTTAGTCGTGTGGAGCAAGGATCACAGGGTAAAGACAACAACACATACTCCTGTATGCATATCACTGGGAGAATTTCCGGCTCAAGGGGGTCAGCTGCCCCCTTGCCCCTACATGGGGCCGCCCCTGATCTTAGATGTCAACAGGCGCTATAGTTGGAAAGTAACCGTTCGATGTTTATGTATCAGTGCCAGAATTTAGAAACGAAAATATAATGATATGTTCAGTTTATATACATGTATAAACTGAACAAATCATTCAAGCAAACAAGTTTCCATCATTTATCCAATGGACAAGATTTTCTCAGAAAGAGTCAGTCGCATGTGGGCACCACCCTATCAGGTTAAATCCAATTAGTTCCATTCAAAAGCACCACCCTATCAGGTTAAATCCTTAGCTCATAAGCTTAGCAAAAGAGTTGACTAAGCTACAATTTGGGCTCTACATATATGTATGCTCTGCCTTCTACATGTTATGTAAACATTCATCTCTATTTGTTCCCATATACTTTTGGTGAATTTCTTCCTAATTTGTGGTTAATGAATCAGCATCATTACTCAACAGTACCATCATCTATGGAGAAGAAAACCAAAGGCAAACTCAGACTCTTTCTCTGTTGCTCCAGTATAGAGCTGATAGGGAAGAAGAAGAAGAAGAACAATACAGACGAATCATCATCTCTCGATAAGGAGCATGAGGAAATTTTCACAGCAATTTTCGGGGAAAAAAGTAAACGCTCGTCTGCCTGTATCTGTTGCTCATCGGTCGAAGTGGGGTCAACGAAATCCTCCCCACCATCTCCACCCAATGGTCCTTTCGATTTGGCCCTTCATTTTTTTCGCTTTATTTTTGCCTGTTTTTGTAGTTGAATGAGATTCGAAATTTTTTTGTTCTCTTAAATTTAGAGTTTTTATCCTTTTTTCCTTTGCAGATTTACGAGGTGATGGTGCCAGCAAGGTTGCTATGAAGCAGTAATCAATCTTGCTTCTTGTGATATAATACCTATCTATCAATCATCCAAACTATATGTTTCTTTGGAATAAGTTGTTGGATGAGTAATAGGTTGTGGCTGGAGGATTAGTCATTTGGTTTTCGTGTTCATTGTTGTCTCTGTGTAATATTTGTATGTTGATTTGGCTTTGTTACTAAGATGCATTCAGAAACAACTGGCTTTCAGCATGATGTTGCAAAGGTTCATGTATAATTAAATTGTATGTATGTGCATAAAAATGGTTGGCCGCTTTGAACAATTCTATTTCTATTTCTACCATTCTTCTGTACGTATGTAAAAATCGGGTTAAAAAAGTGATTCAAATAGTTTGATCGATGTAAATCTTAATAAAAATTTATGATAATTAATAACGTATTGAGCCATGGCCTGTCGTAACGTTACATCATACTATTCATATATTCATTTATGGGCTGCGGCATGGAAGTGTAAGGCAGGTTAAGTTGTTTGGGTTCTATTTTAGGTCTGGTGTGGGTTAATCCTTGTCTCTCAATCACCAAACAAAAGTGAATGATAATATTCTTATCGGATATTTGTCGTTGCGCATAAATGGTTGGAAGTATCACATATAGGGGCGGATGTACAGTGAGGTTGGGGTGGGCCTTGGCAGCAGTGAGCTTTGGCTCAATGGTTGGAGTGCCCTACTCCACACTTCCCACCCTGAGATCGATTCTCCCAAGGCGCAAAGTTCCATTTTTTTTTATTGCAACTATAATACTCATCTGTCTCATCTCTCTCTCTCAACAAGAACAGGCGACCGAATATGGCATGTCTTTTAAGTACCTTTTTTAGTAGAACCCATGATATCACTGGGGAAAAGAGATTGTAATCAATGTTTGCATTTCTTTGGTCCAATTCTTCTTCTTCTTATCATAGGCCAAATAGGTACATAGGTTGTGTAGTAATTGGCAAAATCATTTGAAGATTTATGAATACATCCTGGTAATTTGTGTAGCCATGTGGAATAGGGAAAGTAGTTTACAATTGAAATATTTATCGATCCTTTGTCATGTTCAACGGATTCCTTTCCTATGAAGATCAGAAAAAGGGGAAATTAACTCATGCTTCAGGTTAATTTTGGCTATCAAAAAAAAAAAAATTAGAGTGAAATTGCCTTATATATGCTGTGGGGAGTTGCGGAGCCAGGAGTCGAAGTTGAAGGGGGAAAAATTATGAAAGAACTCTAGGTTCAATGATTTTTTCAAGAATAAATTCAATCATTCGATCTTTTATTGGCAGGTTTTGATAAATTGAAAATTTAATCTCAAGTATTTTTGTTAGCATACCATTTGACAAACACAGTATCATTATTGCACGATATGATTCACCATAATTTAGTGTTTCTTGAAATACAAATTATTCATACTTTTTAATTATTTTTGAAATTTATAATTTTTTAAAATATCTATAAAAAAAACATGCAAAATATACTCAAAAATAGGAAATTGGGGTGGTCGGGACCGCTCCCGGCCCCTACATAGCTCCCCCACTGGTTGTGGGTACTGGGAAATACAGAACAACTTTAAAAAAATATTGGAAAATAAGTATAAAAATATATATTTTCATATCACATTCATTGTAGAGCATGATCGTTTTCTAGACTACACAATCATCTATTTGATGCAACCTGGAACGTCACATGTTATGAGTTTTTAAACGTATGTTGGATATTTCAGAACAAACGTAATTAATTGAACCCGACGTGGTGACGTACGGATTAATATTTTCTTTCCGGCCATGTCAGATATGGCTTAAGTCCAAACATTCGAGGTTGGGTGGGGATTTTAATCAGGGGTTCACTATGTTGGTTAATTCAAACCAATCCAACCTTTTAATTAGCAAAATAAAAAAATAAAAATTGAAAATGCATACAAAAAACACCTTAGTCAAGGTATGCATCGTAATGCTCCCATCTCCAACAGTTCTGACCATTTTCAAAGAATTGAAAGTCAATTTTTGGCTTGGTAAAGTGTTATTTGGTTAGAATTTGGCATAAATGATCCAATAGTGCTGAAGTCATTATTTGGTTGCTACTACTTTCAGCCATTATATCACAACCTCACAAGTCATATGACATGTATTGGAGCCATTAGATAACAACTCTTGCACAAACTGGCTCAGGCTATTTTCATGGCTAAAGAAATGGCCATTTTTTGGCTCCCAAAATGACCCCCCTTTGGAGAAGGCTGGAATTTTGGTTTGGAAGTCAAAACATGGCTTTGGCTCCCAAAATGGCTACCCGTCGGAGATGCTCTCGGATGCCAATTAAGACAACCTAGCTAATCTGATGTGGTCTATATTTGGGTGGGACAGAGACAAATGGTCAATTGAACAATTGGTATGACCTTCTATTTGTCAAAAAAATCTAATTACATAGCATGACAGCTTTTGATAGCCATAATCGATCAATCATCGCCAACTAAATCTAACAAGCGAAATTGTTGAGTAAAAACGGATCAGACCTGTAAATAGCATCACAATCGTTGACAGGGATAAAAAGATGACTAATCTTCTTTCTTTTTGTTTTTACAACCAAGTATTTCAGCCGGTTTACGCGCACCTCGAGACTAATTTCTTCCTTTTCCTCATGCTTTTTCTATTTTTGTTTCACATCCAACACGATTCTATCCTTTCAGTTATTTTCAAAGTTGAAAATTACGCAAAATGCTATTTTCAAAGTAGGAACAGCTGTACTTAACAATGCTAATGCTATTATTAATTAAAACAATATGTTCCTACAACTTAATTTTAGCAATCTACTTGTATAAATTGTACATCCAGATTCCCATTCCCTGCAATGATCTCAATCCTTTTCTCTCAACCAAACTTATAAGGCTCAAGGAAGGCAATTGAATAGTTGTCACACAAAGGCCACAACAAATGGCTGGGAAAAGGGGAGCACTAATGGCTATAATGTTGTGCATGATGGTGGTGTTGGTGCAAGCTGCACCAAACGACAACCAAAGTGCAAATTGCATGCCGGAGTGCTACTTCCAGTGCATGCAAATGAGGGTTTTTACATGGAGCGAATGCAAGCACGTTTGCACGAACACTTGCACAAAGCTTGTCCAGGCCACATTAATGAAACGTGGTGCTAGAATGAAGCGGATGGAAAAGGCGGTTGAATATGGCTTGTCCTTGGCACTTTTCCGATAGCATCCAGGAGAAGAAGAGACTTGAATATTTGCTTGTTTCTAATGTTAATTGGTTGCCAAAAAGGTTGATTAATTTTTTTTTCTTTCTGGTTGTACATTCACAAAAGGTCCCTTACTCTTGTTGTTATTGTGCGATGAATTCCTAAATGTTAAAAATGTTTTTATGTTTTAGTACAATTCTTCTTCTTCATCTTTCTCTTGGTTGAGGTTTATAAAGAAATCACCTTCAAATTCTGTCAAGAGTTAAGGAAATTCCTAACATCATTGCATATTTGTCGAAGAACCTGTTCTAAATCTGAAACCCTTCATTAAAAAATTATGGCATTCCTCTCCTTCCAGACACCATAAATAGCTGATGCAAGGGATACCTTAAGGCTAAGGCACCAGAGCCCCAAGCCTTGAGCATTTGAACATAACCAAGCAAAGATATCCTCCCCTGATCAATTTTGCATTGTTGAAATAGCTTCAATTAACAATGGCAATCCCATATTTGTGTCATAAACTAAGAAAAAATGGTAAGATTATAATTGATGTCAACAGTTGGGGAAGAGGATGCCTAAATTATCATAGGACGTGGCAGTAAGAAACTGGATATGAATTTTCTAAATCAACCATATGATATGTCCCGTAATATTACACAAATGTTAGGAACTATCCAAATAGCCAACCTCATTGATTGGAACACAATTCTTTGCGTTGTTTTTCTTAGATTTTGTAAATAGTTTGTTTGGTTTGATTTTATTCTCCTGCCCCAGAGGTAGAGAAAATTTAGAAAAAGTTGTTGCGTTAGGACTGATCAATTCAGATACTAGTCAACTTCGGGTGAAATTTTTGTCTCTAGTTCCGTTCCTATCTATAATATAGCATAAATCATAAATGTGGTATTTCTCGTAGTTTTTTTGTCTTTATGTTGTAGACAAAAGAAAGACTTTTGGGGTAGGGCCAACTTTTCGAAATAAAAGACATCACAAAGTTGCATTGCCATTCCATTTTACTCCTACATAATTAGTTACTCCAGCTTTGTTCATTTGTCAAGAATGTTACACGAGAAAGTTAATCCTGAGAAAAGTGAAATGAAGTGAAGTAAAGGAAAGAGAAATTTACTTTCTTATAAGTGTTCACTTGATAAAGGATTTTTCTAGGAAAGTGTAATTGGCGGGAGCAAACTTTGCCACAACACATAATTCCTTCCTTTTTGCAGGATGCATTTTGAGCGAAAGTGAGTCCTAGTGGAAAAAATATTTTTGTGGGTCCCATTATTTTCTTGGTATCTGAACATCCCAAAATTATGGGAAAGTTGATTTTCCCATCCTTTCTCATACATTCTTTGATAACTGAACGTGACCCAAAGGGAAGGTGGAGAAATTCAAAGGGGAGAACAAGAAGGAGCCGACCAAGGGCTAATGATCAAATGGATGCTCAGCAGTCAGCACTTACAATGATCGAGACTCCGGATAAGCCGAACAATGTAAAGTTAATGGGTAAAAGTGTGTGTTTTGGAAAGTTAATGGCTAAAAGTTTTTTACAATTATGATTTTGCCCTTTTGAAAAATTAGTGGGTAAAATTGGAGGATAATTTTGAAAGTAGAGATAAAAGTTGATGTAAAAGTGTAAAGTGGAGGTAAAAGTTGATGTGAAAGGTGTAATGATATGTTTCTTTAATAAGTTGGTTTTGCGAAGTAACACACTTAAAAATGGACGGAGAGAGTACCAGCCTGAACATGAAATGGAGTGCCAAGCGTGTTGAAAAAGTGTACTCCAACTAAAAATAATGCATAGATATTTATACACTTTGAAATAGAGTGTCGGACACACATCGTCTGTGCTTTGAACGTGTTATGTTGTATATGACGAAGTGTCCTATATAGTTAAGAACCTATAAGACTAAATTCATTAATCCACTCCAGTTCCAACATAGCTCCACAATGCATCTCTATATCTCCATTTTGGAAACCAGATTGATGAAACAATTTCCAGCACTGCTCGATGAATGGCCTGTAAAACAGAGAAAGACTAGGGACACCACTGTGGTGTTGGCCAACCAGCCTCCAATGCCTAAGTCAGTCGATTGGTATTGTCGAGTAAAGTATTGCTCAAGTAATTAATATACCAAAACAACGTACCTTTCCCTTAATTATCCTGATGATTATGTAGGCATTATTGTCGAGCAAAGTATTGTTCAAGTAATTAATGTACCAAAACAACGTACCTTTTTCCTTAATTATCCTGATGTTTATATAGGCATTCACGATGGTTGAGTCCCATTAGGACCTGAAGTCTTAACCCTCGCTAATTGTACTTATCCTCCTAGTTTCCTTAGTACATTGAGTCTCTCAATCCCATTAGGAGTTGGACTCCTAATGCATCTGGGAATCGGGTGGATAAGTATCACAACCCCTTAGGATTATTTGAACATAGTTCTTTTCACATCCCCTGGTCTTTGAGTCCTCGTGGGGCTCAAAGACCTCCTCATAATGAGGCATACGTTACTCTTGTTTCTCTTTTATACATGACTGACCAGTTTTGAGAGGTCGGGCTGCCTTGGCTTTGCCGACTTGACCTTAGGAGGCCGGTTCATCCTTATCACGGATGTAACATAATGAGGGAGATTTTGTAATTTATTCCTTCTTTTCTTCAACTTTTTGTACTTTTTGAAGGAACCCATCGTCTGTTTTAGAAATTTGGAGACCAAAATGGAGGCATGGTTGGAGACCCAAAAGTAAATTTGGGTACTAAATCTCTAAAATGGACGATGGGTCCCTCCATAACGTACAAAAATTTGAAGAAAATAGAGAGTATAAAATCTCCCCTCGGTAGGTCACATCTACTCTCCAAAAATGGAAATATAGAGATGCATTGAAGACGCTCAAAAATAAGAGAAACAAAGATGTTAACAACGTTAAAAGCTTCCATAGTATATCTCTTATATGATTCCACTTCTCCTTCCAGAACCCAATAGCTCTTCCATTATGAGCTTTGCCACCTCAGACCTTTAGCAAGCAAATCTCTGCCTTTGCATAAGCTGTTCCAAACCTGCGAAGTTCTTGACCCCTTAGGCCTCCATGGACCTTTGATACAAGGAAGTAGATTGCCTTTAACATTCTCACCCAAAAAAATACAGATTGTTATGATTCTTAGTGATAATGTTGCGAAGTCTTCTCCTAAATTTTTTTATTTTTTAGTGTAATGGTTATGAGATGCAACAAAATATTATGATTCCTGATGATAACTGTGTTTTATATAATGCCTAGAAGTTACCATCGTCGTGTTTGCGATAGCTATTGATACGGATTTAAGATTCTAACTTTAGATTAATTTTGTAAGTTTCTTATTTGTGATTGGCTAATTCCGTGACGTTTCCATGTAATTGAAATCCTATGTATATGGTAGTTAGTTGAATGATTGGTGTGAAGTCAAAGACAGCAATCAGTGCCTCATTCTATGCTAGCAATCAGTGCCAAAAGTCATTGGATTGAAGATTGTGACTCGAAAAGTTTTATGGGAAGATTGTGACTCCAAGAAATATGGGCATATTGTGTTTTGAAAAAGCTAGGATCATGGGGGAAAGGAAACTGAGAATAAGGAAACAACATAATTGGAGATGAGCATTCTGTTTAAGGAAACAAAATAGTTGGAGATGTGCATTTCGCTTAAGAAGACAACATAATTGGAGATGAGCATTTTGTTTAAGGAAACAAAATGATTGGAGATGTGCATTTCGCTTAAGGAAACAAAATAATCGGAGATGTGTAATTCGCCCTAGAAGCAATAGGTTCTGCTCGAGCGAGTTGGTCGAGCAACAGTGTCGTTTTCCATTTGTCTATAATTCGCCCTAGAAGCAATAGGTTCTGCTCGAGCAAGTTGGTCGAGCAACAGTGTCGTTTTCCATTTGTCTATAAATACAACCTCATTAGGGTTCAGATTATCAACGAGTGTAGCCACAACGTGAATAGAGAGAGAAAAGTTCGAGAGAGCAAGAAAAAAACACTTGTGGGTTATTTTCTTGAGAGATTGGATGAAGTCTTGGATCTATACACTCTCATATTCTATCTCAAGGTGGATTTTTCATCTTCTACATCACTCGAAGTTCTTTGATGGAGTTCAAAGGCGATTGGAGATTGGTCTAAAGGAGGATTCCTGCGTAAATCAAGGATTTGAGTCGAATCCAAAGAAGCATCTATTAGAGCGGTTCATGAGGAGTTAGCAAAGAAGTTCTTAGCCAAAATTGAAGGAGTCCATAGCGTGGTTGAAAGAAATTTTGTTTCCGCGTTTTGCGTATAGTGCTCTATTCTCTCCCGTGATTTTTTTCCCGTCTTGGGATTTTCCACGTATATCTGTGTGTTATGCTTGCTGTTTAATTATTGCATTTGTTATCTTGCATAATCACATAGATTAGGGTTTTATTATATATATTAATCGGTTTAATTAATTTATTCTTCCTAATAGTAAATCAATAGACGATCCGATTTTGGTCTTTCAAATTTTGCTGCAAATTTTAATTGAGGGAGATATAGTGTTTGCGAATACTATGAGATTATGATTAAGTTGGATTAAAACTTGATACTATTTGCTTCAAAAAGCTGAGAATCAATCTTCAGAGTACTTAGAACATAAAATCTGATATGAAAATTAGTCTTCGTGTCACGCCCTCAAATTTAATAACTCAAAAATAAATAAAATCCACGTGGAACAAGTCAAAGTCTCATAATTTCCATTAGAATAGCCAAAGTCAACAAGATAAAGTCTCACCATTACGGATAACAAGTTCCAACTACTAGCGACCATAGCCCGAATGCATGAGTACAACATTTTAAAAGTTATTACATTGCCAATAGTCAAAAAGATAAACTATAGAAGTTACAAAACCATCTTTCCAAAAATATAATACAAGATGGGAAAATAACTTCATGCATGTGTGAGCTCCAAGCAAATGTCAATCCATACGCATCCAACTTCATGCTCCATGTCGTGAACTGAAAATTGATAGGTTGAGCTCACTAGCCCAAGAGGGAAAACTACTCTACCAACGCTAGGTGTATAAACGTGATACATGCATAATGGATGAGTACGATGATGGGCACGACCAAAGTACAAAGTTAGAATGAACGGAAGGCTATAATTCGACCACAAAGTAACCAAAGTGTATCCAAGTGTCCAAAATGTGTCCAAGTGTCCCAAAATAACCTTAAGTATCCCACCAAAGTCCAAGTCGTTCTCAAAATCCTCATTTTCACATACCGAAAGCCAAATTTCACCAAATACGCCAAATTTATCCAAATTCATCATAACCGTCACTTCATAAGAAAAATGTTCATAAATTTTAATAGGGAAGTATCCCTCTGCATGATTTCGTGGGCTCCGTGCACCCCTGCCGGATTTCGTGGGCTCAGTACACCCTTGCCGGATTTCGCGGGCTCCGTGCACCCATGGCTAGGGACACCAAACGGGTGATCCCTAGAGTTCATTTTGTTCAATAATGCCAATTCAAAACCATTGTCTTTCAAAAGTTCCCAAAAATCCCATTTTTCAATAGTTCACCATTTTCGCCAAAAATGTGTCAACCGGCACGTGTCCGATACGTCAAACATAAAATTTGTTAATTCACGTGTCCAATGGTTAATTTTATGAATTCAAGGTGGATTCGGTGTTCAAAATGATGGTTTGGGTCAAAAACACGAAGATATGGACGATCGGGGACCAAACGGGCATCAAAGGGTGGCCTAAAACCACTCCAAAAACAGGGGAATGCCTCTGGAAAACAGGGGCAGCAGCCCTAAAACAGGGGCAACAAGCAGATTTTCACCCTAGTGGTGTGGAATTTCAACCCAAACATAAATGTGAAGCTTAGGGTAAAAAATTGGACATGTAGAGTGATTAATGGACTTCAAGGGAGTGCAAATCAATCATCAATTGCATCAAACAAGCTCTCGAATCATAGATCACAAAATTTAGCTCAAACAAACAAACTATGGGAGCAAAGCATGAATTTGATGGATTGGAGCAACAAACACAAGATATATGCAATACATCATATAGATACAACTAGAGGGAGTAGAATTTGTCTTCCTACCTCAAGATTTGAGCTTGAAATGAGTGGGTA
Organism: Vaccinium myrtillus; assembly: GCA_016920895.1. Classification (NCBI taxonomy): domain Eukaryota; kingdom Viridiplantae; phylum Streptophyta; class Magnoliopsida; order Ericales; family Ericaceae; genus Vaccinium; species Vaccinium myrtillus. The sequence goes on from CM029274.1 coordinate 13,200,560, forward strand.
AATGAAAACCCTAGCTTCCAATTTGCTCCAACCCGAAATGGGGTTTCTTGGTGCGAAATGAGTGCAATCCAAGCTTCAAAATGCGCAAATGAGGTGATTTTAGGTGGGGTTTATGAAGGGAACTTGGGGTTTTGTGGATTTTTGGAGCTTGGAAGCAAGAAAAATGGAGAGGAGTGAGAGAGGGGCTGTCGGCAGAGAGAGAGAGAGGGAGGGGGCTGTTTTTCTTTCAAAAATGCAAGAACAAGTCATGTATAAATACCCCCTACCCTTTACACTTTCACCCCTAAACTTCCAAATGTATTTTAAACACACCCAATGCATTCTACCACTATCACATTGACCCATCTAAGTCAAAATTTAATTCCTCACATTTACCCAACATTATTTCGGAAAAGTTATGAAAAATTTCGGGTCCTTACTTCTAGGTTTTGATGTAAAATGGTCTCTCTCTCTCTCTCTCTCTCTCTCTCTCTCTCTCTCTCTCTCTCTCTCTCTCTCCAAACCCCGTTCCAAAGTTTTTCCGGCCACACTAACAACGGAGATTGAGGTAATTTTCCCCATGACTACAATCACCACTTTTCAAGATGGGGTGGCCGGTGGAGTGGGTGGGTGTCGATCTGAGAAAAACGTCTGTTTTGTGAAAAAGAAAAAGATGAGGGGATGAGAGAGAGGGTAAAAGGGTGGGATTTAATCTCAGCTGTCCAAATCAAGGGCAAAGATCTTGTGTCATTTGTTGCTTATCGTTCGAAGTTTTTAGCATAAAAGGAAAGCAAAATGTATGGAAAAAGTATCATGATTCCTGAGATAAATCAATTATAAAAAAATGTAAATGTTATGAAAAAGTATCATGATTCCTTGTGTGATAATTGTTATGAATTATATTCCTGAAAGTAATGAAAACTTACCAAGATCATCAAAAAATGTTACTAATCCTAGTGTTGTTATGAAATATGGCTAAAACTTATGATTCATTGTGACTTATTGATGTTATAAACAATTATTATAATTCATTGAACCACTTCTTCATGTCACCAACAGGACCATCCAATCAATTTATTACATAGACTTTAGACATATACACACATGTAATTGTCAGCTGTATAGCTAAAATAAAATCAAGGGAGAGAACTTTTTTACTCTAGTTCTCCGGAGGAAAAATCTAATTTCTTTCATTGAATTTTCAGCCTCAAATGTATTAATTAATCTGATACACATAATTGAAATAGAAAAGAGATGTTATTGGGGTACCAAAACAAATTCACGAATTGAAGGTGATTGCAGGTATTTGGAGCTTTTCCAAAAGATTAATTTTGTGTTAGGTGAGACACCCATCTTCTTAGACTTTATCCCAAATTACTCACATAAAAGCCACCCAAACTTTGTTTAATATGATCTATAGTTTACTTTATCTATTACTAATTGATGTTAGGTTGCAATCCAAACTTTGTTAATATAATCTAGGTCTTGGTTGGCCTCAACTCACGTGGTCGAGTCTCTATCGCTAGAGTTAAATCGCTTCGTCTCCACAATTCATAACTCCACGTGCATACGGGCTGCATGTGAGGGGAGAGTATCGCTCACATAAAAGCCACCCAAGTTTGGTTAATATAATCCAGAAGTTACTCTACCTATTGCCAATTGGTTTTAGGTTGGAATCCTCCAACAAATCTAACAGTTATGCTTAAGTCAAAAAGTTGCTCAATAATGGTTTTAGTAGCATATATATACTTTCAAAAAAAACTTTCCATATAAACAGGTATCATTGATGAACATGTATATGGTACAACATTCTTTAACTTAAGTATACATATTCGTTTTGGCGACTTCCAGTGGAGCTGGTTACACAGGGCAATGTTGTCTGTCCCACCTAGTTTTGATCTTGTTAGCCCTCTCATAAATATGAGTCACATCATTCTTGTACTTTTTCCATATGGCCTGTAGTCCCTGCAATCGTCATCATGCATAAAATTCCCAATTTCTTGAGCTTGCACAAGCAGTTATTGTCGACTTTGTTTTCATCGAAATACCCATCGAAAAGCTATTGGACACATTTTTTATCTACTATACTATCCAAACAATTCTTTCCATATAGGTAAAATCCTCTATGAGGTTCGGGAACTAATTTTTGTTGGTACCAGGGATGCGTGGGATCAGTACTGAAGGACTTAAACCATTCATCAATCGTTGTTTGATTGAGTGAAGCTAATGCAACAATTATTGTGCTATAGGTGAGGAAGAATACTACAACTGTTAAAATTACTTCTAGGATTGGGCTTTGCTTAGCGGCCATTGTTTCACTTTATCGAAAAGAAGGACTTTGATCTAAAAAGTTGGTATGGATTTTCTGGCTAGAAAGCTAAAAGCAATGTGCTTATATAGCACATAAATTGTATGTTTTGAAACTGAAAATGGCATTAATGTTTGTCTTAATTAATAAAAGCTATCAAATAATTTTCAACTTGGGGAAAAAATGCCTCGCACAAGTTCAATTTGTCGCTTGAACAGGTTGGGAGCTCACATACTATCAAATTTTTGGCATCCATCCCATTTTGTTGCTTATGGATCTTTTGAACCATTTGGTTATTTAGGGGTTTGAGATCTTAGGTCGCTTCTTTGTTTTTGTTGCTTTTTGTCGCATAGTGCATCTTCTGTTTGATATCTTAATTGTTTTTTGTTTTGGGGTGTCGGTTGGTAATTTGTTTCAAAGATTAATAAATTCTTTGCCATCAAAAAAACTTGGGGGAAGTAAAGGAACCGTAGGGTTTGTTTACCTCCTCAAAATTGGGCAAACATATTGACACATTTTTTCAATTTACAAGCATTTTTTCTACCCTTCGAGATATATAAATCATTGAAAAGGGACTAATGCCCTCAAGAGACTTTTTTTTGGTAATTAACATACACATTGAAAATCGGGTTCCCTAAAATCTTCCTAAAACCCTAAGATGAATCAATCACTCCATTAAAAGAACAAAATGAGTTACTGGCAAACAAAACCCACAAAGAGATATGATGAAAACCCTAAATGGGTAAAAATCCACGGGAAGGAATCAAAATTTATACTGGGGTTCATTTATAGATATTTCCAAAAAAATTAACATAGTAGTTTTTCACTTTTTCGAGTCACACGACTGACCCCTAACTCCCTGTGAGTCGCCAACGCTTAAACGCACAAGCCTTGTTTACTTTAATCCCACCAAAGACTCTAAGGACTTGATTGTTGAAGCTAAAAAGATGAACTCTATGGATTTTCTCTTCAAGGTCCTCAAACCCTAGCCAAAGGATGAGTAAAAGCAATAAAGTTATATAGCACATAAATTGTCTGTTTTGAAACAGAAGAAGTCATTAATGTTTGTCTTAATTAATAAGCTTCAAATAATTTTCAAGTGGGGAAGCAAAGGAACTGTAAAATTTGTTTACCTCCTCAAAAAATATATGACACATTTTTTCAATTTACTGGCATTTTTTCTACCCTTAGAGATGGGGCTGACACACTTGAGAAGGGGCTAATGCCCTCAAGAGACTCAATAACTTCTTGGTTACATTAACATACACATTCCGATAATTATAAAATTAACACAATATAACATAGGCTTCGGCCCCTTTGGATGTTTGTTGGGTTGACTACTTGCTAGTGAACACACATTTTCCTTCCATACATAAAAGAGTCGGGGGTGGAGTTTTTTTTTTTTTTTTTTGATAGACAAAGATCAACCCAATATTATAAATATGCAATAGAACAGTACAACATCAGCATATAAGTCGCAAGGGACCCATAACCCAACGAAAAACATCCAACAAAGAAAGAAAAAACCCAAGCACATATACAAGACTACACCCGGTACCGAGGCTCAAACAACTAATTAGCCAAAACCTCAACACCGAATTGAAAAAACTTGCAAAACAAATATTAGGCACATGACAATAGGCAAATAAAGATAGAGTACGGCGTTCAAAGCTACGATATGCATTAGGGTTAGCATAGTAGTACTCAATAACCCGCTCCGCTTATGCTTAACCTAAGTGTGGTCTTGAAGAGCCGTCACGCTACTGCCACCAGGCTTGATGCTTGTGTTAGTCTGAAATTCCATCTTGAAGTATTCTATTCTCAAGTTCAAATAGGCAACGCCACATGGTACTCCGGGTACATAATTACTAGGAACAACAAAGGGAACTCAAATGTAGCTCTGTGCTCTTGTGGTTGTTAAAATCAACGTGGAGACAAGACCTCGCTTTGTCTTAACAAGCTATGTGCGCGGCTAAGAATGTTTATATTAATTGTTGTCAATTTGGACAGGTAATTGTAACTAGGGACAGAGTCAAGAATTAAACATTATTAATTGTATTTTATTATTCAAGTGTTTAGGAACATCATGGTATATTGTTGCTGGTAATTGTTTCAAGGGATAAATTTGGTACAATTTTTGCACATTAATTTTGAACATGAGAATCTTTATTGGACAACAAAAATGTGTCAAGAATTAAACATTATTATTAAATTCAAGTTGTTTATTGGATCACTCCGATCCGCCAAATCCGAAATCCGAACCATCCGTTGATCCATCCGTGAATATTATTTTCATTCCTTCTTTAAGTGTTTAGGAACATCATGGGTTGGGTTCACCATTTATTGTATCTTTGGGGACACCTTTGGGCGACATAAAATGATGATTGTGTATTTTCAAAAAACTTTCCCAAGTGGAGAGTCATAATTTTTGGCTTAAAAGTTTTTTTATTTTTCGTCTGTCTTTTTTTTTTTTTTTTGTCCGTTATTCAAAAAAAAGTAAAAAAATTATGTTGAAATTCTCAATTTTTTTGAACAAAACCGAAAATATTCTAAAAATTTGGCTTTTTGGCTTATTTTTGTCTTTATTCAAAAAAATTAAGTTCGGATCATAATTTTTTACTTTTTCGATTCCTCTCGCCAAGAAGAACCAATAATCTACAAAAGTTTGACACGAAACTAACAAATGCCAAAAAAATAAACAAAGTTGGTTTTTAAGCCAAAATAGGGAGTACTATATATATTTGTAAAATCATATACTTAGCCAAGGACCCTATATAAATGTCGTGTTAAGAAGCACCCAATAATTTTTCATTATACTAAGTTTTTTGTTTTTGGTGTTTTTTTTTTTTGTGGTCTTTTGTATTTTTTTTTTAATGGTAAACCTCTTGTTTCGGTTAGTTGGGTGATTAAACGGAAATTTTGCTCTTATATAAGCCTTTATTACTGTCGTCGTCCAACAAACTCCCCTGGAACTGCCATGATCTTGGGTCCTCCATAATTTGCGCTCAGAATACACCATTAACCAACCAAACATAAAAAACCAAACCCTCATATCCATTTTCTTCCCTTTTTTTCTACAATCCATAACAATTGCCAGATTTCATTCCCTTTTCCTAATTTTGTGAAGGAAGAAGAGGCTTTTTCTTATTATGATCATGATTTTCACAAGGTATGGTTCAATGGGTTTTGTGCAATTTCTCTCTCTTGTTCATGTTTTCTTCGTATACAGCACTGCATTGCGTGTGTGCTTCTTTGTTGCAAATCAGAGGTAACCCAATTTGTAAATTGTTTCTTACTGTCTTTTATTCTGTTGGGTTAATTCCTTTCCCGAGAGTGCTATACGCCCCTTGAAAATGGGCCCATTATGTATTATTTGTTGGAAAAAATACAGTGGCAATACCGACTTCCAAATAACAAATTCCATTGATATAATCAAAGCATGAACAGATTACAATAAAAATAACAATAACCGAAATAGACAGAATATGAAATTACATAAACTGTAAAACAGAGAAACGAAAACGAGATACAAACAGTGTTTAGGAAACACGAGCCGAGTCCTGTGATACCACAGTCTCCTTAACAAAGATTCGCCGCCTACCGTGGGTGTTGTAGGATGCACCGGCGTCTTCGTCCCAGGATAAAACGGCTTGGACCACGGCCGATAGAACACCTCTATCGACTGCCTTGGCGAACTAAAGCTCACGCCTGCCTCTCTCTCTCAATAACACTTTTTGGAATATGATGTGATGCACGAATTTGTGTGTTTTGAACCAAAGGGCAGAGCTATCAATTTATAGCAGTAAGGGGAGCTGAAAACTTCAATTCGGGCATTAAGGAGGAGCCTCCCCATTCATTACGAAATCAAATGTGCCAATGAATTGAGCAATTCAATTTCCAATTCTGTAACCCCTGCCCTTAATCCGAATTTGAATGGGATTATATGTTGCCATTATCTTCACCTTCAAGAGGGGAGTTACTCAGCATTTACACGTGGAAGTAATGAATCCGTGGGGTGGTCTCGGTTGCCTCGGGAGACCCTCCGAGTGCCCCGGTTTCATTCACAAATTTCCAACATTATTTTGGTACTTTTTACGTATCACTTTGGTACCGTACTGTGGTTTTGGTCAAATTACGAACCGTTGTAGTCTTGTAGATATTAAAAAATTCACTATTCACGTCCTCTAACATGATTATATATGGTTTTGGTACTTGTTACAAACCATTATGAAATTTTTTAAAAGTTATGGAAATTTTAAAAATTCACTATCCACGTCAATATCCATGGTAACTTACCAAAAAATACATTGTACGTACTAAAATTATACGTAACATGTACAAAAAAAAACATACATAATGGGCAGTACGTATACCCCATAGATTTTCCCTTTCCCTTTTATTCTTTCTTCTTTTTGGAGTTGTCTGTTTGTTTTGGTTGGAGTCTAATGTTCCTGCATATTTTCTGTTTTCAGAACATTTTCAATAGAACAGTTTTTTGGAAACACAAAACACTCATCATTTTTATTGTTAAGCGAAGATGGTTTCCCCATATTGTGGGAACATCTTTTAGAAATGCTTTCTTTTCTGGAAGAATTCCAGAAAAAACAAGTTTCGAATTCCGCCAATCAATCAAGTTCATCTAAATGTTCTCTCATGAAAAATTCTCAATCTCAATTTTATGATTTCGGCCGCGGGCTAGGAATATACAGTAGTTTTGCTTGCTTTCTGTATATGTCCAGATGAAAAAGAAAGTGAAACAAAAGAAAAACAAATTATGGAAACCTTTCTTTAGCTGTTCTTATCCAGAGGGGTTAGCCTAAGGCAGGAGGATGACAATGGGAAAACCTATTACTATGGGGAATCCTACGCGAAAACTTACGATGATTCCTCAATGTACTTACAATGATGCTTCAATGTAATTTTGTTCTCCGTCCATTAATATGAATGCGATTTTCACTTGACGCTCAGCTTCAAAGACAGAAAATGTAGTGGCTTAAATTATGCATATTTCTAGTTATATCTGAGGCAGAAAATGAAGAGCCAGATATTCATTCTGTTTGTCATATCAGTTGGATATTTAAAAAGAGCTTGATATATTGGATGTAGACTTGAAACCAATGTTGTGGGGTTCTGAAAGCTTTTCTTGATTAATTTGCTTGGTGTTTCCTAGAAAGTACATTGCGAGAAGTTTCAGTTAAAACGCGCATGTTTGTGCAATAATTTAGAGACGCAACCTAGTTTAAGAAATTTCAGAAGAGAGAGTATATGACTACTGGTTAAGCTATTGTTTGCAATTACTTTTCTTCTTATCTTCTTCCTTCTTTTTTTCTTCTTTTTTTTCGTTTAGAACATTTTCTTCTTATCTTCTTGCTCAATTTCCCTTCTGCTTTCTTATTCTTTTGGTTGTGGGCTTTAGGTACCGAGTTAATTAGTTGCACATATCTGATGGAAATTGATTTTTGATGATTCCAATTTGAATGGGGTATCAAGAATCTTTTCCCTTTTCTTCTGGACCACTGTTTTATGTTTCGGGATATTAGGATTTTAGTTGGAATTTCGTAGAACTCTTACCATTCTTAAGAATAACCTCTGCTGCAAAAGAACTATGAATATTTTTCCCCCATGCCTGCCAATGCTTTCAGAAGCAACACCACAAACCATTGGTAATAGCCGAAATTCTGAAGGCTAGTTTTGGTTATTCCTCGGAGGAATTACATCTCCTTACAGTCAATGTCTCCTTGGACCATATTGTCATGACAGTAAGAGCGTGCGTCACTCTTAGTTTGCAATTTTCTGTATCTATTCAAAGCACAATTCGGCCTTCAACTTTCATGTATATGCTTTGCCTACCTTATTTTTTACCTTCTGAAATACTGGTCTTTTGTACTTTTTTCCAAGTTCGACAAAATATCTCCCCGAGTTGAAAATGATGCTTAGGGTGTAACCAAACTCAACCCTACAAATAAACAGTCTCAGGTTGTGGGTGGATGATTGGATTAGAGTACTTCACGCTTGTTTTGAGCAGAATGTACCAATGTTGGTGGAGCTGATGGTAAACAGGTTTTACGGTTATGTGTTCTATTAGTTTAACTCCATGGACTTTGGATTCTGGGTGCAGGTTTTTCTGAATTAATTCCTAGCTATTGATATATGGCAACGCAAGCGAAAGATCAGCATGGTCCTGGGAAGGAGAAGAGGGGAACATCTCCTTCATATCCGTGGCACACTAATACCTCCACAAACAGTAGAAGAAGCCCCAGTGCGCCTTCCCCTAGCCGGCCTCCTGATAAAAAACTCGCACCTTCTTCAGCAACCCCATCTGAGAAACGTATTCCAAACTACTTGAAGCCTACTTTAAGCTCAGCTTCTAACCCTTCTATTCAAGGCAAAACACAGACCTCCTCCAATAACAATGCCCAGAAACCTACTCTCAACAGAAGAAGGTCCTTTGACAAGCCTCCATCATTTAACTCCCGTTTGCAGAAATCTCACACTATGGTTAATCCAGCAGAGAAAACTATTCTTCGGTCCTCATCTCACATTGTGCCAAAAACAAACTCCTCTTTGCCAAAACCCCACCAGGAGAGGTTTTTGAAAGCACATAGGGATGCCGGGAAATCTCATTCGTTAGTTTCTGTCAATAAGAAGATGACTGCTGTTAAGAAGCAAAACGTCAATGCTGCTACTAGGGCTGCTACTGTGTCAACCGAAGCTCCAGATAATACTTCGCCAGATTTAACAGCTGACACTACGCCACTGGTTGAATGTTATCAAGAGGACCAAGAATCGTCTGTTACTGATGTCGAAGAAGAGAGGGAAATAAAGGCCGAGGAGAGCAATGGTGAATTGCCACCTCATGTTTCAGTCGTGGAAGAAGCTCAAAAGGAGGATATAAAGGCTGACACTGGAGGAAGTTTGATAGTCAGGGCAGCTGAACCGGAGAAAAATCAAAACGAGGAAATTAAAAAATCCGAGTCTTCGAATGTTTTGGAAAACCAAAATGAATCTCTGGATGTTCACATGGAGGAAGCTGAAGATGACAAAGAAATTTTTGAAGAAACCAGAAAAGATGAAAGTCACGAGAGTCACCAAAAAGAGATAGTTGATGGTGATGACAAGGAAGGAGAAGAGAGCGCAACTGAAACTTCCCAAGACAAGTCTCACGACAAGAAGGAAGAGGTTGGTGAAGGAAGCCAAACAGAGTGCAAAGATAAAGAAGAGGTAGAAGATATCGTGACAGAAACAAAAACACAGATGGAGAATACGGCAGGGAAACATCAGCCGCAAGGGAAGAAGGAGACTCAGGCGTACAATGATGTGATAGAGGAGACAGCCAGTAAGCTTAGAGAGAAGAGGAAGAACAAGGTGAAAGCTCTGGTTGGAGCCTTTGAAACTGTCATATCCTTGCAAGAGCCAGAGGCTTGATAATACAATGGAGGTGAGATCAACTTATTTTTTTACAATTCATTGGACCTCAAATAGTATCCTTATGACATCTGAAATGTGCTTCCAGGGTACTGAGACAAGAAATTGGAGTTGATGGCAGCCATTCGGAGGGACATTCTTCGGTGCACCATTATTATGAATTGGGACGATACCAGTGCCATTGTGCCTTTTACTTTCTGTAATGAACTTATTTGTAGTAGCTTTATCTAAACTTTTAAGTGTAATTATATGATACTGCTAGATAATTGTTTGCGTTGTTACTTTCATTGTTATAGATAACAGCAGATTTGAATGTCTGAAATAAACATGAAAACCATTTGTCTGAGAATTAATTTTATAGTACTGAATACTTTCGATTTGATTTTCTGGGAAAACCATTTGTCGCTGACATTTTTCTTCTTTCTTTTCTGTTTCCTTACTTGCAAATTTGTGTATAGCAGAAATCAATCTACTCCTACTTAAAAGGTCAGAAGTGACCAGTGTTTTCTACCTTGTACTGTTCTGGGAATAATCACTAATGGAGAGTGAAATTTCAGAGGCGTTCGCATCTCTTTTATACGTTTAAAAACCTTCTAACATGCCTCTATTTTGCAATGAAACTGTTTTGACTTTTGAGGCAACAACGTGGTTTCTAGAGACCAAACTTTTTTGACAGTGCGCGTATTTCATCAGTCAAAATGAAGTGAAAGAGAAAGCTACACTCCTTCCTGAGTACTTGCACCTTGTACTATCAAACTATTTTGCCTTTAGTTCAAGAGTGTGGAGCACACTTGTGGTGAATCTGCTGCGGGAGTGCAAGGTCCGGTCTGGTGGTAATCCTCCATCCACCCAGCTCCATGAGCGGAGACTGGGTTCAATATCGTCCATCCACCCGCCCATTGGGACCCACCGGGTGGGCCCCACCACCCACCACACATGTGAGAGAGGGTGTGGTGGGGAGTGGTTGAGATGGGTGTGTACTTATCATTTTTGTATATAATATGTCTCTGTTTGCTAAAAAAGAGTGTTGAGCACACTGGATTCTCAAAGAGCGGGTCTTGGAAATGAAGAATAGCAAAGAAAATGTTGCTGCCATTCCAAAACCTAGCAGGCATGCACACAAACGCATGCACGCGCACACTGAGAGAGAGGGGAAACGTTACAGAGTAAATTTAAACTTCTTGAACCCTCTTTTTATGAACAAATGAAGAAATAAATAGAATTTACATATTGCCTTCAGGAACCAACCAGTTGAGCGTGTGCCAGATATTACACGATCTGTAAACGTACAACACCATAACCTAAAAAAAGAAAATATCTACCTTTGTTATCAACAAAAACGTTTGTCCATTTGCTCTAGACTAGAAAGTATAGCACCAGTTCTTACAACATGTAGTTTGCCTGTGGATTTTGGTGACACGGAATTCTCTTGTACCAAAAACAAAAATACCCGTCCCAAAACGGATCTCATTTCAGACATAGAAGCAAAGTCCCGCATGCCGAAACAAACATTGAAACACTATTCCAGGGGCTCCTCTATTACCCGTGTCACAACGCCTACAGCAATAGTTCTTCCCAAGGCCCTTAGGAACACCCTCCCAAGAGCTTTACACATCGAAAACTCTTCTACACAAACTGCTTCTTGAAGAGCCACCTGAAATAAGAAATATATAATGGTTATCGTTTTGAGGAATTCAACATAATTTCGAGAAATATACGCCTTTATATAATGCTAGCGACCAACTTGAGGGATTCGACCTAGTTTCCATTTAACAAACCTCAACAACTGCACTCTGCTTTGCTAATAAGCATCGTGGTGCCTTCTTTGTCACCTTCCCGGTTCTTGAGTCAAGCAATGACAATATCTTTACAACTCTTGCAGCCTCCTTTGCATGGTGTATATGAAATTCTAACTTCTCATTGTCACGCAAAAGAACTATTGTTAGAAAACAAACTAAAATATACACTTTTTCTTCACACGGAATACAGTACCTATAAGGATCAAAATTATGTTTCAGTATGTTGGTTGGGTCAGCAAGAAAATGACAAGTTCTGTAAACTTTTCACTTTTTTTTTTTTTTTTGAAAACGTAGTCGAAGATAATGGAAAGGTTAAAAACAAATGGAAATGCATGAAGATGTCATTGTTGTAAATTTCTGATAAATGTTGCAACAGCTCAATATTTCACATGTTGTGTTGCATTTCCATATGCATAGGGGCGGAAACACTGCAATTTCGAAAGGGCACCAATGTTTCATTTTGGTCTCCAATAAAACAGACACATACAAGCATTTAGGCTTTAATGGAAACAAAATTTTGTTCCTCGTTACCTGGGACCCTGTTAAAATTGGGGTTGCACCATCCAACGTGAGAATCTTCAGTTCCAAATGCTTTGCAACTGCAACTGGAAAATCGGGGTGACATAGCACACCCCCAGCCATCACTTGACTTGCATCAATGCCGAGCAAACAAACGGCGACATTGTCTCCGGCTCTTGCAACCGTACAAGATTGAGAGTCGCGTTCCAAGGAACGCACCGTAGCTACGTCTCCTGATGGCATGACTAGAATCTACAAAATAAAAATCAACGACATCTTTGTCATAGTGGAAGATATTTGCTACTAAAGCAAAGCACAACTTGCCCGTGTCATAACAATTAGAAATAACCCTAAACCATAAAATTAATTTTGCATTCCCTAGTAAACATTAAGCAAGCCGTCACTTGATTGATTGACAGCTTCTAAACAAACCATTACCAAAAGCAAACAATCACCAGAAAGCATAATAAAGGCATTGGAAAGGGAAAAAAAACAAGGTTGGTACATTAAAAGGGAGCATATGTGTGAGACCTTACGTAACTTCTTCCAGGCATTTATGGAGACCTAAACATCATATAAAGGCTATGATTGAGGATACCGCTGATTACCTTTGTAGTACTTTTTAAGTTTCAAGTTTGATGCTAATTTTACAATGGAATTTTCTGGACATGGACTGCAAAGGTTGTCCATCAAAGTTTTGCTTAATATGGTATTTGTCAATATGATACGTATCGTGCTGCCAAAATAGCACTGGAATAGTCCAGTAATTTCCTCGAAAAGATAATTCTCCGGTCATACCATATCTATGGAATGCAATTCAAACCTCGATTTCGACGAGTTTTAGAAGTCAAAGTCTTAGGGTTCTAAATTTGGTGTCATAGGCAGTCGTAGTGAAAACAAATAGGAATCAGAGAAACTAGCCAAAGTGTTTTCAAATTCTAGGAGAACACATCAGAGAGTTTCTCATATCTTTTAAAACTCCTTTGAAATCAACCTCCAAGACTAAGTGTTTCAGGGCCACATCTCCATTTGAACTTCTAATCCCTCAAGAAAGCCTCTCGGTCCTCCTAATTCCTACGTGCATGGGGTCGAAATTTTTTGACACCGCACTTTACAACAGCTCAAAGAAGTAGTATGGGTAGATTACTTTTAGACAAAACACAAATATGACCCAACCTGATAACTCATAGCTTCAAGACGACAAATTTGGGATGGACCTGCATATTGCGAATTCAGGTTGGAATAACGCATCCGAAATGGATAAGGATAACAGTTTACTTCTTGGTGTGAGCACGGCAACCCAAATTGTAGATTACTGTTCCACTTTGAATTTTACTTCTTCGGAAAAGATAGTCTTTCATTGTCTTTAGAGCCTTTAGGGTCGTATTATTATCTACATGTTTTAAAACTTCGGTTCATATTTTGAACTTTCCAGATTCCTCTCGTCAACAAATGGTTAGTCCCAAATTTTGACGAAAAACTAAACAAAAAATCAGAAAACATTAGTATCCATTGTCTACAAGAAAAAATTAACTTTGTTGAAACACACCCTAAAAGACATGACTTAAAACACAATGTGACACGATGCCAACCCACACACACGCATGTGTATGCATACGCGCGCGAGAGAGAGAGAGAGAGAGAGAGAGAGAGAGAGAGTTGAAATGTAACGGGAGTCATTTCCCCATAGGTAACAACATTATGACTTCAGAATGTTTCAAAGATATGTGCTTCAATTTCAAAGATGCAAACCAGAATGCGTCATCTCAAGGACATGATATAAGATGTATAAAACCACTTTATTTCCATTTAACGATAAAATTCAAGCTACAAGGTGAGTTTTGTTGTTCGGTGTGCAGCCCTAGGCAAGATTCTTACTATCAACAATTTGATCAGAATGTGAAGAATCATTGTCAATTAGGGTTGCAAGGGCAGACGTGATGCGGAGTTGGTTGACCAGCTCCTCATTCATTGCCCGGTGGCTGAGAGCTTTGAACTTTGGTGTTTTCTTGGTTTGGGTTGAAGTGGGCCATTTTGAGGAATGTCATGGAACTCTTAAGTCTTAACCACGTGGAGAGGTGCTAGAGTGGGAAATAGAAGGAAGCGTGTTTGGGCCATGATTCCTATTTTGTTTGATGTGGATAAGAAGGCGTAAGAGGAACAGGGAATGTCTTGAAGGGGTGGAATATTCTCTGTTTAGAATCAAAAGTTTTTTGGGCAGTAGCTTATATAGTTGGGACAAGAGGGAATGTCCTTCTCTTGACGAATTCAAAGATTGGTTTAATCTTTTCCTCACTCATGGCACTGTAGGGCATTTTGTCTGTGGCCTATTTTTATATTATGGGTGGCATTCCCTTAATGCCTTGTTTCTCATATACTCCATGTTAGTTATTTATCAGAAAAATCAAGCTAGAGAAAGATTGACCGAGCTAATTAAACTGAATCGTCAACAACCTAAAATAACAAGAGTATATATACCTTAGATCCACTTCGAAGGGCTCCAGCTTCCAATTTCCCACATGCTGACACCAGCCCTTGTGGCGGCAGTCTGATAATATCGCATATGGGCATCACTAGAGGCTTTGAATATTCTCTAGCAGGTGGCTGGAGAGAATCTATTGCATCCAACAGTGAGGGTCCCTTATACCTGCAATTTTGTTTCAGATGGATTTGAACTTCATTAGATCCAGAAGAAATTCACAATAGCATCATGCTAGTGACTTTAAAGGAAAGAAATAACCAATTGAACTATCCGGACATTCCAGCAAAATATAAATTCAATAAAAGCCATCAATGTCACCTAATAAGTCAGTAGCCCCACTTGATTAAAAAGTAACCTTTGCCTGGTCAAAAGCATAGTTTGCATAGGGCAAGGTTACATGGACTCCTAAAAATAAATGATGTACCAACATTGTACACCTGACACACAAACAAGGGTGTAGGACATGCGCCCAATACTACCGATCAGACAATAGTTACAAAATGTATGTAGCACTGTAATTTAAACTTTAATTTATAGAATAATTGCTACAAACATTACAATGCATCAATTTGGCCAATAAACTAGTTTAAAATTTAAACACCACAACTGATGTAGGACAGAATTGAAGTAAGGATTATCAAAAGACAAAGAACACGGCTTGTTTCAAACCTGTGAACAATGCAAGTGAACCGTAGATAAAGAAAAGAAGTCTAAGCCTCACACCTAAACACCCTTAGGCATCACACCCTAAGGCCTCTTTATCATCAAACCCAAAGAATAGGATTACATCACACAATCTTGAAAGCTTAAAGCTGTTGGAATTTTTATATTTTCATTCATGCTTAAACCACTTGAAGTTAAGTCAGTTCATAGGCCCATGGTAAGTGTCAAATGCAAATGATTATTCCCATTCCCAGGAGATCTAGGTAGAATGAATGTATCAAGGGAGGAATGAACCTAGTAATGGATGAATACATCGAATAAGAACTACGACGACATTAATGCGGTGAAATGAACCCAATAGATGAACAGTATGCATGATGCCAGTATCACTCCTATCATATCTCTATGATAAAATGTACAGTCACCACATCAGTGATATGTATCAAATACCTCTAAAACACATCGACAAATCACATGTACGATACTGTCTACTATATACAATATCAACCTGGGGTGTACTAGATAAATAATCATCAGCTGCATGCTTCAAATTTCAAGCATAAAAAATGTGAGGCCACCCAGGCTTATAGCTAGACTCTGAAGAGTTTACCTAAGTTTGAAAAGTTTAAGCCTCCTAGAGCAGAGGGAAGCTCAAATACCTATGCATCTCAATTCAAACTTGTTTCTGTACCTTAATGAGAAAAAAAATGTAAACTGAAATCCTCTAGTTATTATTATTATTATTATTACTACTACTACTTTGGTTTATTCAAACTATTATTATTATTATTATTAATTCAAACTGCCATTCGAACATCAGTTTCTGCTTTCCATTTAGAAAGTAGATAGCTATCACGAAAAAAAAAAAAGGATAAATTTCCCCACAGCTAAAACTGTAAGGAATTTAAAGTATGGACCCAGGCAAACTAACCAGGACAGCAATCGGCTATCAGATGCAGCTACCACCAAATTTTGGTTTTCGATGGCACTCAACGGGACCCATGATACAGAAGAATCTTTGAAACAACATGACCGTAGAAATGTTCCAACTTGCAGTTTAATTGCATCAAAACGTTCCTTCGAGTATTTTACAACATCCATCTTGTTAATAGCCACTATAACTTGATCGGCACCAAAACTTCTAATAAGTTGTGCATGTTCCCTTGTTTGCCCTCCAGTGCTGTCCATACCTGCTTCAAATGAACCAACCGAGGCATCTATAACGAGAATTGCAGCATCTGCTTGAGTTGCTCCAGATATCATGTTTGGCACAAAGTCTTTATGGCCTGGAGAGTCCAGCAGAACAACATGATACCTTTTTGAGTCAAAATATGCAACCGCCACTGTCATAGTTATTCCCCTTTCCCTTTCTTCAGCACTCTCATCCAACGCCCATGCATAAGCAAAGGAGCCCTTTCCCTGATTAAACAACCAAAAACTCAAATCAAACCAAGCTTTCATAGCCAAAAAAGGATGACACAAAAAGAAACGTAGATATTACTTGTATTTTAGCCTCTTTTTCATATTTGTGCATTTCTTTCTGAGATATTCGCCCAGAGAGCTGCAGCAGCCTTCCTGAGAGCGTTGATTTTCCAGAATCAACATGACCAACCTATGATGATAAATTGAAACGTGATGATATTACAAACATGCCAAAAAAGAACTAAAAAAGGAGTTGCCTGCATATAAACAAATAATCTTAACCTTATGGATATAACAAAAACAGATGGTTGACTTACAATGGCAAGATTTAGTTGCATTAGTCTATCTTCTACAGGCTCAGGTAGCATCCATTTTTCAGGTTTATAGTGAGCACTTGATGTAGCTCTTCCCGCAGTAACATTCTTTGAGGATCCAGGTTTGACATTCATAGATATATTTTTCATACTAGTCGAGAGACTTTGTTCCTGAACCCCATTTAACGGAGAGCTGGTATTCTCCCCTACACTGCTATAACTGTCTTCTGACATTAATGCTGAAGAGCTACCAAATCTTCTACCATTGGAGGGCAATCCAACTGGAGTTTTCTTCTCTGTGACACTTGAAGTAACGTCTGAAGACGATAACTTGTTATTGGCTGCCAAAATTAACAAAAAATTATACTCCCTCCGTCCGGATTTGTTAGTCCATTTTGGGATTTCGTGCCACTTTTCAAATGATTATATCTTATAATTTATAATGTTATATGTAATTTTGAAAACATTGTCTTATAGAACCAAGATCTATCAAACAAGATCGATATTGAATATATAATTACTTACCAATTTAAAGATATCACTAATTTTTTATCTGGTTGCAATAGAACGAGGGACAAACAAACCTGGACGGAGGGAGTAATACGAAATGTCAAAGACTAACAAGTGGTTTGTCGTGACTGATTTGGTGATTGGTGATATTAAATGAAGCAAAACTAACATACTGATCTGCTTCTCACCAAAAACGGTGAAATTTAGAGAGCAACAATGAGAAACGAAATAGATTGTTCGTGCAAATGATACCAAGATTTCCCAACTAAGCACATGGAAAGAAACATTGTTCATAAATGATGCAAAGATTTCCCAACTAAATACATGTTAAAAAGAAGAACTATCACTCCTATTATCGTTGTCTCACATATTCCAACATCTAAGTCATCTGAGCGGCTGAGCCTGATAGTGAGAACAAATTCTTTTATTTTCTTTTCTCGCCCAGACGAGGAACCACAATTCACCTAATTTACCGAACACACTGCCAAAGAGGGATAGCACTATTCAAACTCAGGGTAGCGATAGGATTGACTTCCTCGAGGCATTTCTACATTAAGAATTTTATGAGATCAACGGTCAAATTCAAATTCCATTTGGATTGCTGGGGAAACAAGTAGGATAGTTTTACTAAAAGTTTGCTCATGTTGTCATCTGAGAACTCAATGCGAGCAAATTTGCAACTCAGTATGTTTTATGGCAACAGTATTGCTAGGTTTTACAATAGTCTTTTGGTACTCGATGAGAGCAATTTTATCTTCTGAGCAAGAACAAAAAAGGGAAAAAATTAAAAAGTTGGCCATCCTGTCCTTTCCAGGACATAACTCATAACGAAAATTCCAACCTCAGGTTTCAAAAGCATTAAGAAAGGTACCTTTTGGAACCGCTTTGGATGAACGCAATCCCTTTGATACCAAATCATCTGGTGATGGGACATCAAACTTGAAAGGGGCTGTTATCATTATGACAGAAGGTTAGAAATCATTGCAAAAGAAGAATGGTATCCTCATAGGTATGACTCAAAAGATGACCATATACTGAAAAAAAACTATAGTATCTCTGCACTGCTGGGTCATGTTTCTCTTAACATGAGATAATAGACATGTCATATCCACAGTTCAACATCATGTCTTGGAATACGTGCACACCTATATTGAAACGGTGATGTTTTTGTTGGCTAAAAATCCTATGCAATTCATTAGAATGTTCCCCAGGCTTACAGGAGCTATTGCACTCATCCATCAAAAACTCGTCAGTGAGTCGCTGTGAAGTTAGTGTCTTGTTGGGTGTCGAACGCTGCAATGATTCAAAAAGAGACTTGGCCATTACGGATGCTCCAGAATATTTGCTCATGCCATCAACTGCATGGAAAAGATCTACTCTATAAAGCGGAAATGAAAATGAGATGAACCCAATAACAAGGATGCAACTAAGGAGTTTGTGCCTACAAGGATGTGAGCTGCCTGCATGGGGACCACTTAAGAGGAGTTTGGGATTGTTGGCGTGCCGGTTATGTTTAAAGGAAGGGGAATGAGAAACCTCAAGTAAAAACGTAGTAAAGAGTGCTCGTCACATGAAATATGGATTCACATAGGGATATCCATACAGCAGCTCACTTCACCACATCTAAGAAATGGAAAAGAAAAACATCAACGTTAAATTCAAATTACCTGTATTCTTATTGATACTGCTGCGAGCATTAACTAGAGGATTACGGAGAACCCCACATATGTCACATGAAGACATACTATCTTCATTATCAAATGTGCAGATGGGGCAACGCCAAACCCCAGGCCTTGTGGTCTCCTTCCTTGTCTCAGGTGCTTCAACTGGAATGAAGAATCAATCAAGTAGGCAACATACAATACATAGAGTGCATCGTAAGCCAATGCGGTTTTCCATAGGTAAACTAATTAATAGATAAACAAATGACATAATTCTCCCAACTTCTAATATTCCCACGTCACTACTTTAACTGAATGCAGCTACATTGAGTAATGTCCACAAGAGGAATAAGATGGCCAAAGGCCCAAAGGAAGCTTATTCACCAATTAGCAACCATAGAGGTACAAACACAGGGCTAGAAACAGGATCAAAGAGGAGAAACACGAGAGAGAATATAAGACAAGTCCTTATTTAGAACAGTAGACAGAAGATAAGACGACCTTGAGTTGGTAGATGAGGCTTAAAATGCAGCTGGCAGGGACAACAGTTACAACAATGGTAATAGAATTAAGATTCACTAAAATGGTGGTGGTAGAGGAGTATGATTGTAGCAGGGCAGATTTAATTTGGATACACAACTCCACACTTGAGGAACTTTTGTTGCAGCACTGCTGCACCTGCCTAGATTTTAGGACAAGGAGAGTGAACCTCCAAAACTCTCCGTCAAAACAATCAAGGAATCCTAACAAACCTTTCCCTACCTAACAAAACAATTCAACTTTAAAACATCCAAACCCCCTTTCTACAATGAAATCCCTACAAAATCCTCACATCCAGAAGCAGCCTTGGAATTTTATAACATAAAGTCATAAACTCAACAAAGGAAATCTAGAAAGGAAAATGGGAATTTTAAGTCAGTTTATTCATTAATCACCAAAACCAACCCCTTTCTGCAGGGATGATGTGCCTTAGAAAATTAAACAGTAAACCAAAGCAAAATTTGAATCTGGACATAAAATGCTTCCATGGACAGGTCTTCTAACAAAATTTCATCACACAAAATTTAAAATTATCAGCAATAGAGTATAAGAATAAGCCAAGCATTAGACAAAAGGGCTAATTTTTGTCTGCTAAAACGAAGAAAACTACAAAAGTCCTAAAAGAATTCGAAGCCATCACCATCACTGCTAGCCCTTTAATCATGTGTATGCCCACCCTTGATACACCTAAATTCAAGAAATCTACAAGACAAAGACTACCCAACTAGTTACTTCCTACGTCGTAATGAACATTGAACGGTGATCTCACCGACATTCCGACTTCTTGAGTTGGGATCCTCTGTCCCCAAAAAGTTCCCAGATCATTACAACTAGAATCTGAGCTCCCTATGACGCCAGTCAACCACTGTAGATCAACTAAAGGGGCTATCAGTTAAGGTTGCTGAACCTCGTGTTTTGCAAGAAGGGCCTGATAGTTCCTTCCAGTGTTCGAAAAGAAGGTCTGGAATGCCAAGTACCTGCCGCCTAGGCGCTAGAAGGCCCCTCGCCGACTCACCCGACTAGCCTGACTTGCCCGACTAGTGCGACTAGTCATCCGACTAGGCGCCGAGTACTCGGCCTTGAAGCTACAAGGTGCCCGGCCGCCCTGGGAGCGCCTAGCGAGTTTTGGAACCTTGGTTCCTTCTTATCTATATCACCCAATCCGCCTAGGTAAGTGCACTAACTGCACTCCAAATTGCGCCTCATCAATTTGGAAACAATTCTTGAAAATTTTCCAGAATTTTGGGGAAAACTCGAATTCTCAGACAGAAAAACGAACTCTATTTAGACTAAGAATCTCACAGGTTATCCAAACACTTCAAAGTAAAAGCCAAGACCAACCCACGTGATGCTTTTATAGAGACTACAAGAGTCCATTGTCTTAAAAGCCATTGACGTAGCACGACATTTACTTTTGTGTGGGCCATTGCACACTTCATACTTTGATGTGTTTGCAATGAGCGATTTCACGATAGTACTTCAGAACCACATTTTAAGTAGTAGAAGACACGCAACTCTTCTCTTACAATCCCAAACAAGGATGGAAACATAAAGAACTAAGAGTAGCGACTCCGGACTACTGGGAAATTCTAATAGATTGGGCAATGGAGCATGTATAAAGGGGCAAATCCCAACGAATTGAGGGCAACCATAAAAGCTTCTTCTTTTTTTTTTACCCTAAGCTCATGATGTTCTTGCTTGCATAAATTTTGGTATGGAATTGGACTCGATGTCAAGTTAAGTTCAGGTCAGCCTCAAGCTCCCGTTGACCTTGCGACCAAATTTAGAGGACCTCCAAAACACAAGAGGCAGATTCTCCTGTCAAAATATTGCTTTGCAAGAAATATTGCTCCTCGCCAACAAATATTGCGTTGCAACGTATGCAACTATATGGTTTTACTTTTTCTACTTTGAATAAAACTGATTTCCATACAACTTTCATTCAGTACAACAGTAAAAATGAATTCAGGCTCTTATCAGTTGTAAACCTGAGCCAATATTTAGCAAGGATCTATTGGCGATACAATAAGAAGGAAAAGAGCAGAGACAAATGTTCTATTTGATAAAACTGAAAAACCAACAAATATTGCTTTGCAACGTATGCATGCACGATTTGAAGCCACTCACTCCTACTCCAAAGATACTTATACACATTGCAGACACATTTTTGGTCCCTTGCTTCCACTCCCACTCCACGAATCAGTGTCATCGAGGTTGTTAAATAGCACATCAAAAATGCATTCTTTCAAATGAAGGGCTGAATGTTCTAGTAATGGTCTCAAATCCGAATTGTCAGTGAAAGAGGATTTGCTTTCTCTTTGCAACTAACAAATTAATAAAAAATAGTTACCAAATTGGTTTATAAATGTACCAACATACATTACTTGACCAAATGATATATTGCGTTCCGGCTACTTCAATCATTAAACTAAACTATCAGCAACCAAATAAACCAGTCCTATCCATTATCTAACACCATCTAAGGAATGAGTTGAAAGTTAAAGCTAGTTAATTTGATATTCAGCATAGCAGAAATCAGAAACCAGTTAAAACGACATTAAATTCTCGATAAACATCACATTCTCACCCAATCTTACACTCTGGACTTCGAAATTGAACTCAACCCCATGCCAGTGACCATTAATAAGTCTATCTACCCTGAGTCGAATGCTTGGAATGAATTCAAACCTCATAACTTCAAAAAAAAAAAAAAAAAAATCACTTACAGTTTTCTTGCACGTCGTAATCATGATCGTAATCTTGATAGCCGTCGTCGTACTCGTCTTCATCGTAATCAACTCCATAATTTACTTTTCGAGGCATGTTCCTAATCTCTATTTAAAAACCTGAAGAAAAAACACGACCAAATTAGACAATGCAATTCTTAGGAAAGTCAAATCTATGTTCTGAAAAAACACAATTATACATACCGTAAATAGTTATTGAACTAAACTACAAAACATAGATTTTGCATAAAAAAATCCATGGAGCCAAGCTATCCCCTTCTGGGATAAACTAATTCATCTACCACCACATCCAAACAGAACTGCTAAAAGTAATTTAGGTATCAATTTCTCATCAATTTGAGCTCCTGCATAGATCTCAAGGTATACAGTAATCCAGAAAGCTCGCTCTTTTACTTGAGAGACATCTGAAAAAAGAGAACCCTAGAGGAGAAACAATCAGCCGATTCTACGCAGCGCTTGCAAAATAATGAAGCCTCCAATTGCTGGTAGAAATCAACGTAATCTTCTCAAAACCCTCGATAACCCTCAAATTTGCTTCCAAACTTGTGAGATTTGGGGCTAATTGCTTGGGTCGATATTTGATGGGCCGAACCGGAAAAAATTATATTTGATGGGCCGAACCGACGCCAAATTAAATTCAAAACTCTTTTCTTTGTATCCACGCCAACTTAAGAGCAAAATGGACTGGCTAGTGGCTACTGATACGGACCTTTTTTTTTTTGATCAAAAAGATGCACAGAAATCGGAGAGAGCGCTCATGAAATCGGAGAGAGCGCTCATGGAGACTTTTTTGAGTCACACTCCTATATAAAAGACCCTGATTATTCAAAAAGGAGAATTCATTATTCTTTTTTGTCTGATTTTTCCGGCGACCTCACAAAATTTCGAATTGACTTTTTATGTTAAAATCCAACCAAAATCTCACCGCTTCAATAAAAAAAAATCCACCTTTTAGGCGCTGTGTTTGGATGGTTCTTGAAACCAGTCAGATCGCATCAGAGGTAAAAAAATCGATATTCTGCCAAATTTTAACAAACTACGGGATTCAAAACCTTGATACACTCCCTATATAAAAGTGAACTACCCTGATTAAAAAAAAAAAAAAAAACACAGAAGAAAGGGGAATACACGTGGTATTTGGTCTTTTTAAGTGCCTTTGATTTTGTCTGATATGCACCGTTGGATGGACCCAAGAAGTAGGTTAAGTATAAGTGCACATGGTTGGATGGACCCAAGAAGTAGGTCAGTGCACTTGGTTGGATGGACCCAAGAAGTAGGTCAAGTATAAGTGCACTTGATATTACTGCACTATTAGATTCACTACACTCTATCCTTTTTTCTTTTTCTTTTTTCTTTTCCCTTCACATTAAGTAACCATGTTTATGTTCAATGACATTTGTTTCTTAGTTTAAAGTCTATTTAAATGGTTTTGTCTGATATGCACCGTTAGATGGACCCAAGAAGTGGGTTAAGTATAATTGCACTTGATCCCCCTTGATATTGCTGCACTATTGGATTCACTACACTCTATCCCTTTTTCTTTTCCCTTCACATTAAGCAACCATGTTTATGTTCAATGACATTTGTTTGTTAGTTTAAAGTCTATTTTATGATATTTATTTTCCAATGATAATATATTTTATGGTGAATTGGATGCCAATGGATAAATTTATTTATTTATATATATGTATCTATGTAGTACTATTAAATCCGAAACAGTAACTGATCACCACTGACACCGACCAATACCAATACCATACAGTACCAATAGGAAAACCAATACCTATGCCGGTACGAGATTCTGAACCTTGGTTGCCGAGCAAAATGGACTGGCTGGGAGAGCCAATTTGCTAGGGGGTTGGAGATGCTCACAAGCTAGGCAAAAGAGGTGTATTTGTATTTTGAAATCATTCCTATAGTTCATCTCGAGTCTTTATTTTGTTCCTATATTTACGAGTAGTTAATAGTTATTGTAGTTTTTGATTAATATGAATTCGTTCAAATCAATAAAAAGAGAAAGATTGTGTAATTTTTCAAAAATCGTTCAAATCAATAAAAAGAGAAAGATTGTGTAATTTTTCAAAATCGTCCCTACAGTTTACTTCGAGCCTCAATTTCATTCTTATAGTTAAAAAAAACCATATATCCGATTACATTTTTTGTTTTCATTCAAACAAATTCACATTTGTTAAATTTTCGTTTGTTTTATTTTTTGAATTATTTATTTGTCTTGATAAGAGGAATAGAAATTTTAAAAAAAATACGAACCAAACTAAAAAATGTCAATAAAGACAAATTTTGGATACAATAGTCTGTCTGTTTTGGACTATTTTTGTCCTAAATGAACTTTGAAAATTTTGAATTATATTTTAAGTTTTTTGGATTTCTCTGTTCAAGATTAAAAAAAAAAGCAAAACTGAAAACCATAATTTTTTTGAATAAACACAAAAATATAATCCAAAAAAATTAAATTTATGATCCAAACCTTAAAAAAATTTACTAAGGACAAAAGTAATTCAAAACAGACAGAACTTTTGTACCGAAAATTTGTCTTTCTTCAAAACAAACAGAACTTTTGAGACTAGAGGTAAACTATAAGTATAAAAATTCTTCCTTTCGTCTCTTTTATTAACGCTCGTTATCGATTTAACCAAAATCCATACAAATTGGAAACTACAAGGACTGATCGTAAATAATTGAAACTACAGGGATGAAATCGAAAAAATTTACTCTTTACTATTTGCAAATTGAATAACTATTATTTGTAGTCAATTGTTAGAGGCTAAAAAAACCGATGGGACGAATTTAAAAAGTAAAAAATTATGATCAAAGTATTTAAAAAATCACTAAAAAACTATTTTCAATTATTTGTAGTCAATTGTTTGTTTTGAATTATTTTTGTCATTACTCACAACGTTTGGTTAATAATTTTTTACTTTTTAGATTCCTTACGTCCATACGAATCAATAATTCAATAAAATTGACAAAAAACTAACAAATGTGAAAAAATTCATTAAGAATAAAATTAATCTAGCTCAAGTATTTAGGCAAAATACCCCTAATTTTAAAAAGTCACGTCATCAAACATTTCATCAAACACTTGTTAATTTAATAACTTAGTAAAATGTTCTAGTGTTGAACCACATACATAAAAAAAGAGCAAAATAAAAAATGTTTTTACCTCCGTCCCAAAAATATTAATCAGTCTACAAAATGAAAACTTAAAAATTATGTTTTGGTTAAGAAAATATGAACTTTTGTTTGCGAGTTAATAGATATCAATGAGTTCTTTCAATTTATGCAAAAATATTTTGATAACAATGCATTATTATTTTTTAGTTCTCATTTTACAGACTTAACAATATTTTGGGAGGAAAGGAGTAAGTAATTTTTGTTTTAATTTTCCCAAGGAAAATGACGGTGAGATGCTTAATATCTCTCCCAGATTTCTTTTTTCAGTATTTTCTCTTTTTTCTTACAAGCAACCATCGGGTTGCTGAATGTAGATAGACAAAGTGGAGAAGGAGACAAAGCAAGAAAACAAAGAGCATCCTTTAGGCTCTTTTTTTTCCCCCCGAAATATTCAGGGTCATTCCATCTAGAGTTTTGCTCTGAATTTAAATAGTATTTGACAAATAATTCATAATTCGGATTATTAGATTATTTATTTTGTCTTTATTCAATTTTTTTTTACATTTGTTAGTTTTGCGTCAAGATTTTGTGATTTCTGGATTCTTCTCGACGAGACAAATCTAATAAATAAGTATAAAATTATGATCAAAACTCAATTTTTTTTGAATAAAGCCAAAATTAATCCAATAATCCAATTTTTTTCGGTTTTATTCAAAAAATTATTTGGTTTGACCATAAATTTATACTTGTTAGATTCGTCTCGTCAAGATGAATCCAGAAACCACAAAATCTTGACGCAAAACTAACAAATGTAATTTTTTTTGAATAAAGACAAAACCAAAAAACCGAATCAAGTTTTTTTGCCAAAGGAGATGGTGGGATTGACCTTCTAGAATTAGTCGATGTACGCGAAAGTTGACCCGATTAATTGACGATGGGATTGGTATATTAGAATTAGGCTGAGTTTTCTGGTTGATTTTAGCAACTAAATCAACCCTGATTTTAGCAACAGTTTCTAAAATCATTCAAAAACTTGACCGAACACTTGCTTGCTTATGGAAAGAAAACAAAGGCTTTGTTCGGTTTGGGTTTGTAGGGAGGTTTTGGGGAATGAGTAGAGAGAGATAAAAATAAAATTTTATTGGAGATGGAAAAACCGAAAACGAAAGAGCATAAAACACTCTTCTGTCATACACTTTGGCACTACAGCTGTTGTGTAAAATGCAAAACAAAAAGTGTGAAGAAAAGAAAGAAAAAAAGCCTTGCTTTCCCGTTTTAGGGTTTCTGTTTCTCTCTGTTTGAATCTTCTTCCACATCTCGCATCAAAAGAACGAAAGATTCGGTATACACACAGTTCTGATTAAACTTCCCAGTTCGATTCGATTCGAATCATTGCCCTGAATCGAATCATTGCCCTGAATCGAATCATTGCCCTTTGATTCTTCAATTGCCTGTGAGTTTTTTTCCCCAAGCACATTGCCATTAAACTTTCGTTCTCTCTCTCCTTCATTCTTTGAAAAAACCTTTATTGGGTTGTTGGGTAGTTGTTATTTGACTTTTGTTGGATTTGTTCAATTTGGTGGGTTTAATTTGGTGAGGGTTTGTTTAGGGGAGTTAAAATGGAGGTTCATTTTTATAAGAAACCAGATTGATGAACGCTATCCAAGTAAAGGTGTTTTCTTGATCCTATTTGGTGTAGTAGTTTAGTTCATCTAGTTTGATTCTCTCTCTCTCTCTCTCTTAATTTCTGGGTTTTTGAGGATTCAAGTAGTGGTGTTAATTTATTTAGTTCTCTGGATATTTGGGTCTTTCTGGGATTCTTGGGATTGAAGGTTTTGGTTCTTTTTGAGGATTGAATATATAGTTTGATTTATTGTGGGGGTTATTCTTCCCCTGCCCAATGGGGTCAGTGAAAGGCAATGGCATGGAAAATTTGATAGCTGGGAGGAAGTCACTGAAGATTAGTTTAGAAAAATCGAAAGCCCTCGGGCTAGCTCTCGAGAAAGCTGGGCCTAGATTGGATGAGATTAATCAAAGATTACCATCTCTGGAAGCCGCGGTTCGACCAATCCGTGCTCAAAGGGAAGCCCTTGTTGCCGTTGGGGGTCACATTAACCGAGCTGTGGTTCCCGCAGCTGCTGTTCTTAAGGTTTTCGATGCCATCCATGGACTTGAGAAGTCATTGTCAGATCCCCAATCGGATCTCCCTGGTTACCTATCTGTACTCAAGCGGCTTGAAGAGGCATTGAGATTTTTAGGTGATAACTGCGGGATGGCAATTCAGTGGTTGGACGATATTGTGGAATATTTGGAGGACAATAAGGTTGCAGATGATAGGTATGTTGTGTATTTGAAAAAGGCATTGAAGTTTCTAAGGGAATTGCAGAATGAGGAAAGGGGTCACCTTGATGGAGGGCTCCTTGGGGTCGCTTTGGACAGGTTGGAGAGCGAATTCCGACGGCTCTTGACTGAAAATAGTGTTCCACTCCCTATGTCTTCGGCTTCCTTGATTGGCGAACCAGCTTGTATTGCTCCATCCCAATTACCTGTGCCTGTTATTCAGAAGCTACAGGCTATACTAGGGAGACTAATTGCAAATAACAGACTTGATAAGTGCATAACTATTTATGTTGAAGTTCGGAGTTCAAATGTCAGGGCGAGTTTACGGGCGCTGAATTTGGATTACCTTGAGATTTCAGTCTCTGAATTCAATGATGTGCAGAGTATAGAGGGTTACATAGCTCAGTGGGGTAAGCATTTGGAATTTGCGGTGAAGCACCTTTTTGAAGCCGAATACAAGCTTTGTAATGATGTTTTTGAGAGGATGGGATTGGATGTGTGGATGGGTTGCTTTGCTAAGATAGCTGCCCAAGCGGGTATTATTGCATTCCTTCAGTTTGGGAAAACTGTTACGGAGAGTAAGAAGGATCCCATTAAGCTGCTGAAACTGTTGGATATATTTACGTCTTTGAATAAACTGAGGTTAGATTTTAACCGCCTTTTTGGGGGTCCTGCCTGTGCCGAAATCCAAAACTTGACTAGGGATCTGATTAAGAGTGTCGTTGAAGGAGCATGTGAAATCTTCTGGGAGTTATTTGTCCAAGTGGAATTGCAACGACAAAGTGCTCCTCCTTCAGACGGCAGTGTTCCAAGACTTGTGAGCTTTATTACGGATTACTGTAATAGGCTACTTGGGGATGATTACAAGCCGGCATTGACTCAAGCTTTGGTCATTCAGCGGAGTTGGAAGCAGGAAAAATTTCAAGATAAGCTTCTTATTGATGAGTTATTGAGGTCGATTCGAGCCATTGAGACGAATTTGGAAGCGTGGTCAAAGGCTTATGACGATGCTGTGTTATCACATGTTTTCTTGATGAACAACCACTGGCATCTGTACAAGCATTTGAAGGGCACAAAGCTTGGGATCATTCTGGGAGATTCTTGGTTAAGGGAACATGAACAGTACATGGAGTACTATTCTGCTTTGTTCATGAAAGATAGCTGGGGGAAGCTTCCTTCTCTTCTTAGCAGGGAAGGTCTGATTCTGTTCTCTGGTGGGCGGGCCACAGCTCGCGATCTTGTTAAGAAAAGGCTGAAAGCATTCAATGAAAGTTTTGATGAAATGTACAAGAAGCAGTCCAATTGGGTTGTGGTTGAGAAAGATCTGAGAGAGAAGACATGTCAACTTATAGTGCAGGCTATTGTGCCCGTTTACCGGAGCTACATGCAGAATTATGGGCCATTGGTGGAGCAAGATGCGAGTGCTAGTAAGTATGCAAAATATACAGCCCAGTCTATGGAGAAAATGCTAAGCTCTCTTTTTCAACCAAAGCCAGTGAAATATGGTAGTTTTAAAATCAGACAATCGAGTGCAAAATTCAATAACGGAGTTACTGGTCATGATCCTTCCTCCTCTCCTACTGTTACATGACTGACTATTGATTATATGTCAGTCTTGGGTTGGTTAATCTGATATGAATCATGCACCAATCAAGATGCTTTCAACAATCTCAAGTACTCTTGTATATATTGACCGGGAATTCTCCATGACATGGAATTCTGTTGGTTGCTTGGACTTGTCTATGAACTGTGGAAAAATCATTTCTATACCAGAGGTTGGTTCTTTGAGGGATCGGTTATTCTTCAAGCAACAAACAGGATGATGAAGTGAATTTATGGTCCCGTTGGTTCAAGTTAGTTGAGGAAACTTATAGCTATTAGTCCTCGTTTTCTATCTTCAATCATTTATTCTGTTGACTAATAGGTGACAATATAAAGTGTAAGGTTATGCGCTAGCTTTTGTGTTAAATTGTTTGCTAGAAATGCGCATTTAGAGCTCTAGTGATAATTTACTTGTTCACTCTCAGTCACAATTTGTTGAATTAGTTAAAACAAATTCAGAACCCGACTGCCTGTTTTCTTTGCTATTTAGTGGGTGCACTTGTGGACAAATTTTGAGCTGTATCATAGGAGCCATTTGTATGAGTAGGGCAGTATTGAAAAATAAACTTCATTTCTTTCTTTCTCATGACTTAGTTTCCATTAGTTTGTTCAATGGCTGAATCTGTTTTGAACTTCTCTTTTCTTCGTCACTATTTAACCACAGCTACTATCTTTATATTATCATGCAAAATGCTTTTGGAATGTGTGATGCTCTCTTATTTTCAGTAGTTTTCTTAAGGTGGACGAACAAACACAAGAAAAGAAAAGCCAACATGATCCTCCCGGTGATCACAGGAAGCCAAAATTATCCCGTAGTTTTGTTAGTTCATACTTGATGGACATAAGTCATTGGTGGTACTTGTTGGAGTTTTTCTTGTTAATATTTTTACAGGCAAGCAGGTACCATTTGTTTTATAAGGCAGAAATTGCTGCTGCTCGAACTTCTAGTGATTCTTACGAATCTTACCTTGCGGATAGAGCCCTTAGCCCCTAAAGTATTTTACTCTTAAATGTTAATGCATTTTTACATGACTATATTTGATCAGTATGTTGTGCCTTTGAGAATGTTACTATTTACGCAGGCTGATAGGAAGTACCTCTTGTTAGACTTCATCAATCAGCTCTGGTGTAACAACTAAATAAGATGCTTGTCTGCAAGGGGCTCTAGCTTTGACCTTCCAGGTTGGAAACGCTTGGTCAAATAAGCCAGAATTGAAACAACTTATCTAAAGCAGAGATATAGTCCTTAGTGAACGGGGGAAGAAGTTACTGTTTAAGATAATCTGAATGACTGAATCTAGTTAGACCAAAGGTTAATGCATCTGTTGAACTGTCTTAACAGGTTGATATGTCATGTCACTTAATTTTTACTTCTGATTAAATATGGCGTAATAATAATCATATGATTATCTGAAGCCTAATTTCACCATTTGTTGAATAAACCTGGAATTATGAGATGCATTTATACTAGATAATAGATATGGTCATTGGATAATGTTTCCGTGCTGTCAACCCTTGACCAACTCAACCTTATTTGATATGTCCCCGATGGAGCATGTGTAGTTCAAAAAATTCTTGTCTTCCCATACAGGGTACTAGTCTGTTGGTACCAATTCTTTGCATAGTGCATCTGCATGCATACATGGTATGGAAAATGCTTAGTCAATTTTTTTCTCTAAGCTTTTTCCGTAAACCAGGACCCACAGGTATCTAGTATAAAAACAAGCTACATTTGACCGGAAGAGTATTTCCTTTTATGCAGATATTAAGCTGGTTTGACTAGACGTTTGTGTAAGATTAGCAATGCTTTTGAATGAAGGTTTATTAGGTTCTGTATTGTGAATTTGTGATTGCTTAAACTCTTGTTTGTACCTTATTTTTGGGGGTCCGTTTTTTGGGAGGACATAGTAAAGGGGTCTTTACTTCAATAAGGACATTGACTATTTCTTTAATGCCAAAAGGACAAATCACCTACACATTCCAAAAATGCCCCCACTAGCCAATGAAAGTGCCTAAACCCCAAAACCTAATGAAAGTGCCTAAACCTAAACCCCCATTGTACCCTATGAAAGTGCCTAAACCCTAGGGTACCCTATGAAAGTGCCTAAAATCCTAGGGTACCCTATGAAAGTGCCTAAACTACTAAAACCCTATAATTGAAAAGTGCACCTAAACCTAAACCCTAGGGTATCCTATGAAAGTGCCTAAACAGCTAAAACCCTATAATTGGAAAGTGCACCCTAAGTGCCTAAACCCAAAATGCCTAAACCCACTATACCCTACCCCAAAGAACCCCCTAAAATTGAACCCCAAAAATTGAACTCACCCCCAAAATTGAAGAGAGAGAAATTAATTCCACGCATGAGAGAGAGGGTTTGACAGCGACATGAGAGAGAGAGAGAGAGAGAGAGAGAGAGAGAGAGAGAGAGAGAGAGGGTTTGACCGATTGTCAGACAATGATGGGTCATTGTCGGGAAATTCCTGGGTCGACCCGACTATCAGACAATTGCTTTTGTCCGTGGGGCAATTGCTTTTGTCCGTGGGAAATTCCTCCACATGCGTGAGTGGTGTGGTTCATTAAGGGTATTTTTGTCTAGTGTTGTCCTTGACACATGAAAAATTTCCTATCAATGTATTGGATGCCTTAAAATAAGTTAAGCTGGACTAAACACCATTTAAAGCCCCAAATTTGTCCTTTAGACCAATTTTCTGTATTTTTGGTGGACTTGTGGTTGTATGATAGATCCTTCAATTAACTAAACCATTTTTACATAGTTTTTCCATTTGTTCTCTAACTGTTCATGTGTTTTCTTCAGATGACAAGAAGATGTCTATTTATGGTCGTATTGAGCCTTAGCAGTACCCTACTTGTTTTAGGTTTTCAATATTGTCACCTGTGTTTGTATTTTGTACTTCTTCATAGTATTTCCCAAGGTAAATTCGAAGTAGACCAAGCTTGCTCATTTCCTGACTTTGGCTCAAGTTGCCTCAGGGTCAGCTTGTTTAGTTTCTGTAATTGATAGCGTGGAGTGAAGGCAGCTATTTGGAGATGGTTGAGGTTAGATGCTATCCAAATGGTAGTATGTGACTCTCTGGACATTTGACTCTTGCCTTTGGCTGTGTAAACTTATAAGTACTTGTTAGAACTAGTTGATAGAAAAGTAAAGCTAAAATGGTGAGTTCAAAGATTATGTTGATGATAGAAGGGGTTTGGCATTGGGTACATACATTTTCTTTAATTTTATTTTTAAATCATCGTTGGATACATACCTGCCTAACTGGTTTTTTTGCTTAGTTATTTGCCATCACAGGGATCGGCTAGTGAAACACGAGCTGGACAATGTCTTCAAATTACACACGTAAGTCCCAAATTTCCCTATTCTCAAAGTTTGTCGATCATATTTGAACATATTTCCCTATTCTCAAATTTCCCTATTATTGGGAGGAAATGACGGAGCATAACCACTAACCAGAACTAGAAAACAAGTCCAAGTTAAGATTGAAGAATATGGCGAGAGTGGACGCCAAGAAAGTCAAGAAGCCATTCTTCTACTTTTTCACGTTTCTGTCTTTCGAATGTGATAAGTCTCAAAATTACAACAACAATGATAACAGAACCCATCTAGTCCCCAAACATTGGGGGTATGGGCGGGGGATGATTGGAGACAGACTTAACCTTTGGCAATATTTGCACAAAGTGGCTGCTCTCAGAATACTACTGAAACATTGGTCCCCCCTAAACCTCCAAGAACCGAGGAGCTACAGGAACATTTTGCTGCAAAACCATGCCCCCAAATCAATTTTTGTGCTCATTACCATGCTTACTTCATTCATGTCTAGAGCATCTCACTAATGAGCACAAATGATAAGTCTCAAAATTGATGTTTGTTTATTCAACCCCGATAAATTGTTTGAATCACAAAAATGCTGGTCAAATGGCCCTGGTTCTAAATGCCAGTAGGCCCAGTACCCTCCAGCCCATACACTCGCACCATTCTTGCTAGTAGTCATCTCGTAAAGGCATTCTGTTATGGTTCCTGAAAAATGAAAACCGTTCTAGACTAAAAGTCCCATGACTGAACCAGACCAATCCGCTCAGTTCCACGGTTCCAACTGAAGGCCTGAACCAGTGAAGAAATGTTTGAAATTATTGAAAAATATGCAGAACAGCAACTTTTGTTCCCTTCACATTTGCTTAGCCAATATCTTAGTAAAAGCTTTCAGTCATTTTAATCCTTCACAAACCCAACAAAGGATTTACTGAAGGTGAACAAAGATATAGGTGATGCAAAGACAAAGAGTTGAGTGACAAATGTAAGCGACCAATAGAAGACCTAAAAGTTAGGGTTTGCTAATTTACGTTTTTTGTTCATTTTGGTGTAATTACGCTTAACCCTCCCAAGTTTTAAGGTTTACAGATATCAATATCAGTAAATATACTGAATGCACATACAAATGTTTATATATGGATGCATTATTTATATGTAAGAACGTTCTGGTTCTGCTAATCGTGGTTTCATACCAGAAGAGTGTGGGCCAAACCATATGCCATGATTCTCAAGTTCTTCAAACCGGGATTGGACCATTAATCCATGGATCCCCGGACCAAATCGCACCGTTCGGTTGGTTTAGTGGTTCTTTTGGTTTTTGTTACAGCCCTAGTGTTGACGTTTTGTGCCTGGAGGATACTATGGTAACTCTCTACGAAAGCAATCTTCATATCTCATCCCTCTAGTAAGAAAGAGAGACAAAAAAATTAGATGTTCGATTTCTTAGTAAACAAGTTCTTTGTTTCATGGATCTTTGTAAATGTATAACATACCCGTTTCAGACACTCAAAAGTCAGTGGAATCAATGTCCGACATAGTGTAGCTGGATATACATCTAGCAAGTGTATTTTGTAATTCAAATTTACCTTGAAGTATGTATGGAACTCCTGTATTATGCATGCAATGCCGTAAGGCGCTTTGTCAACACTATTGGTCCGGGAAAATAAACAAAATACATGAATAAATTTCAGTATTTTTCATATCCCCAAGTCCTTAAGAGAAATTTGATGAAGCGGACGCTTAGATGCATATCCACACCTGAGTCCATGTAACATACAACAACTTTGGACGTGTGATACGATTCCATCAGGCAGGAAAGGACACAAATGGAAGTCTGTCATTCAAGCCTTCAAGTAAGGAATTAGAAAACATTTTCGTATTTAGAAGCTCCCTGTAATCTTAAGCCCCATTTCCACTTGTTATCATTATCTCTCATCCTATGTGTTATTTTCTTCATGAGTATCCATGAGCAAATAGATCTGTTCAAAAAAAATAAAAATAAAAAATGGATTTGGTTGTTTGTGGATATCTATGTAGCACGGACACGGATACGGACACGGTTCTGGAGTCTGGACACGGACACGACAATTTTGAAAAAAGGACACGGACACAGCGGGCGACACGGCAATATATATATATATATATAGGTTCCACTTCTTATCCGGACTTTTGATCCAAATTTTTTTTTGACGATCTGATCCGTCCAATGTGTTCAGAAGGTGTTTTCAAGGTCTCGCGGAAAATCTTTAAAAAAAATACCGGGAAGGGCTTGATCCAAGCAGTTTTGCAAAAATATATAAATACGCTTTTGCGAAAACTACTTGGAAAAGCCCTTCCCGGTATTTTTTTGAAGATTTTACGCGTGGGACTCTTGAAAACACTTTCAACAACACATTGACGGATCGGATTTTCCAAAAAAATTTGCAACACAAAAAAAACCAATTTTTTCTTATTTCTGGGAGGTGTGGATGTGAAGTTTTCAGTACAGCTACTCTCCAGTCCGGTATCCCGGATTGGAGGTTTTTTGGTGTTTTGAAGCTTTTAAAAGATGTTTTTGCATGATCTGAGACGTCCAATGTGTTCAAAAGGTGTTTTCCAAGGTCCGCGTGGAAAATATTCAAGAAACAATACCGGGAAGAGCTTGATCCAAGCAGTTCGCAAAAACTGTATATTTACAGTTTTGCGAAAAACTGCTTGGATCAAGCCCTTTCCGTTATTTTTTTTTATGAATTCCCGCGTTGACCCTTGAAAACACCTTTTGAACACATTGGACGGTTCGGATCAGGAAAATTTGATCCGGAACTCATAGTTCCGGACCTAAGAATCCCGGACTAGAGAGTTCCTCTCTCTCTCTCTCTCTATATATATATATATATATATAATATTATTAAAAAAAATTTAAAAAAAACTTAAAACTTTAAAGATTGATAATTACAGTTTGACCCCAAAATTTTAAAAAAAATTACAATTTGACCCCTGAAAATTTAAAAATTACAGATTGACCCCAAATTTTTTAAAGAAAATTACAGTTTGACCCCTTCCGTGTCCCCCACGTGTCCCCTGCAGTGTCCCCGTCAAAAAATTTCAAAAAAAATTGGGGGGACACGCCACGTGGCGTGTTCCAGTATCCTACCGTGTCCGACACGCCAGTGCGTGTGTCCCATACGTATCCCGCCGTGTCCCCGTGTCCAACACGCCGTTACGGCTACCTCTAGAAGTGTCGGTGTTCATAGGTGGATATTGATGAATCATGGACACATGTGCCGGCCATGTATCCTTGTATGACACGTGTCAGGCGAGGACATGTCACAACACTCTCCGGACACGTGTCAAACAAGCCTTAATACATGTCTAATTTTTTACTATATGTACTTTATACTGATATGGTGTGGACACTCTAGGACCCGATTGGACACTTTTTGGACACATTAAGGAGACATTAGGAGGTTAAAATGTAGTTTTAAAAAACTTTGCTGTGTCAAAAGTTCCATATATGTTTATTTCATGCACAATTAGTCACTTATATAACTGCGGTTGATTTGTATCTTCCTAATGTTAATACTGTTGGTGATTTATATAATAATTTGATAGAATAATATTTTTTCTAATTGTTTATATGAATTCATAAGATACATCTATGATACAAGTATATATTTTACTCGATGTGTCCGCATGAATGAATGTTGCATGATCGTCATCTGAGTTGTCAAGTTGTCAGATGACATTTTTTTCCCTCTTTTCTTTCTGTCATTTCATGGATTTCCGATGACATTTTTTTTCCTCTTTTCTTTTTGTCGTTTCATGGATTTCCTTTTTTTGATCTCTCTTAGTTTTAGGAACACAAAGGATTTTAAGTAAAATCACAATTTTCTTTGGGTTTTTTAGAAATATAAAACTTGTATTTTTTCAATAACGAGCATGCCATGGTAATTCAACCCTATGTGAGTACTTTTCAACCACACAGTCTTGAGGTCTTGCCTTTCCTGATTGGAGCTGCTCTGTGTAACAGTTCCTCCATCCTTGATGAAATGAAAATGAGCTTTGTTATCATACCAAACCAAACCAAACCAAATTAAGCCCTGTGTCCCAATCAATAAGAGTTGACTACATGAATCCTGTTTTGCCATTCTGCCATTTGGATTAGTGAATGTTCATGAAGAGGATTGGTGGAGTAGTGAATGTTCTGTCCTGAAGATCTGGAACTTTTTATCTGGCTATGAGTGCGTGTTTGTTTCTTTCTTTTGTACTTGCTTTCGGGGAAATATGTTCATACATGTCATGTGTATGCTGCTCCATTCCAAAGACCGAGTTACCCCTACTAATTTTTCCATGTTCTTACTCCATGTGTAGAAGTTTTAGAGGCCATGATATGAGTCTCTATAAATCTGAACATGCAACTTCCTCAAGACAGGGAGGGCCTTCTCTCTTTCTCCCTCTCTTCTCTGTCCTGTAAGTGGGAGGGCCTCCCACTTTTTCCTCGCTATGCTGCACCACTGCCATAGCCCAGTGTTCGTAGGTTCAAAGCTTTAAAGGAGACGTTTAGATCATTCAGGAAACTGAGTGATTCTTTGACTTCTTTTACCAAATTTGATTTTATTAGCATTCACGAAAATTAAGTGTTCAAAACTAGCATTAATGGCTGTGATCGTTTTTGAGGTTTAGCTTAGTTTAGTTTAGTTTTGTAATCATTACCCTATTTCTCTTTCAATCATTATCCTCTTTCTCCAATAATTATAACTCTCATTTCTCTTTCTAATATTATTATGGTATTAGAAGCTGCCATTTGATATTTATTTTATGTCATGGCTTTGTTAAGATTCACTATAGTTCATGGGTTATTTCTATTGACTTGTTACAACTTACAACATGATTTTGATTCTCAAATTTTTCTGGATGGAAATTGTATAATTTACATTGGTTATGTTGCTGCCTACCTTGGTCCTCTTGCTGTATAATTTGTATGTTTATATGACGCCACGGCAATCAACCAGTGAAACTTTATATCCAGCTATACTTGGGTGATTGTTTTTTTGAAGGTTATTATGGTCATATGTTTCCTAGTGAATTTATGATTTTTTTTATTAGCATTGGTGCTTTCTGGTAGGAAATTACGAAGCAGGTGAAATCAAACCAGAAAACATGTCCAAGTTGACAATAAAGAAGATAATCGAAAGGGATGACAAGAAGCTCAAAATTAATGTTTTTTTCCTCTTTCTGTAATTTGTATGGTCTTATGATATGAATAATTTTCCCTACTGAGACTTGAGGGGTTGTAAAGAACAAACTCAGATGCCTTGCACGTCGTCTCACGCGTAGAAAAATTTTCACCTCGGATATGGCCGGAAGCAAACCCCTTTTAAAAAACTCTGTATATGCATTTCTGAATGAATGGATCATTTGTAGAGAGAAAACTCTGTGAAGGAAGCATAAGGTGTATATAGATATGCTAAAAAAGGCTGAAGGAGAGAGAGTCTGTGGTGTCCTCAAATTTGCTATCCGTAGAGCCTTCTCTAGTGATTCCTAACCCGCCAGTGAACTTTGGGCCTCGTGATAGTGTAAGTCAACAACCCTTCACGAGCTCCAAAGAAGAAACTTCAAGTGAGAAAGGACCGGTGGTGTGGTGGTGGTCACTCCGAGGATCTAGTGAGAGATCGGAGAAGAAAGGTGTATTGAGAGAGTTAGTTTTTAGAGAGAAAGAGTTGTCCCCTTTTTCCGGTATTAATTTTCCTCTTCGCTTTTTTTTTTTTGGGAGTAGGCTTCCCAAAATACCCCTTGTTTTTCGGGATAATGGAGTTAGTCTTAGGGACTTGATCGGTCACAAAATTACATTCTTGCATCCCCCATACGGCCGTGACATGTGGCATAACCGTTGAGACGCAACTCACGCCGATGCAAAAAGGTAAATGCACATGGGCTTTCCCGCTTTGTTATGAGCGTTAATACTTTTCCTGACTTTCCATCATCCTTGAGCCATCTCGGAACAGACCTATCTCGGATGAGCCGTCCGGTCCATAGTTTTCCGGCCGAGACTCGGATTGTCTCGGAAGCAAACTTTTAAAAACTCTGTATTTTGTTCCTTGAATGAGGATCACTTTGGGCCCAACCTCTTTGGGCTCATCAACCGAGCCCCATTTGAGTTGCCAGATTTCGGACCACTACAGAGTCAAAACAAACAAAAGTGTCAAAAGTGTTGTTTGAAGCAACAAAGAAGCCAGCATAGCGTTACACTAATATTTTTTATCACCAATGCACATGGCTTCTTGAGTTTCTGTTCTCTCCATTTGTTTTCCTTTTCCGTCACATGCACTCCTCTCTCAATCTCTCTATCTCTCTCATATTATACAAAACGCAAGTGTGTGTGTGTGTGTGTGGCTGTGTGCGTGTGTAGTACAAAACTTTGCTAGTTATTTTTTCATTGACCGACCACTTTCTCAAGAGATTCTTTCAGATCTACATCGTAAAGGCAAGAAGCTGACTTCCACTATTGTCGGAACAGGGAGTCGAACGGTCTTTCTATCAACTAGGTTAGATTTCCTCTGCCTTTGCAAGTCCTTTTTTTAATTTGCCCAGAAATTCATTGAACATGTCTTTTGCAATTGCATTGTTGTTGATTCATCATCCCTTATTGATGAATTTGATTTCATTTTTGCTTTTTGTTAGAGCCCACATTGGGGGCATGAATCCCACATCGGCAATTCATGAGAAATTGAATTGGAATATAAGGAAATGCCCACCGGCTAGTGTTAACTTGAGGCTAACTTTTTGAGTCACGTGATTAGGCTAAAAGTTAGCAGGTCACCTTAGGGCTTGTTTCACTTTTACTCCAAATACTTTTCCAATGTAGTTGAGCAGCTCAATAACTGATGTAGTTGAGGTGTTTCGAGAGGAGCAGAGAGGAGAGGAGAGGAATGAGCCAACTCTCCACACACTGGCCCTACTGCCAGTCGACAATAAGAACTCTTGTCGCTTCCTCAAAATGTGAGTAGGAAGAGTGTCCTCCTTAGTAGCTGTCGAAGCAAAGAAAGCCACCTTTGGAGTGTCCTCCTTAGTAGCTGTCGAAGCAAAGAAAGCCACCTTTGGAGGCGCCTTAGAACGCCAAACCCCCTTAGTGCATTAAAACAATCAGCAATTGGTATAAACACTATTAAACAGGACATAACTTTCTAATAGGAGAAGAGAGAAAATCAAAGCATGCCACTGCAAAGGTCCATTTGAAGCTGCGTCCCAAACTAAGGAATTCTCCATCTTCAGCCGTAAGGAGTAAGCAGATCACCATGCCGATAAATCAACCCCCGAGCTCTTTTGGCCTCTCTGTTTCACTAGCATTACACTTATTCAACGCTTCCTATCGCTATTTCGGTTTTTGTTTCTGTTTTGAGTAATCATTTAGTTCTTTAGACAAGATGAGAAGAAATGATTAAACCTGTCCATGAGTACGTAACAGGTGAGGAAAAGGGATGGCAAGACTTCGAGAGGAAATAGCAGTTCAAAAAGCTAAGGAGACAGAACTTAACAAGACCATTCATATAACAGGTCTATCTCTTTGCTCAGTTCCTGGTGGTTTGTAAATGTTTCGCGAATCAACTTCAGAATACAAAGTTTATTCAGTTATCTTTTGTGTTTCTTGTAGAGGAAACAATGTGAGCCAACAAATGCTATAACCCATTTTTATCTTTTCGTGTTTCTCTTTCACTCAGTTCCTAGCAATGCTGCACCACAACCATGACCTGTCATTTGTAGGTTCAAAGCTTTTAAGAAGATATTGAGATCATTCAGGAGATTGGGTGATTCTTTGACTTCTTTTGCCAAATTTCAGTTTCATGAAAACAAAGTGTTCAAAAGTATCGTTTGATTTTCACTTTTACGTTGATGTTGCTGCCTAGCTTGGTCCTCTTGCTGCTGTATTTGTATGGTTATAAGCTGTCACGAGAATCAACCAGTGAACCCCATATCCGGCTATACTTGGGCAATTTCATTTTTTTTGAAGGTTTTGATTATATGTTCGCTGCTCAATTTCTGATTTGTTTTGGGCTTTTAACGCTTTTTTGAAGGAAGTGACGAAGCAGGGGAAATCGAACCAGAAAACATGTCCAAGTTGACAATAAAGAAGACAATTAAAATGGGTGACAAGAAGCTCAAATTTATGTTTGTTCTCTAACTGCTACTGTAACTGGCAATGTTTGGATCTTGGAAAAATCACCAGAGTTTGTAATACAGTCTAAAGTCTGCATTTTAGTCTTCCTTCATCGTAGGCATGTTCAAAGTCATCGCTTTGCCTTTGCTGCATGAACGCACTACGCACATGACCTATCCAGATCATCTCTGTTCTTTAGTTCTGCATTTCGGAGTAGCCATTTAGGCCCATTTGAATTTTTTTTTTTTTTGGTGAAAATTTGGCTAAGGCACCCGGAGTTCCAGTGATCAGCGCACGATAAGCTCTTTAGTTCTAGCAAGGCAAGTGAGCGCTCGTACACTTTTTTGACATGTTTTTCTTAGGCACGCTCGCTTGCGCTCTCTCTCTCTCTCTCTGCGCGTGCATGCCTTGAGGTTTGAATATCACCCTTCAATGTTGATTTAAGTACTCCTGTAGGGAAAAACATCAGAGATGTCAATGTTAGGGACTCTAGGAAAATGCCGGCGTTGTTACTTTACTAAAGTGCTTCCCAATGGTTTTTTTTTTTTTTTGTATCTCAACAAATTCTTAATCCAAACACAACGTGGGCTTTTATGAAAAAACTCAACTTTCTATGTTCATCGGCCCGTGATTTAGTGGGGTTTTTTTTTTTTTTTGTGAAAATTCGAAGAGGACCATGGGCTCAATCTAGAAATTGGGTAGTCCAACTCAAAGCCTGCTTCCTCCAATATGGGCCCCCATATGTCCAGCCTGTTTATATTACACACCACCTTAGTTATCCAAAAGATTTTTAGCAACTCAGTTGCTAAAATCATGGTTTTGAAATCAAAAAATGAAGTGGCTCCGTATATCGTTTTTCGATTTTTTTCGCACCAAATTAAAGTACTCCTCGTGTACTTTAATTCGGTGTAAAAATTCAAAAAATAATACACTGAAACACTTTTTTATTTGAAATACCTGATTTTAGCACCTGCTGAATTCTTTTGCTAAAATCAAATGGAAAACTTACTCCTTTGGTTTAGTTCCAGATTTGTATTTAGATCTAAAGACCTTTTCAATTATTTATTTATTTATTATTATTATTATTTTTTTATTTCTCTCTCTCCCTCTCTCTCTCTCTCTTGCTGCTTAAACAAATCTTTGATCCTAACTTAGAGGAAGGGAAGACAGTGGAAATACAATCAAGTGAAATTATGTCGAGTTTTTGAATTTTTTTTACTCGGTGAAATAATTAAAAAAGTATATATTTATTTGCCAGGCGCGGGAAAATGTATCCGTATGCATTTTGTAAAACAAAAAAATGCCTTTTGAAATTCTTTTAAAAAGTTGTTACAAAGTACGAGACCTTTGCAAATAGCAATGAGAAGTTAATAATTTTTGTTACTCCTCTCCGTCCCTTTTTACGTGTCTAGCTTCGTAATTCTGACTTGTTAAGTAGACATGATCATTACACATTTTGTATCAATTTTTACCTCTACTTTTACCTATTAACTCTTTAAAATGGACGCTTTTTTGGAACAGTCCAAAATAAAATTCCGGACTATAATTTAAGGACGGAGGAGGTACTTTCTTACTCTTTTGAAACATGATAGATGTTACTACTTGTATTTGTTGCTCATAATAATTTAAAAGTAGAACAATTTTATGATCATAATAATTTGCGCACAATTGTGCACAAAAACTAATGTGACATTACTTTATTTGCAATGAGTGGATTGCTATTTTACCCATTTTTGTGTACCCTTCCTCCGGAACGGGGGCCAGCTACGCCAATCATTTGCGCATCGTCTCGAGTTTGAAAATGTGATCTGAACTATTATTTCATACTCCTTCCGTCCCTTTTTAAATAATTCCTTTGAAAACGCGTATTTTTGTGAACGTTAAAAATGTATTTCCTTTGAACGTTTTTAAATTTTTTTCACCAAATTAAAGTACTCAATGAGCACTTTAATTTGGTATAAAAAAATTGAAAAATTATATAAAGAAATATATTTTTAGAGGTTTGAAATTGCACGTGTTCCTATAGTGATCATTTAAAAAGAGACGGAGGGAGTAGATGTCAAAAAATTCACATTCATACAAGGTTGTTATCGATGTCAAAAAAATCAATCCTAAACATATGAGGCTGTTTGGGAGCCACTTTTTCACATTCTTTTTTTTATTACACTTTTTCACATTCTCATTTTCACATTTTTACTTTTTGATTGTTTGTCTGAGAATTGGAGTATGAGTTATGTGAGAAGTATTTTAGTTTTTGGGTTTTAGAGAGCAAAAGTGAGAAATAGGTTAGGAGTTTTTATTTTTATTTTTTTCATTCTCATTCTTGGAGTTACTTTTAAAGGCTATGCGAAATGACCAAATTAACCTCCATCATTTTGCATATAACACCCTCATCAGTCATCACATGTTTTTAGTTCCTCAATACTTTTTTAAAGGGTATGGCCAGATTTTTTTACATTTTTAATTTTTATAGTTTATATATATATATATATATTTTCCATTACTCAGTACGTTTTTTTTTTTTGATTTAGCTTAATGAAAGTTTTTATTTTATTATTTTTTTTGCAATTACTTGGATTTCACTTACTCGGTATTTTAATAAAAATAATACTCCATAGTTGGAGACTTTCAATTCCCCCAAAATTAAAAGAATATTAGCAAAAAGGACTTTAGAACAAATAAAACATAATCGCAATTTATTTCATTGTTATTTCTTCCTGATTACCAAAAAAGTAAAAAAAAAAAAAATAGTCAAAAACTTTCAAGTAAGAACGTCCCAAAAAAAAAAAAAGAAAAGAGAGAGAGAGTAAAGAACAAAGCAATATTTGCCAATGTAACAATTAAAAAATTGGTAAAAACATTCATACACAT
Organism: Vaccinium myrtillus; assembly: GCA_016920895.1. Taxonomy (NCBI): domain Eukaryota; kingdom Viridiplantae; phylum Streptophyta; class Magnoliopsida; order Ericales; family Ericaceae; genus Vaccinium; species Vaccinium myrtillus. The sequence continues at coordinate 13,244,337 of CM029274.1, forward strand.
TATAATATCACAATAAAGAATCAAGGGCAACATGGTAAAAAATCAACCCATAATTCATTTTGATCATTTATCATCCAGATAGTTAGACACGTATCTTGTTGCAAAATGCATTCTGCACATTTCTCCGAAGCACTTTATCAAATTCCAACCCAAAAAACCAAAAAGCTGAAAAGTAGGTATCCAAACCCCCCCTCATTCAGTTGGTTATTGATGCCCGATCAAGTTGACTTTTGTCAACGTTTTTAAGAAAATCAAGCTCTCTAAAATGAACAATTCAGATCATGTTTTCAAGCTCGAAACAGTGCGGAAATGGTGTTCAGTGTACACCCGACTCCCCTCCATTATTGTAAAACGTTCCAAATCTAAATGTTCTTGGCCCTCCACTCCATTTTCTAGCTTGTTATCTGAACCTTTCAAATCAGCCTCGGAAAAACTGGAAACTTTCATGCGTAAAATAAGGTGCAATCACAAGCCACACTGCTGTTCCGCAGCAGAAAGCGCGGAGTGCTGCTGCCCACTTATTAATTATTGCGCATCAAATGGACAATTTTATAATCCCAAAAGAACCCCACCTCCCCTCGTCCTTGGGGTTATTTTGTTTAGATGCTCCTTAGTCTTGGGGTAAAAATAACAAATTTCATTATAAAGAATAATATTCGTAATAACATTGACCTGAATAATTTCATCGATCCGATGATTAATTCTGTAATTTTATATACCAATCATTTATTTTGAAAATTTTGCTAACAATCGACACTTTTCGCTTTTACAGATTGCGTATTGGGCCGAACCGAAACACCAATTGGGATGAACGGGCTATGCTTGGACCGGCACGCTAGGATAGGCGTGTGAGTCTGTGACTGAAGTGGCATGCCAATGTGGTGAGAAAGTTGACAACCCAAAGCACAGAGCATCTAGGCCAAGCAGGCTATGATCGGGTTGGCACACTGGAATGGGCGTGTGGCCTGATGCATTAGCCCTACTACGAAACTAGGTTAGGGCTGGATCGAGTCAAATGAGGTCAGATCCGAGCCAAGACAGAGAGTCCGCGTCAATATAAGAGGTTTCAATTCAGTCATGTGACACTCGTTGCATCATGTATGACGTCAATCCAAAGAAGTGGTTATGGCATGTTCCTAGCATGAGTTTACTTAGAGTCTAAGTCAGGTTACACTGTATAAAGTACATTTCTAAACTCTAGAGTGATATGCTATTACTATCAACTTCATAGAGCTCTGCACTTTCCTTTTCTCTGTTTGAGACTGACTAAGGCATCAGAGTGCCTATTGCCTGACTCTGGCCGACAAGGCACTGACAGTAATCTTTCTTACTGATCATACTCAGGCAAAGCTCTCTTTAGATACAAACTAGAGGTCTAGAGGACATCTGAGAATAAGAACTACCCATAATTAAGCCTAGAATCTATGATTACCATGGCCTAGTTTTGATAGTGGGATTGAGTAAGAATGCGAAGGTGATGTCATATCACCACAATTTTTGGGCAGCACGGATGGTATACTGTAGCAAATGCACTACGCCGTGCAACGTAATTTAGCTGTTCAAATGTGTTTTCGACTGTTCAGATTTAAATAAAACTCTTCCGAACCATCAAAAGCACATTTGGACTACTGAAAAGTCACCTTGCATGGTGCAGCGCATTCGCTGCACTGCATGTGCACTCCAGGGTCCCGGTTCCCAATTTCTGCGTTTGGCACAAAGCTAAATAGAAATTTAGTTCCTAATGACATCTTTCAACCAATAACTACATGCCCAGTATGGGAGTTTGATTCCTCCACCCTTATCCTAGATTTATAGGTAAGAATAGGTTTATTTATGAGGTTCTAAAATATTCAAACACCCACTTATACCTTATAACAATATAGGTAAAAATATTTACTAATATTAAATACCTATATATACATATATATTCATACACTCCTTATCTAGTCCGGGAGTCCCGGATCCGGGACTCCACCTTCCCGATATTTTTTGACGATCCGATCAATGTGTTCAAAAGGTGTTTAAGGTACTCTTCAAAAAAATGTAAGGGCTTGATCCAAGCATTTTTCAAAATCCAAATATGTACATTTTTTAAAAATGCTGGATCAAACCCTTCCCATATTTTTTTTTAAGATTTCCATGCGTGACCTTGGAAAACACCTTTTGAACACATTGACGGCTCGGATTTTCCAAAAACATTTTCTAAATGCATCAAAACGCTTCAAACATCCGGGAAATCCGGGATCCTTGACGATCGCCGGTTATATTCATATTATATTCATATATATATATATATATATATGTGTGTGTTCACTATGTATAAAAGCATGGACTGGATTCGGACCTCCGTGAAAATCCAAACCATTTTTGATATATCTCTCAAATTTTATAATCCATGTGTTGAGGTGTTTCCAAGGATGGGACGCAAAAATCTTCAATTTTGGGAAGGGCTTGATCCAAGTTTCGGCTTTTGTTGCGCAAAAATAATATTTACGCTTTTGCGAAAAATGCTTGGATCAAGCCTTCCGTGTTTTTTGAAGATTTCCCACCCTTGATGAAAACACCTTCAAACACATTGGCAACACATTTTCCAAAAATAATTTGCAACACAAAAAAACTTTTTTCTTATTAACGGGAGGGTTTGGACTTAAAATTTCCATTATATATAATTTTTCCTGTGTAGTGTGTTAATGTATAAAAGCATGGTCTATTCATTTAATCCACAGTTCCATTGAAAATGTGGACCAAACCAATACCATATATCTCTCAAATTTTATAATCCATGTCCAGTTCCAATCCAAGGATGGGGACCAAAACATACGATTCAATTTCCATTTTTTCAAGGTTTAACGAGTGTTTCCAAAATTATGCCTCCACTTTTACACGCATTAATGTTATTCCTCCGTTCAAAGAGGCAAAATGATAATTATACAAAAGCTTACCCATTAACTTTTCAAACTACAACTTATTCGGAGAAAAAAAAAAAATGAAAAGGTTTAAAAAGCCAAATTTATTATTTAGCCAAATGTAGACAGTTAAAAAATTGGTCCCAACCACGTGAGAAATACTAGTAAAATAGAAAAGCCTAAAGGCAAAGCAATTTTTAAGCGCGTGATTTAGAGAACCCACCTGACTACCTGAGCACCAGATCCGAGTAGCTAAATTCAAAGATAAAGAAAGTCAACAGAACGAGACAATAAGTGAGGGAAAAAAAAAAATCAGTGAAAAGCCAAAGGGGATGAGGCACCGCGTTGCATTTGATTCCTTATTGGATAATTTTTCCTAATTTTCTAATGATTTTGTGGGACTATTTTTGTCAGGCGTTATTCTTAATTGCTATTATTAGCTGTAGTAACAGTTAAAAAAAAAAAAAGGTCCCAACCACGTTTGAGAAATACTATTAAAATAAAAAGCCTAAAGGCAAAAATTTTTTAGCGCGTGATTTAGAGAACCCACCTGACTACCTGAGCACCAGATCCGAGTAGCTAAATTCCAAAGATAAAGAAAGTCAACAGAACGAGACAATAAGTGAGGAAAAAAAAAAAAAGATCAGTAAAAACCAAGGGGGAGAGCCAAATGAATTAGTATTAGTGGTTACCCAAGCCTGATTCCAATCTTGGTTGCCCAATACTTACTGTTAAGTCAAAAAAATAAAATGACATACAAGTAAAAAAAAAGGAAAAAAAAAATCAAGGTGACATTGTACTTTTAGCTTGAACAACATCAAAAAATCACAATAAAAATGTAACAGCAGTTATAGTGCTTTATGATGAGCACGATCCGATTCAAAAAAATCAAGATATGATTGTCAGAGTTTGTTTTGAAGAAAATAAGAAAATTTGCTTCATATTTTAACTATGATTTGTGTGAAAAATAATAATTAACCGTGTTAGCTCGCTTATTTTTAAAATTTTCACCATTGGGATTTGTTTTTAATCGAATGTAAGAAAAAAAAATCACTTCTAAATCATTTGTTGTATTTCTTAAATGCAAAATTTCTAACAAGTAGTAGAAATTGACTAGTGTGGTTCTCGTAAAATTGTGGATTGGGAGGAAAAGAGCCATAAATAACAAAAAAGGAAGGAAAAAAAAAGGCCTGAAAGAGGCCAGATTAGGGAGCACTGGGAATCGATCCTTGCTCACACGGATGCTTGGACGTAGCGTGTTGATTTTAGAGACTGTTACATATATATAAAAAATTGTCTTTTTTGTTTGGTATTTTTTTTTACTTGTTGATCATGTACGTTTTATATTGTTTACGTTTATTCTCATTCTCAAATAACTATTGCAAAACTAACAAAACTTAGAAAGATAAAAAGAAGAAAATTTAATTAAAGACAAATCGGATATTTTATTTTTTCTCTTTCTCGTATAAGTTATTCGGTTGGCGTAAATATTTCTATTTCAATATAAATGCAGGTATGCGCGCTATTTTTCAATCTGGCCGGGATTCATTCAGTAAGGCTGAAGAGATTTCCGTGGTGGCATTAGCGACATTAATTGTTAATAACACAATCGACTCCCATAAGTAATGCGGCCTACACATAAATGTAATTAGCGTCTTAAAAGTGCTACATCAATGATATTTAAATGGTTTGTGTGAGGAGGAAGAATTTTGCGTAGGATAAAGATAAGGGTACAGAGCCCAGGGTACCGAAATTGCACAGATCGCACACGGGGACCCATTTTTGGGTCCCACACGAGTGATCCGAACCGTTCATTATTCTTAAAAACAATTTCCGAGGGCCTCCACAAAATTTCATTTTTTGATTGAAACGGTGGGACTTTGGTTCACGCACTTTTAACCGTCCGATTGAGCTGAAATTTTGTGGGGCCCCTCGGAAAAATGTTTTAAGAATAGTGAACGGTTCGGATCTCTCGTGTGGGACCCAAAAGTGGGTCCCCGTGTGCGCTCGGTACATTTTCTGGACAAAACAGTCGGTACCCCTAGCAGGGTCCTTTTGCGTATGGAAAGAAACACACACAGAAAATCTGTTGCTCCTAATCAGTGACCGCCTACGGCAAAAAAAACTAAACCGGTTTTTTGGTTTATTTGTTTTGTATTTATTCAAATTTTTTTTTTTTACATTTGTTAGTTTTGTATCAAGTTTTCATGGTTTATTGATTAGTGCCACCACATGGTAGCCGTCTGACACCCAAATTTTTCACCGGAATAAGGGAGTATCAATGGTGCCAATAAACTTTTATGAGAAATAGGAAAAATAAACTATCCAATTTGGCTTTAACTAAATTTTCTTCTTTTCATCTTTCTAAGTTTTGTTAGATTTGCATTAGTTATTTGACAATATAAACATAAATAATATAAAACATAATCAACATTAAAAAATTAATAAATAAAAAAGCAAAAAAGACAATTTTTTTTAAAAAGCAATGGGAATGATGCGTGGTTAATCCAAAAACATAATCACCCATGGTGGGTAACAGATTAAGAGGCATGCACTGGAGGAGACTTTTGATCGTAGTTTAATGCTAGACCATCCATGGGGGTGGGGTATTAAGCAACAACATGTCAACCAAAGATTCAATTGAATCTATTGTCAAGGCTAACTCGCCCATATTGGTTGACAATTACCCTACAAGCATTGAACTAATATAAACTAAAACTTTGTTTCTAACCTAGCCTATGTGGGACGGAAACTATATCGTTCCCCTTATTTCCTAGTCTTTCTCAATTATATTTAGGGGTTGTTCCACAACTCTATTTTATTTTTTATTTTATTACCAAATTGTCTTTTTTTTTTTTTTTTTTTTTTTTTGGCTTTTTGGATTGATACAGTGTGAGAATGCCCTGTCTGATAGAGCGTGAAAAGACAGTTTTGTGAAACCACTCCTACTTCTACAAACTCGACAAAAATATAGACTACGGGTCGGTCGTTTCATGGAATTAAAGCATGGGATTTGATTATTTATTGTAAGTTGAGCTTGCAATGTTTGGTTTGCATTTTGTAGTGAGGACTATTAGTTTTAGCAAGGATTAATAATGAGGTGCGCGCAAGTTGATTAGGACATCCAGTGATTAAAACAGGGCACATAGCTTAGCAAGGATTAACATTATTATTATTTTTTCCGGTCTTGTTGAATCTTTCAACTGCAACTTCATGAGTTATCATCACTACTTGTGTTCAGATTTCTGATGATTTCCCCCCCCTTTTGGGGTGTTTTATAAAAATCTTGTGATTGGGCTCGATGACAAGTGGTATTTGTCCTTGCAGGGAGAGACGCTACAGTTAGTCGCGCCCAAACTCCCCTACAATCTTGTGATTGAGCTCGATGACAAAGGAGTCGTTCGTTTCATGGGATTGAGGAATGAGATTGGAAATTTGGAATAGTTTGTTGGCTTTTTTTTTTTACCTATAATGAATGAAGTCGCATTTGTGGTTGAGTGTAGACAGCTCCATCAATTGATGAGTCATGTGGGACTCAATTAATCATCATACACTTGCATATGCACCACCATCACATAGAATTCTAATTTGTGAGAGAGACAGGCAAAGTTTTGTTCGCCAAGGCGTTACTCAGAGGTGTTCTGAAGTTCTTAGTCCAACCGTTTAATCTTGGGAGACAGAGGCCAATTTCAACCTATAACATTCTCAGTAGGCGGCGAATCTGTTTTAAAAGCAATGGGAATGATGCGTGGTTAATCCAAAAACATAATCACCCATGGTGGGTAACAGATTAAGAGGCACACACTAGAGGAGACTTTTGATTGTAGTTTAATGCTAGACCATCCATGGTGGGCGGGGTATTAAGCAACATGTCAACCAAAGATTCAATAGAATCTGTTGTCAAGGCTAACTCGCCCATATTGGTTGACAATTACCCTACAAGCATTGAACTATTATAAACTAAAACTTAGTTTCTAACTTAGCCTATGTGGGACAGAAACTATACCGTTCCCCTTATGTCCTAGTCTTTCTCTAATTAATTGATGGAAAAAAATCATGTCTCATCCTCACAGGTTAACAATTGATATTATGGGCAGACTTGAAAGCTACTCCCTCCGTCCCATTTTAAATGTTCCCTACGAATATTCGTGCCATTTTCAAACTTCTATATCTTTTTATTGGTAATGTTTTCAATTTTTTTTTAAATTTTGTCTAATAAAACTAATTGAGATCTATCAAATAAGATTCATATTGCATATATAATACATTATAGAATAAAAACTACAAGAGTTTTAAAAGGCACGCATAACCGTATGGAGCATTTAAATTGGGACGGAGGGAGTATATCAGTAGGCACGATTCCATCGTCTTGAGTCACAAGTATACGGTACCGTGTACTTGAGAAGATACTTTTCCTTCAACAACTTTGGGAACGTTACAATGAAAACATGACATAACACAAACCAAAATACACTAATTGGGCTTGTAAATAACCAAATTACTTGAGTTTGAGCTTATGTTTGCTCTTTAAAAGTTTGTTGAGGTTAAGTTTGTTATATAACACAACAACAAACTCTACAAAATACACTAGTTGAGCTTCCAATGTTTGGTTTGCATTTTGTGGTGAGGACTATTAGTTCAGCAAAGATTAATAATGAGGTGCGCGCAAGCTGATCAGGACATCCGGTGATTGAAACAGAGCGCATACTTGCTTACATCGAAAGAGGAATATTTACTCCAATCGAATAATTTTTAAGAGAAATGTAAACAATTAAATACCCAATTTGTCTGTAGTTAAGTTTTCTTCTTTCAATCTTTCAAACTTTGTGGGTGGGGTAGTCAACCACCATGTCAACCAAAGATTCGACAGAACTAGCCCATATTGGTCAACAATTATCCTACAAGCACTGAACTTCTATAATGTATAGTTTCTTACCTAGCCTATGTAGAATGGAAACTATACGTACGTACTCCCCTTTATTTTGTATATGTTCTCTCTAATGTATTTAAAGAGAAAGAGTTTGATACATGAAAAGAAAACATGACAATGAACATGAAAAGCCATATAACGGATGAGATCCGCCTAGTACACTATTTGAACATTGTATTGGGTGGATCTCATCCGTTAAATGACTTTTCATGTTTATAGCTATAAAATAGGGGAGAATAAGCTTCAGGGATACTTAAATAGCTATAAAATCTTAACAAGGAACAGGTTCAATTACCATTACCGTTGTAGAGCACAATTCCCAACGCCGAGAGCGTTCCCCAAAACCTTCTTTGTCTTTGGGCTAGCATTAAGGAAACATTAAATAGTCCACATTTTCTAATTAAAATTTGGTCAAGGAAATTACTTCGTTCAACAATCATTTCCAAACGTAAAATTATATGTATGTTATAAGATTGGACACTCTCTTCATGTTGATTCAATTCTAGCTTTGTCCCTATTTGGAATTTGGGTGATCCAAGTGGCTTTGTCCCTATTTGGAATTTGGGTGATCCAAGTGAAGATTTCAGAGGGGCTACGGGTTCATTACGGGATCCCCTCCCTATTTGCCTTATTTACTCTTTTTTTTTTTTTTTTTTGTGCTCATTTGCCCTTCCTGCAAATACTCATGTAGGTTGTAATGCGCGATTCTATCATGGTTTTCAAATAGTATCCTATTTATCTTATAAGTAGAATACTTTTAGTGAATTCGAGACATTTAAAAATACTTTTGGACGTGTTAGATCACGCACTACATCTCTGTTAGGGGTGTCCACGGATCGGATCCGGATCCGATTCGATCCGCTCAGAGCGGATTAAGGTTTTTAAGATCCGGAACCGAACCGAATATTCACGGATCGGTTATGGATCGGACCGGATCGGATCGGATCGGGCGGATTTGACAGATTAAAGAATGATTATTGAGCAGATTGAGTGGATCCGATTCGATCTGGATCCGGAACCGCCAGATAAGAAATTCTCAATCCGGAACCGAACCGAACATTCACGGATGGATCAACGGAAGGATCGGATTGGACGGATTTGGCGGATTGAACGAATCGGATGATCCGGTGGACAACCCTAATCTCTGTAGTACACCCTACACTTCTGCTAGGCTTGGCCATTTATTCCGGTCGGCTAGACTCTAGGCTGTGTTTGGATGACCGAAATCTTGAGTAGGAATAGAAATATGATTATCGGGAATCAAATATCCAAGAATTTTCTTGGGTAGGAATAGGAATATGATTACTGAGAATCGAATTCCTAGAAATTTGATACCTGGAGAAATGACATTTTGGTGTTTCGATTAATTCAGTAATTTTACGCGGAAAACAATTATTTTGGAAAATTATTAAAGTCAACGTTTCTGAGATTCTCATGGGGTAAGGGAGGGATTAAATTCCCACTTAGTCTAGGAATGTGATTCCTGGTTGAATATATCATCAGGAATCACATTCCTATTCCTGTCTTTGCCAAAACGTTGGAATCAGAAAAGCAGCATCACATTCCTGTTCTTGTCTATTCCAAAACATTAGAATCATGGGTAAAAAGCATCACATTCTCATTCTCCTTTAGATTACTGTCATCCAAACACAGCACAGCCCTAGAGTAATCTCTTGGGCATTGGTGGCAAGCAACAAGAAGTCACAGAGTAGCACGTAGTTAGGCGATGACACAGCAGATTGACTTTAATGATCTACAGTACATTTTTATAAATTAATAGCCAGATCATAGATAATTTAATCAAAGACATACAAGTAGATTGGAATAAATACTGGAATTCAGTGCCTGTTGGATCGAACGAATAAAAAAGCTTTGGAACTCTAGAAACAGGTGGGGAAATATTTTCAGTCTAGAAACTTATCACGACACGTCTGTATGGAGCTTTATCCGATTTTAATTGGGCTCCTCGAAAGTGGGCGATGGAATTGGATCCCGAGTATTAGTCGAGCCCAAACACTTGAATAATATTCAAATAACAAAGGGTTATCTACTATTTTAGTACCTATAATTCCAAGTAGGTTTTAATTTGGTCCTTATAATTTTAAATGTCTCAATTTCGTCCCTAACTTACATGTAGGTTTTAATTTGGTCCTTGTATTTTCAAAGTTTTCAATTTCATCCTTGAGGTTTCTCATTTACTTTCAATATGATTTTTTCTAATTACAAATCAGTTCTCCACGTTTATACGATCATACATCATACCTCAAAAGCTGATAAGGTAATATTTAGTTTCCTAAGTTAAGTTTTTAAACACTATTAAAAATTTTAAGGTTACAGTAAGGTCCTCCAAACTAGAAAATATTTATGAATTTTCCATAATTAATTTTACTGTTTTTGTTATATTTTCATTAATAGATATATTAGTATGTATAGGTGCTGATTTCAATTGTACGAGTAAGAGAGTATGCGGAGGTGCTAATTGATCGATTTCTATTTTACTAACAATTATATGCATTCAGTCAACAGTTTTTAAGTTAGAATGACCATGATTTGTTCGTTTTATGAACCATAATTTGGTTTTTGATATATAACTATCGATTTCCCAAAAAAAAAAAAAAAAAACTATCGATGTCCGATCAAGTTGATTTTTTACGTGAATAAACTACTCTGTAAACCTTACAAGATGAACAATTTAGATTATTGGAATAAATGCACAGTGGGCCTGCAATGGGGACCGAAAACCCCATGGTTTCTAGATCATCCGGAAATAACTTTTTCTCTTTCCTTTTTCCTTTTTCTATTGACATCTTGACGACACCTAGCATCGCGCATCTTCTTATCGCAATTTCTGTCCGACCAGTCCAAATTTTAGTCTCCAAAAATTCTCAAAAATTTAACATAAGCTAATTTAATTACAAGGGTCATCGTGATGGTGTCGGATTCCTGTAGGACAATCCCAAAACTTGAAATATCATGCAGTGCCTTAAATACTGTCTAATTATGTTCGTTTTACACGAGAAATGCGTATATTTCAAATTTTAAAAGTCTCATAGGATTCATTCAGACGTTTCAAATTAACCGTGACATTTTGCCAACTCCACACGTTGTCAATACATAATTAAGCCTTTAAAATTACTCTTACAAGTGCAGAGGAGAGGGACATCAATTGTCAAAACATAAGCCTTTAAAATTACTCTTTAGAGGACTCAACTCCTCTCCGATCCCATTCCTATTTAGCCCTTTGTGACACATATTAAGGACCATAGTCGGAATCACTCATTTTTTAGAGCTGGTCAAGAACATTAATCATATAAAAAATCATAGACGATGATTGGATATCGGGTCTGATCTAGTGCTGCAATGCTTTTTTTTCTAATTGTATCTATGTGATCTGAAAACTTATTAAACAATTTTCAATAAACGTACATTTTCATGTAGTTGATGTTCTTAATAAGTTTTCAAAAGTAAACGATTTCGATTATCAAAATAAGTGAGAAAGGCCCACGATAGGCCCAACGAACCTTCCCGTCTCAATGGAGAGGATTTTATTCCTTCTTTAAAAATGCAGTTCCGCACAAATTGACCCGAACATTGTTTTATTTATCGCTTTTTTATTTTTAAGCTCATTTAGTGGACAAATGTATATTGTTTTTTGTAATGTATTATTTAGGAATGTTGAACATATTCTTTGTCAGCCCATTAGCTGGATCAATGGGGCGGCCATTGCACGTTGTCTCTTCAAGGCCTAGCCCAGGCTTTGCCTTAAATATAGTTTGAAAAAAAACCCTCAACTTGTATATATCATAGTCCACCATGTTATCCAACAACCTAATTAAGGATTAGGACTTAACTAGATATACTTAAAAAACCTAAAGATTCCATACAACTTGAGGGGTATTTTATTGTAGTTTGTTATTCAAAAGTAGAGGCAAAAAAATGCTACCAGAATATAGATCTCAAAAATTACCTTTTTAAAACTTTATTTTTTTATATAATTATTGGCCCAATAAACTAAAGCAACGCTCCTTAGAATGACACCAAACAACCCCACACACACATTAAAAATATCCAACCTGAAAAACGTCCCGCATTCCGTATTAAGATGCGTGACATTTAATTTCACTATTCGGGACTTAGGAAAAAAGTTATATATGTGTTTAGATTATAATATTTTCGTCTGCAATACCTATTTTGTTTGATGGATTTCAATTAGTTATAATAGACAAAAAAAAAAATTTAATGTCATTAAAAATCATCAACTTCAAAATAAAAGCGAGTATTGTAGAGAAAGGAATGAAAAATTACGAGAAAATATTCAATATATGCTCTCTGCTCTCTCTTAACCACACACATGATCGAGGGCGTGAACTAAGACACAAAATGCGCATGTTTTAAAAGTATCTCGAAATACTAAAATTCGCAAGAGCGAGAGCAGAAAACGCGATGGCAGAACGAGAATTGATAGCGGAAGTGCATAGGGCCTACCAGAAGATTGTGTGACTAATTCCGATGTGGGATCTCATGCCCTCAGATCTGAGCTTAGGTGTCGGATTTGTGGGTTTTCCTGGAGCGGTGGTGGTGCCTGGTAGCTGCGTCTGCAGTGGGACGAAGAGATGTGGAGCTCGGACGCTGGTACATTAACGTCATCTTCGTTCGTCCACATCAGAGCGGATTGGTGGTTTCTATCATCGTTGTATAATTTTGCGGCTTTTATTTTTTTTTCTTTTGTTGTTTTCTTGTATTTTCACACCGATAACGTCCTTTTTTTAAATATAATATAAGTTTTCTCGGTTTAGAAATTAAGAGGGTGAAGCATTAACACCAGTATACGCCTATATGCCTATGTGGTTGAGAGAGAGAGAGAGAGAGCATAGGGCATTGCCGCGCAGATGCACTCAATAATCTTCCCCAGCGAGACTTGAGGGGTTATAAAGAAACAAACTCACATGCCACGCGCGTCGTCTCACGCGCAGACAAAATAGTCTACCTCGTAAATGGCGGGGAGCAAACCCCTTTTTAAAAAACTCCAGTGTATGCATCTGGACTCTAACGGATGAATCATTTGTAGAGAGAGAAAGTCTGTGAAAGAAGCGTAAGGTGTATATAGACTATCCAGATAAAAATGTTGAAGGGGGACAGAGACGATGCGTTAGTCTCGTTGGTTGGTGAGTTTGCTTCGACAGTTCAATTATGGGATTGGACCGAAATTCAATAAGTAATTTTTTGTGAATCTCTATTCCCACCGTGGATAACTTGTCTTTTATCGGACCGGACATTAATTAGTCAAGGTGAGCGTAAGTTGGCCCGGACTCCGCGACAGTGGAATGAATGAGGGGGAGAGAGAGAGAGAGAGTGAGTGAATCTAACCTGTTAAAAAACAGAGATATAAAAAGGTGTTTTCTGAAGCAACAAAGAGGCCACCAGCATTGCCATTACACTAATAATTTTTGACCTCCAACGCACATGGCTCCTTGAATTTCTCTTCTCTTCTCTCCCATTTGTTTTCCTTTTCCCTCACATGCACTACTCTCTCTCTCTCTCTCTCACACACAGACACACACACATTATACAAAACGCAAGTTGTTATCGTCCAAAACTTTGGAAGTTATTTTTTTGATTGACCGACCACTTTCTCAAGAGATTCTTTCAGATCTACAGTGTCAAAAAGGAAGAAAGCTGTGAATCACACTTCCATTATTGCTGGAACAGACTCCTCGTACTGTCTTTCTATCACCCAGGTTAGCTTTTTCCTCTGCCTTTGCAATGTCTTTCTTTTTTTCTTTTGGTTGAGGAATTTCATCGAACGTCTCTTTGGCAGTTGCATTGTGGTTTGTTCATCATGCATAATTGATGAATTTTTAGTTCCTTTCTGGGTTTTGGCTTGTTTTGGATTTTGAATCTTAGTTTATGGCCGTCCAATTCGGCTAAAGTTTTCAATCCTTCTTTTCAAATTCTATCTGAGTATGGTTTAGACTTTTGGATGATCTGTTAAATACATTGATTTTAGGCAATCCCATGTTCATGTTTTTTCTTTCAATGGATGTGGGATTGTGGGTAGCTAACTTCCTCTTATATTTCAATTGACGACTTTGAATGATTGCCACCTGACTTTGAGGGCATATTTTTACAAGAAATCTTGTCACTTTTTGTTTTGTGCGAATTTTCTGTTTGTTTTGTGAAATATATGGAACTGGTTCCAAGTAGATAACCACTTGAATTTTTCATTACTTGTTCACAATTGGAAAGATTGAACACAATTTGTGATCAGCTATTTCTCAAGTTGTATGGTACCAGTGAACACTACTACTTAGCCAATTATGTTTTGGTACGAACGTTACGAAACATGGTACACTTTTGTTCCAAAAGGATAAATATTGCGATCCCCAAATTTTTTTCCAAAAATTGAACTTATCATCTAAAAATCTAGAAAAAGAAGGGAGTGATAGGAAATGTAATAATTCTGTCATTTTGTTGCTAGAAATGTGTTCTGCATGAATAATTTGGAAAATGATACTTGGGTTTACTAGATGTTTATCCCTTGGAGGGGTAAGTTTTGATTTTGTTATCTATAGAATCCTACCCCTTAGACATGTGGCGTACCACGTTCCCATTCCCGTTCGTTGTTACGGTACGATTCGCGTTTCAGGTAACATAAAGCCCCACAGCAATTTTACTGTTGTCAATGTTAAAGAGAACTCAAAAGGTTGATGTGGATGAGCCAAAATACAGGACTTCCTTAAGTTGGGCTGTTTTTGCCATAAAAGGATTCCACAAATCTTTATTGATTCTGATTCAGGGAAAAATTGATATGTGATCTAACGTGGTATTAATCTAGCATCTGTGCCATCTACTATTCTAAAAAGTTTGCTATTGAGGAGGATATTGTTGAAAGAAAATGTTATAAAAAAAAGGGCCTGTCGTTTATTTTGGTGGGTTTATAGTTGAGATGGGTAGATGAGGAACAAAATTTTCTATCAGTGATGGTATTTAAGATTGAGGAAATCTATCATGGAAGAAGAAGCGAATAAAAGTAACTTCTGTTTGCGAATCAATATGCTTGGCTAAAATTATCGTTCTGTGGATAATCTAATAATAAACTATTTTTCGACCTTATCATTAATACGACCTTATAGTCCTCATTTGATTGCGAACTTTGTCAGTCATGCAATTGCAAATTGGTTATGATGCATTACCAGATTTCTAACTTCTGCTTCAATTATGATTATTTCCTTCGTTCTGTTGTTCTGGCTTCAATCAGATTTGGAACTTCTCTCACACTTCCAATATTTGCCAAATTTTCAGTTGACTCCTTTTTAATGAGTAAAATGTTACCTAGCGAAAAACTCAACATCAGCCAAGACAGTGTAACAGCATTTTGATGTCCATCTGCATCACAGGTATCGGAACTGAATGTGATATTGACCTCAATGGTTTGTGAAATGGAGAACGACAATGTTGAAGAGATGGACATTGAAAGCCTCTCTTCAATGTGGCCTGAAGATATAAATGGAAAGCAATTCAATATAGAAAAGCCAGGAGCAGATCAAGCTATGTTGGAGGATATTTTCATAATCGATGAGCCTAAAATTGTTGATTTCAAGCGCCTTGTAGAGATAACAAATTACAGCGAGAAGGGCTCCTCTCAGTTAGCGTACCTTGTAAAGAACTGGGAATATAAACAGGCATATGCCGTGCGACTTCTCAGAGAAGAGCTTGACACCCTGAGCAAACAAAAGCAGGAAAGTGAGCTCAAGCAATTGGAGATTATAGAGGAACATCGTTTCGAGGAAGAAAGTTATGGTGGTGATAAACGTCCAATATCTATATTAGATGAAGAGTATGATATATTGCCAGATTTTCCTCGAAAGAGAAAAGATGTTGTTGTTGAAAACAAAGGACTGGAAAAAGAAGCCGAGTATGATACTGTAATTTACTGGAAACAGCATGCCAGGCATTTGGAGGAATTGTTGGAGGCTAGCATCCAAAGGGAGCAGATACTCATGGAAAAGTTACAGGAAAGCATAAAGAATTTGGAAAGGCAGTCCTCACCAGTTGAAGAATTGTCCCAGATTTTGAAAAGAGCTGATCATTACTTGCATTTTATTCTTCAGACTGCACCGGTTGTCATAGGTCACCAGGTAATATATGCCACGTCCTCTCATTTGCTGTGATGCTTCAGTGAAGCATGGGTACTTGTAGAACCATGTCATACTTGCAACCATAGCACACTGGGTACCAGAACTTTGCATGCTACTTCTGCACGTACTGTGCGCGAAGTACGTACCAATATTTTCCTCTATATTTTTTGCTATACCCCAAAAGAACCCCAATGTATATCCCCAAGCTGTATCCATCCAACATAGTATTTTGTTTTATACGGAGTTGAACTTAACTAGATAAGATGTTCTTCCTGTGCTTAGCATGGTTGCAGAATAAAGATTTGAAAACTTGTCTAAACTCTGGTTTGTACCTGAAGTTCGGCGTTAAATTGTTATTTCTATGATGTTTTTTTAGTCACTTAAGTCATTCAACAATGTCCTTTATTTATGTCATCATTACTCGGAGTTATGTCATGTCATGGCATGCCTTGGCTCATGTCGTGCCATGCCTTGCCTAGCCTGGTGTCAAGTACATGTCGTGGCATGCCTTGCCTAGCCGAGTGTTGACCACATGTTGTGGCGTTGGACTTGGCTATCTAAATCCTGTTTCATTTATTTATTAACGAAAAAGAGCATGCTTTATATTTCCCATGCTCATTTTTCTACTTGAATTAGCTGCTCTTCTTTGTCTGTTGGCGGTAAACCATTTTGAAGTTTTAACTTTTCTTTATTGTAACTTATTCAACTTGTACTATTGCTGGCCTAGCTACTCATCTAATCCTAAACTCAAACAACAAGCTACACCAAGTTGGCTACCCAAAATCATCCCCAAGAATCCCAATCATTGGTGCCAAAGCACCTATATTCTTTTGTTGAAGAAAAAGGAACGGGAGTTGGGTCTCATAGTTAAATCTGAACAATTTCATGATACATCGGTGCATAAAAGATGCAATTACATAGGGAAGAGTATATACTAGGCAGTAAGCAGTAATTCAGGATTGAACTCTGAAACTGTTCTATAATCTGTACACCTCACTCCTTACACTAACTTAGCTCTTACAGTATCTGAGTACATTTCTGTCCAATTTGTTACTGTCATTAATAGTGCTTCTCTATCATGTACAATGGTTTTCTTGATGCATTCATCATTCATATCTCAGTCTTGCATTTTGTTATCTTTCAGGATAAAGACTTGCGGTATCGTTTCATCTATAATCCTTATCCGAGTTTGCATGAGGAGGTAATTGTGCAACTGATTTTTTTTTCCAGGGTTGATTATTGGAGTCCTAAAGCTTCACGTTCCTCTAGAATTTCCTATTTTATACGCTGGTGTGAAATCTTCCAACAGTTTTACTATCCAAAGTAGTTTTATGTTCTTATCAAAGATTTTGGTTTCTTAACATTTTGCTTATTCGAGGCACTGTTCACATAATCTAGCTTAGTGGTTCCTCAAATTCTTTGACTTTCAGGAAATTATAGGAAAAACAGATGTGGAGATATTCACTGGAGGTGGTGTTAAGGAAGTTCAAGACTTCAAAAGAGAAGTTCTGGAAAAAGGATTACCAGCCAAAAGGGAAATTACTTTCGAGACAGAACTTTTTGGGGCAAAGACATTTTTAATATATGTGGAACCTGTCTTCAGCAAAGCAGGAGAAACTATTGGTGTAAATTACATGGGGATGGAAATAACTGATCAGGTGAGCCAAATTCGGCTATCTTGTGCCATTGCTGTAGTTAGCAAAATATTAAAGGCTTGCTTTATTGTAAACTGATCAGCAGATTTTGTCAATTTCTTGTATGAATTAGTCAAAGGAAGATATAGTAGAACAGAGTAGAAAGACTTGAGTAATCCTTTTTTGTTGAACCAAAAGTGCGAGATACTGTCGATTTCAAAGTAAGCTCTAAAGTTTCATGAAGTTAAGCCAACTATGAGATACCATCAGACATTGCAAGAATAAACGATTCACGAGCTCCCCTTTGCAAGAATAAATGATTCACAGGCTCCCCTGCAACTTTGTACATAAAAGACCAATCTAAAAAAGAACTCTTCTCGCTTCTTCAAAATGTCAATAGCAAGAATGTCCTCCTTAGTATCTGTTGAAGCAAAGAAAGGCACCTTTGGAGGGACCTTAGAACAACAAACCAATTTAGTGGGGTAAACCAATCAGCAATTGGTATGAAGCAACTGTAAAACAGGACATAACTTTTTTTTTTGAACAGCAAAAAATTTATTAACCTTTGAAAACGAATTACAAAGATTAAAAGGATCCAAGCAACGAGGCATCAAGATGGAGAAGGGGCAGACCCACAAAGAATACTCCCCTCACACCAAAGACAACTGCCGCTAGGAACCAAAAGGGAAAACAGGACAGAACTTGCTAGTAGGAAAAGAGAGCAAAACAAAGAATGCCACCGCAAAGGTCCCATTTGAAGCTTCCCCCCAAACTAAGGTATTCTCCATCTTCAGCCGTAAAGAGTAAGCAGATCACCATGCCAATAAATCAACCGCCGAGCTCTTTTGGCCCAATCTGTTTCACTACAGCATTATGATTGTTCCCCACTTCCTTTCTCACTCCCATCGTTCACTATTTCGGGTTTTTGTTTTAATTTTGCATAATCATTTAGTTCTTTAGACAATATGAGAAGAAATGATAAAACTCGTTAGTGGTTACATAACAGGTAAAGAAAAGGGAAAAGATGGCAAGACTTCGGGAGGAAATAGCAGTTCAAAAAGCAAAGGAGACAGAACTTAACAAGACCATTCACATAACAGGTCTATCTCTTTGCTCAATTCTTGGTGAATTGTTAATGTTTTGTGAATCAGCTTCCGAAAACAAAGGTTATTCAGTTTTTAGCTTTCCCTGTTTTTTGTAGAGGAAACAATGCGGGCAAAACAAATGCTGGCAACCATGTCTCATGAGATAAGATCACCTCTATCAGGAGTTGTAAGCATGGCAGAGATTCTATCCACCACAAACCTTGACAAGGAGCAACGGCAACTATTGAAAGTCATGTTATCTTCCGGAGATTTAATTCTTCAACTTATAAATGACATTCTTGACCTTTCTAAAGTCGAATCAGGTTTGATGTTTCATCCTTTAGCTATGGTTATTGTTCATACCAATTGTGTGAGAGCTTGATATATATTGTTGCACCCGCTTTTAGCTCTAAAGCTTTTCTTTTAACTGGTGAGCAGAAGCTTTGGTATTTGGATCTAAGTTTAGCTATATCTTCTGTGTTTCAAATCTGTATATGTATGCTACTGCTCCCTATCTTCAGTGCATATTCATGCAGTTTGTGTGTCAGCTACCACTCTTCCATGTGAGTGACAGTGAGAGGCTGATTGTCCTCTGGCATTTGTCTGCATTAGAGTGGCAAATCTGTCTTCAGTCTATGTAAAAGTGGCGTCTTTTGAAATTTTATTAGTTTTTCTTTTTTCTGCATTTGGTAACATTTATTCCTCGTTTGACTATAACTCATGGATTTTTTATTTCTCTGCATGCGAGTGAGTGCCATTCCAAATTGGTTAATTGTAATCTCCTAAATTAGTATATGAGCCTTGGTGGCCTCTCGCCCATTGTTTATTGATCTTTGAGTTGATGCTTTTACCAATTATTGTTTAGGAGTTATGAAGTTGGAAGCTACAAAATTTAGGCCAAGAGAGGTAGTAAGGCATGTACTTCAGACTGCCGCTGTATCATTGCAAAGGATGCTAACCTTGGAAGGTCATGTAGCAGATGATGTTCCTGTGGAGGTGATAGCTTTTACTGCCGATTGTTAACTTTGGTTTACGAACTATACCGAGGTCTAGATGCATGCTGAATGCTGTATTGTTGGCAATGTTCCATCCTTTCTGCTAATCACAAAAAATGATATTCCTTCTTTTCTGTGAAGACATGTTTTTGATGCGATAAACATAAACTATGAACAGGCAAGGTCAGGGATGTGTCCTTAAAAGATACTTGATGGTTATATACCATATTACTGATCGTAGTTATGTAACAAGTCAGTCGCATAAAATAAGTCAACATATCGGTTCACATGTAGGTAGTGATTGCTGTGTCAAATTAGATTTGATAAAGCCTGGTCAAATGTCAAGCTTCGCATGTAAGATGTAACTGATGAGTGGTGAGTCTGATGACACTATCATCGTTTGATTTTGAAGCTCTTCGGATAAGTTTTCAGGGTTTCTTAAATTTTAGAAGTCCTCATAATGTTATTAACCAATATGTATCATTTTCAGGTTATTGGAGATGTTCTACGAATTCGACAAATTCTCACTAACTTGATCAGGTACTGAGTTCCTCAGGACTCAGAATGTCCTTGATTATTTGATGTTTCCTTCTATTTTTGTGCAATAGCGGTGCTAGATAAAGTAACTTTTTCTGCCATGCTGGTATCTAGGAAGTTCTGATTTTCATCAGCTATCCTCACATTCTTCTTTATTTGGTTAGGGCCTTAACAGTTTTCTATATGGAGGTAAAACTGTTGTAACCATCTGCAGTAGGAAACTGAATTATTTTTTCATATAGCATCAGAAATTAATTATTTTTTAATAACTAGTTTGAGTTATTTCCATCTGCAGTAGGAAATTGGATCATTTTTATATATAGCATGCACAATTTTTTTGAAAACCATTTGGAGTTATTTCTGTGAGTACATTACGTATTCTAACCTGCAGGATCATGTCCATGTATAATAGAATCATTAGTGCGACCATTCTTGATTTTCGTGAATCCTAAAATCACCCTTCTGTAGTGGTACTGAATCCAGTTTAATAACTTTTCTATTTAATAACTTTTCCATTTTAGATGGGTGACCTTCAATGCTCAGCTGCTGCGGATATGCCTTTAAGGGATAATTCACCTTTTACGTCTATCCATGCCTTTGCGGGCTTATCTGCATTCAGAACCTTGTGCAAATGCCTTTTTCTTTCCAGCAATAGATCCATATGCAGCATGTTGTGTCCATAGCTGTTTATCTGAATTCCCATTTGATTGAATTTGTGATGATCAAATGTGAAATGCCTCCTTGACAGAAATATCGACTTAGTAGCTGGGCTATCTTGACATAAGCTTTTCGGGTCTTATAGTTAGGCTCTAACAAATTATTGGGCCAGTGGTCTATCATTTCGTCCCAATATGTACTTCTCTTGACACTAAAATGAATATGGAACCTGCTGTTCTGTATTGTTTCCTTACTTGCATTAGCTTACCAAATGTTTGATTGTGCTTCATAGTATTAACTATTCCATTATCTCCAGCAATGCAATCAAGTTTACCCACGAAGGGAAGGTTGGTATAAAGCTCTATGTGGTATCAGCACTATCCTGTGAATCAGGAGAAGGACCTAGAGAGAACATCGCTGCAGATAAGTCAGTATTTTCAGCCATTATACAGGAACCAGATAAATGCTTATCACTGTCACAAAGTGAAAGTGATCAGAACGGGTTTCACGGACCGATACATCCGGAAGGTCCTCACAAAAATTCAAATGATGATGAACCAAACACCCCAGTTATAAATGGAGCCTCGATGGATGGAGGTGAAGAGAACCACCCTCACCCAAGTGAAACAACCGTGTGGATACGCTGTGATGTTTATGATACGGGGATCGGAATACCCGGTATCTTTTTTTTCCAAATGCTCTAGTTTTATACTACCTATCTAATTGAATTCCAGTTATAATAATTGCTCTCTCCATTTTGTTGCGACAGAGAATGCTTTGCCCACTCTATTTAAGAAATACATGCAAGTAAGTGCAGATACGGCACGGAAGTATGGTGGGACTGGACTTGGCCTAGCAATCTGCAAACAGCTGGTGATCATTTTTATCTGTCAGATATTTTATTTGGTGTTTCTTACTGGCTACAAATGAGGCATACTTTTCGTTTTTCCTTAAATTACTACTGTAGTTGTCAGGCTGAAAATGCAAAATGCAATGGAAGGCATATGTGGCTCAATGATGTGACTAAGTACAAAATTCATGTGCTTCAAAACTGTTCTACTCAACGAAACTATTCTACTTTGTGCAACACTAGTCCCTGCTCTGAGAAGCTCCATAGAATTAAGTTTTGTATAGGACAGTAGCTGGTTTACAAGTGAAATGTTACTGAAAAATGGGAATTCCAAGTGATGTATCATTTTATAATCTGTCTCTTCTTCCAAATCAGAATTAGTTTAGTATTACTACACTTGGTAGCGTGGAAATTATGATCCACTAGGACGTTGTCTCATTCTTTTTTGCTAGTATTAGAAATGTTATTGTGATGTAAAGTTTGGAATTTCTACTATCTTGTCACCTAATGATATTCGTATGCTAATGGAACAGGTGGAGCTCATGGGAGGTCACTTAACAGTGTCCAGCCAAGAGCACCGTGGGTCCACATTTACATTTGTTCTACCATACAAGGTTTCACCTCAATGTGATAATTCAGACGATCCTGATGAGTTCTCAGATATGAATGGTCATGATGCTCTGCTGGACCCACACGACGATGATATAAGTTCTGGGACTTTCATTTTTGGACCACGCACGTTAGGTTCTCTGTTCTCTTCTAGTAGTTCTGGCAGAGCTCAAAACTTATTACCCAACAGAGTTGCTTTTAATGCCTCACACAAGCTTAATGGGTTGTCAGAAGATCCCACTTCATTCCCCGGTTTTGAGGAGACTTCATTAGAGGATGCATGTTCGGGTGTTGAAGGTCCTGCGACATCATTCCAACAGGAAACTTCAATGATGCAAAGCCCAGATTCTAATTTACAAAGTCACAGTTGGTAGTGAGATAGAGTATCAGCATAAAGAAAACGGTCAATTCCAGGATCCTTTCAAGGTATCCACTTGTTCCTCAAGGGTGGAAAGCAAAGAAGTGAGTAAAAAAGTAAGACTAACAGACTGCCAAGAAGCAGTAGAGATTCAGGAGAGATTTGAGAGAAGCTCCCAGTGCTCTTCTAGCAAAGGTCAAGAAATTATCGAATCGAAGTTGAAACCTAGGATCCTTCTTGTGGAAGATAACAAGATTAATGTGGTGGTGGCACAGTCAATGATGACTCGGTTGGGCCACAAAATAGATGTGGTGAATAATGGAGTTGAAGCTGTGCGTGCAGTTCAGTCCCATAGTTATGATCTCATTCTAATGGTGAGTTTACTAGAGCAAAAATTGTTTCCGATTTTTTATTACCAATTTAGCTGTCAATTTTCATAATTTGATGTCCTATCTTTCTCTTAAAATTATTGTAGGCTCAACTACGTAGAACCACCATGTTGGTTGCACTTTAACTGTTGGTGCTAGTACAATGTGCATCACACCATCTCTAAATCTTTTTCCCTCCAATTTATTTTCTATTGGCACCACTACTAGCTTGTCCTACCTGATCCATCTCAACAATCACATTTCAGCTACAATCATTTTCTACAAATGTTTTTTCATACGAAAAATGACCTCACTTCGTTCGTCATCTAGAGGTCCTATAAGCATTTGCCGTAAATTATTAGGATTCTGATGGATCCTGATGCAGTCTTCCATTTTATCCACCTCTCTCCAGTTCTTTCAGCCACATCAACCTCAGTATTTCCGTCTTTGGGAATAACTGACCCAAGAGGTGGAATCAGGTATCAAATTTAGACTGGGCCTTTAAAATGGTAAAGCTATGCTCTTAAAGCAAGAACATGCAAAGTTACTAGATACTTCTGATTTTAATCATTCGGGGTATAAAGGATTATCTCTCTGTGTATTATGTATATGGAGAAGGTGATATGTATATTGAACATTATAGCAAGTACACTCTGAAGTGTAAACTGAAAGCTGTTTGTTGAAACGACACAAGGGCACACAAACAAATTTAAAAACGTCAAGTTGAAAGTTATTTTGCAAATTGTAGCTGCAACAGTAATTTTTGGAAGTTGAGAGCACTGGACTCCCTTGTCTTTTACTGGCTCCCAGCTCTTGCCTATCCAGTTTTCCTTTGTCGTTATCCCAATTTCAAGTTTACCTTAAGGACAGCACATACATATATCTTTTTCCACTAAAGTTAATAGATTTTAAAGTATCTCTCTACCATTCTAGCTTTAAGTTTACTCTTGTTTTGTCAACTAAAACTATATCGTCTCCAAATCATATACCCCTCCTCTTAGACATCGGAGGGAGTTATGCTTTGAATCCATAGGTTCTCAGTTCTGTGTGCACTAATATGTTGATTTGCTCTTTTGAATTTACTTTTCCACAAGTGATGTGTCTTGGAATTTGTCCCACATCAGTTAATTATCACCTTGAAAACTAGTATATGAATATGGGCAGCCTCTCCACTCATTGCCAATGAGTGGAGAGGCCGCCCAAGCTCATATACTAGCTTTGGAGGTTATAATTAACCAATGTAGGACAAGCTCTAACACTCCCCCGCATGTGCGACCCCTGAACCACACGTGGAGAGACAAACAACGATTCAACACAAATGACAACTATCAACCATCAACAATAGAGAGTCTTGTCTAAAAGCCTCCAAAAGCTAGCTCTGATACCATGTTAAGGCATCCAACTCAAAACCAATTGGCAATGAGTGGAGAGGCCGCCTAGGCTCATATACTAGCTTTGGAGGTTATAATTAACCAATGTGGGACAAGCTCTAATAGATGCTTTAACATGGTATTATAGCTAGGTTTTCGGAGGCTTTTCCTCTTTGTTTGTGCCATAGTTGCACTTTGTTTCTTGTGATCCGTATGTTCCAGATCCTTTGTTGACCTCTCCACGTGCGAGTCAGGGGTTGCACATGCGGGGGAGTGTTGGAATTTGTCCCATATCAGTTAATTATCACCTTGAAAAGTAGTATATGAGCTTGGGCGGTCTCTCCACTCATTGCCAATTGGTTTTGAGTTGGATGCTTTAACAATGTGTATGATCAACTACATGTGCTACTGTCAACAGGTAACATAGAGCCCTCCAAACACCATCTGTCCCCTCTCCTGTGATTCTCCCTCCCTCCGTATTCAGTTTTATACTCTGAACTGCAGTTTCAGCTGTTTTTTTTCTCTGCATTTGTGATATTTTGATCGAAAATTTGTTATCGTGGTGCATGGAAACATGTTCCCTCTAGCATGGCTCGCAGCCATAGTACCCTGTAAAACCCCACCCACTAAGGCAAAGAAAGGAATCCTATCAGTCAGTAGCTGAACAACTGACATTGTTCACTTTGCCTTCTCATGCATTTTTCACCATTGAACTATTCAGCGTGAAAGTGAGCATGAACTTACCTATGATCCAAGTTTTGCTAGGTTGTCATTATTCTTTCATGGCACACAAAAGATTAAATGACTTCTTCTGTCATTGAACTCTGTTCCATGTACAGGATGTATGCATGCCAGTAATGGATGGCCTACATGCCACAAGACTCATTCGTTCTTTCGAGGAAACGGGGAATTGGGATGCTGCTGTTAAAGCTGGAATTGAACTCCAAGTGCCACATAATGCAGCACCAAATGATCAACAATTAAACTTGTCGCGAAACAGGATCCCTATTATTGCAGTAAGCTTTTCATTCTTACTGTGCTAAAAAGAGTTTGCTTAGTCTTTTTCTCTTTTCTCCTTTGCCTCTGATATTATGTTTCATGTCAATGCCCATCTGTTTACTTGGTCTTTTTGATTAACACTATACATGCATGGCAATTACATCTGTTGATGAAACTTGTTGGAATTAAATGCAGATGACAGCAAACACATTGTCAGAGAGTGCGGATGAGTGTTTCGCAAATGGTATGGACTCTTTTATATCGAAACCTGTTACGTTTCAAAAGTTGAAAGAATGCCTTGAACAATATGTAACATAATATCTCCTGTAAATGTTTGCATCTGTATAAAAAGGAAATGCGTGTTAGGAAAGTTTTGTAATAGATGTAACATCTTCTGCTCAGATTAGAGTCTGTTATCTTATGTATATTAATGCCATCTTTTGTTGCATATTATTCTTTCTTTCCCAAGGAATTTACCATAGTTTGCTATCTTTCTAAAGAAATGAGAGAGGCGACGACAAAGTTTCCCATGAAATGCAGTAAGAAGTAAGAGGAGGTTCATGGGGCAACCTTGTCCTTGCCAAAAGGGCTCACAGTAAGGAATGCTCATACTATGAAGGAAGGGCTTTTGACATCTACAGGAGCTAAGACCACAAAAAGAAAAAAAAAAAAAAAAAATTTCTTATTCTCACATTTCAGACCTATAAAAAAAGGAAATATGAAAAATAACCAGAAATAAAAATCGAGTTTTTTTTTTTCCACGGTAAAAACCGAGTTTAGGAGGGGAAGAAAATAGCTTTTGTTGAGGTTCATGGATTTTTTGACCTTCCTTGGTAATTTAGTTCAACATGACAATTCAAAATTTCGAATGTACTATCCGGGGTCCATTAGCACCCCTACGCTCTACACCATGCAGCGCTAGTATCCCGATCGTCTATTTTCGCAATCGATGGTTAACAAACTGAGTCCGTGTAGCATAGGGAGCATAGGGGCACTACACCGTGCAGTGCTCAAATCTTGACCGTCCATCTTCGCAATCGATGGTTCAGATGCGGTTTCATTTCAAAATAATGTCATGAATAATTCACGAGAAATTTTTTACGGATTACATTCCATAAATGATAATTAAGGCAACCACAAAAGCCAAAAAAATAAAAAAAATCCAGCAACATAAGCCTCCATAAAACCAAAGCTTTAGATGGTTACGATATATCACATTAATATAAATAGTAAAAAACAATTTACAACAATAGGTCAAATTATAATTATTTATCAAATATTAAATAAATAAATATGTGTGTGT
>CM029274.1:13272075-13358643 GCA_016920895.1 Vaccinium myrtillus
TGTAAAAGAGATTTTGATTTGCTTGCGCCTTAGTGGAGCGGTAGAACACCTATAGATCTCTAATTCCTTCCAGAATTCGTTGTGGTCTTTTAGTGTCGAATTCCTATAATCACACCGGCCTGGAGATGTTGCTATGCAATTTGTCCATTCTTTTGTATACATTGTAACTAAAGTTTTGTTCTAATTAATATTGCTTAATCCAAAATAGTACCCGATACAATAATTTTGATGATTATCATTTTTTTTTGGTTTTAGAAACTTATGGAGAACATTAGTTGTATCGAAATCTATATTTATGTAGTAATATTATCATTTGAAGAAAGAAATCAAAGTCCTATCTTTTGTTTTGTTGTGTAACAGTCACTCTCAGATCAAATGTGGTTTGTATAAGAAATTTCTTTTCCAATTTCATGTTTTAACCGCTAGAGAATAGTGTCACCGTCATCTAATTAAGGCCTCCAACATATAAAAGCACCTAGTTTCAAATCCATGAGACTTGACAGTGATCCTATAATTAGGATAACAATTTCTGTAATTTTTGACAGAAATTTCAAAGCAAGAAATAAGGATTAGACCTGGCTTCTCTGTAGTGCAAAACCGGAAGGAGCAGGCGCATCTGGATTGTCAATCTCAACAACCAATACTCTAGATTTATTTAGGACTCTTACCGATAAGTTCTTACCGGTAAGAATTTTACAAAAAACCAAAATATCATTGAAAACGTTTTTAAATGACTGAGATTGCAAGGACTGATCTACAATCCAAATCAAAACTACAGAGAAACCACTATTTTCCAATGTTATCTGGTAATTAAAGGAATTAGTAGATAAGTAAATACGCAGGATTCTCAATCATACAAATAATAGGAGAACAGTCATATTGAGGTACTCAATTACATAAGATGATCATAACATTTTGCAAATGCTTTCACCAGTGTACAGCTTTACACTAGTAAAGAGACTAAAAAGCCCCCTTTTAGTGCTACCGCTTCGGGCCACCAAATTCTTAACTTCTTTTTAGAGTCTTAGTGCAATCACTTTGCTTTAAAAAAAATACTTGAACCGTACGTGGACTTGATCATATCCTTTAGGAGAGGAAATTGCAAAGAGCAAAACAAGGTCACAGGTATACAACCCAATACATCTGCTAGAATAAGAATCCATCCCTTGTTTTCTCCAAACACAAGATAGAGTGTGGCACCAAAGGCCGTCATCGTGAATAATATGGAGAGGAAGAGGCAAATCAGACCAATAATCAATCTATTGGGTAAGTTAAAGAGGAAATCTTCTTCTGCATACCGAGAAGTGCGGATGGACAAGAACAAGACCACAGAGGCAATGGACGAGAAAAGAACAAGCGCGTTAAATAGGCTGAAGATTTTGAAGGCTGGCTGTCGGGCAAAATTTGGGGGGCCAATGGGTTGGTTTCCACCTGGTACTTGTATGGCAGCAGCAAACACCATGGTAGGAATGAGAGATGCTATGATTGTACATGAACTCGTGAAATCTTTCATCCACCGCTCTCCTTGTTTCACCAATTTCTTATGTGCATTGCTAAACACTTGTGCGGGTGTCTTGCCTTTTTTGTTCCTCTCTTCTCTACTTTTTGGAAGTACAAGTCTTTCAACTTCCTGTATAAATTAGGAAGCTTAAAATTAAGAAGTTGCATCTATTTCCCTGAATGAAAAGTTCTAATCTAAAACCTAGATAACTGCATAACAGAAATGCAACGGGCTTCATTATATGAGCTTATCATATTCAAGTTCTGGCACAAAGTGGGGATGTCCCAAGAAAACCAAATTAATGCATCACCAAAGGATGTGGAATTAGAATAGCAAAAGTATATGAAAATACCAAAATAACAATTGGATTTTTCTATTTCTACAACTAAAATATATACTCTTATCTTTTGATCTCACTTTTGCATATGTATGCACATGCTCCTAGTAAAAGAGATGGAATAACTATCTTCTTATGTTGTTTTCGTATAGTTCCCCACCCAAAATGTATGGTATGTAACATGTAAAGGGTGTGGATGGGACATAAAGATTAATCTGATATCCACACAAGCTGACGCGGGACTCCCTATATATATATTATCAAAAACAGAAAAAGGACAGTATGTAAAAGTAACTTCATTATCGGTCCTGAGGTGGACCCGATTTTGGACTCCCCGAATTAATTGGGTCAAGTTAGCGGAGCGTGCTATAAAGGAGCGTGACCCGGATGGACTAGTCCCATTTAGGATGGACCGTCTCAATGGGCGGAAGATCGATCACCGTAAGGGTAATTCTAGAAGGTGTTTAAGGGATCTACTTGAGATAAGAGTCCGCCCTAATCGGGGAAGCTACTTTGAGGAATCCGCCATAATTGGGGAAGCTACCTTGATAAGCGTCATCAAGTATCCCGATAAAGGCGAAACTTTGGAGACAGAGGACTAGTGGAGATTGGAGTCCGCCAAATCGGGGAAGCTACCTTGATAAGCATCACTGAGTGTCCCGATAAGGGTGAAGCTCCGGATATTTAGGGATACGAGTGTATCCCGGATGGACTAGGTATCTTGGACGACAGGAAAGGAAAGCCTATAAAAAGGGGTTTCACCCTCAACTAAAGGTACACACAATTTTACTCCCGAAACCCTAGTTTCCTCTCTTCTCCTACATTCAATCTCTGAATTAAGCATCGGAGGGGTACTCCGGCCAACCCCTGGCCGCGTAGCCTAACGTTCTTTGAGTCTTACAAGTGCTCCCGTCGGAACGCACTCAGCGCGATTTTCGGTGGCTTACTTTCCTAAGGTGAAAACCTACCCCACCAAATTTGGCGGCGTCTATGGGAAAGCATATCACTAGTCTTGCTGAATTCATGGCGGGACCAGAAGGAAGAAACTTTGTCCAAAAGGACGAAAACCAATACAATGCTGGGAACCACCCTAGCAACGAAGATCAACATCTAAGAGAGCCTCTTCTAGGGGCTCAACAAAAGAACGGTGACAGGAATCCTCACCACGGTGAGAAACCAAGGCGAAACAACCACCAATCGCGGCACTCTGTCCCTGAAGCCCGTAATCCCTTGGATGATATAGATGAGCGTGACAAAATTACAGGGACAATGGGTGCGAAGATCGTGAAGCTTCGCAGAGCGCTCAAAGAAAAGGAGGTTGATCGTGCTAGTGTCTCACGAGGACACACTAACAATCACGGCTCTAAATTCTGGAGAAGTCCGACACTAGTCCATTCTGGACGGACTAGGCGTCACCGCTCTCTCAACACGGTTGAATGCGTTGTCAAAGAGTTTATTCCTGCCCGGAGCATAGGAGATAGTAGCTACCACCATACGCATGGGGTAGTAATTTCAAAGCGACAGAAGACGATCACTCATGTTTTAAGCACTCGCAAGACGCCTACTCCACTTAAGAAGGCTAGAGGCGGCTTGCGATCTATCATCACTCAAAAGAGGTTCGAGAAATTAAAAATCGTGCCAAGTCGGATATGACAGGGGGCAATCATGCCCTGGATAGGCTAGTTCTCTCTCCCTTCTCTCTAGAGATAGAGTCTTTGGATCCCCCAAAGGGCTTCTCACTACCAAAGTTCACATCTTATGATGGAAAGGGGGACTCTTACTCGCACATTAGCCACTTTCTTCAGATGATGACCCTTTATAGCAGGAATGATGCTCTAATGTGCAAGGTCTTCCCGTCAAGCCTCGGAGAAGCCGGATTGCGGTGGTTCGACAAGTTGCAGGAACAGCCCATAACAAGTTGGAAGCAACTCTCAACTGCTTTCACCGCAAGGTTTGTCACGCACAGCAAAGTCCCCAAAGAGGTGGATGCTTTACTCACCTTAAAGAAGGGCAAGAAGGAGCCTCTTCGAGACTTCGCGGGCCAATACTTTGACACCTACATTGAGGGTTGCAATGAAGAGATAACAGTAGCCTCTTTAGAGAGAAGATCGAAGTAGAGAGCCGACGGCACTAACTAGAGTTGGATGTCCTGCTATATTTCATCTCAAACTCTAAAGAAAGTCAAGCAAGTACGTGGTGGCTAACTTTGCAAGCTTCCATAACCATCCCTTGATAGGGCCTCGTGGTGTTCCCTTTCTCCGCTCCCACAGGAAGGTTAGAAGTCCTGATAAAGCTTCGGCCTATACTATGCATAAAGTTGGTATTAGAACAAGTCACATTATGGATTTTGCCGCACAACAATCAAGTGGATATGACAATGTCGGATACACGCAAAAAGATTTGTACAATCATTTTACAACTCAGCGACAAACAGAGGTTGTGGATGGTGATGCGGAAGGTGCCTTAGCCTACTTGTGTGCGAAAGCCATATCTGACCCATTGTTCTATTACAAATATGATGTGGATTAGGAAAATCGGTTAAATAATATGTTTTGGAGAGATTCAACATCTCTAACGGACTATATGTGCTTTGGAAATGTGCTACTATTTGATGCCACTTATAGGTCGAATGCATATGGGAAGCCATTGGTGGTACTGGCTGGTGTCAATAGTCACTTTAAAGCAGCAATTTTCGGGTATGCATTGTTGACTGCTGAGACTGTTGAGGCTTATACATGGGTGTTGGAAATGTTTCTTGATTCCATGGGCAATGACAAGAAGCCAGTGTCGGTATTGACAGATGGGGATAAGGCCATGCGGAGAGCTATACAAACCGTGCTACCTAATGCGAGTCATCGCTTATGCAAATGGCATCTTAAAAAAAATGCCTGTGAGTAATGTCCATGTTCCTGGATTCTTAGATGAGTTTCAGAAATGCAAGTCAATGCCAACAGTAGAAGAGTTTGAAGTTGTATGGACAAATCTTATGGACAATTATGGTCTTCATGAAAACAATTGGGCAATAGAAGTTCACAACAAGCGATTCCAATGGGCAGAGGCGCACTTGCGAGGGATTTTTTTTGCGGGAGCAAAAAGCACACAACGTGTTGAGGGAATGAATGCATTCTTGAATCGATTCCTGAAAATATGTCTAAGGCTTTTTGAATTTGTACAAGCATATGATAGGGCTCTGGCAAGACTTCGACATAGCAAGGCTAAGGAACAAGTCGAAAGTGAGAATAGTACACTGGTTCTTTCAACAGCCATGAAACGCATTGAAGAACATGCAGCTGATACATTTCATTGGGCCATATTCTATAAATTTCGCAAAGAAATTAAAAAAGATCAATCATTGTTTCTAGTGGATAAAGTTGTCATTGATGATTTACATGTTTACTATTTATCTCGGTACCAACAGCCGTATGCAACGTGGTATGTTAACTTTGAGCCAGTTGATGGCAAAATGAAATGCTCTTGTTTGAAATTTGAGTCAGTTGGATCACCATGTTGTCATATGATATTAGTAATGAAAATGGAACACTTGAGAGAAATTCCCTCTTGTCTGATCTTAGAAAGGTAGACAAAAATGGCCAAGTCCTCCTGTCTAGATGGCAGGACACCCATGCCGGAATGGGTGACGCAAATAGATGGCAGGACGCCCATGCCGGAATGGGTGACGCAAATGACAAGGCATGGGGCATTGTCAGCCGCATGTGTCGAAATGTGTTATTATGCTTCGCACTTAACCAATGGATATAAAGAGACAAGAGAAGAAATCACAAGGTTAACATTCAAAATGAAAGAGCTCTATATGTCACAGTTGAAGGGGAGAAAAGAACATTGGGGGAAGAGAACAATGGAGAGGCTACATCTATGCATTTTGGAGTTGGTGATCCCGCCATTATCAAGCGTAAAGGGAGCCATAATTTGGCAAATGACTTTTTCCCAAATGTCAGAAAATGTTGCTACTGTAGAGAAGCCATTCATATGTGAACTAAATGTCCGCAATTAGCAGCAAACAATCCGGTCAATGAGAATGAAGAAACTTATGAGTCAGATTTGAGCACATTTCATCCACAATCACTTACTAGGCGAGACTCATCCGCACATTACCCATCGTTTATGCATAATGATTACTGAACCAATGGGTGTGAATCTACGATTGAACCTAATTTGGTAAGTCTCTTATTATGTATTGCCAATAGTCTATTATCAATTTGAACATTTGCTAATTGAACATTTAAACTATGTAGACTGCTGGATGTTCAACAAATCCCATGAGTGTTCAAGCCCAATTTCTCGGCAGCAACTTTGGAGGATGGTCAACACTTCCCGACAGTGGTTAGGAGGCTAATTCATTAAAACCTAGGGAATTTCGTAGAAAGTAGGGAATTTCGTAGAAAGTAAGACCTTTGTTTGTATTAAGGCATCATATATAGGCCAAAGTTGTCGAACCTTTATCATGCAAGTAATTCCCATATTGGAACCTTTATAATGCAACCCGTGCAAATTTAATTCCTATATAATTGATAAGTAATTCCTATTTCAGTGGTAAGTACTTCCAGAAGCTTGCAAAAATAGCCTACCTTTGCGGTAATTATGCACAGAATCTAAGTAAAACTACCCTGTGATAATATTTCCTATATCTGTGGTAAGTATGTCCAGATTGTAGGAAAAATATCCTATTTTTGTGGTAAGTGTGCCTAGATGAGCCATATGAACAAGGCAAAAACAGTCATGTCGAGCCAAATGAACAAGGCAAAAACAGTCATGTCAAGCCCAGAATCTAAGAGCACCAATCCATGTCAAGTCTACAATAAGACTACCAAGCCAATGTTACAAAAAGGCTACCAAGCCATGTCAAATCTACAAGAAGTCTACCAAGTCATTTCAAATCTACAAAAAGGCTACCAAGTCATGTTACAAAAGGGCAAAGCCAATCTACAAGAAGTCTACCAAGTCATGTTAAATCTAGAAGAAGTCTATACAATAGTCACAATGTCATCAACTCTTCCTTCCATTACGATATTTTTCTTGAGCCTTCTTGATGAGAGTAGTCTTTGTCTTGTTATCCTTAAAGACGATCAACTCCAAAGCCAATCTATGTCTTCCCTCTTCGGAATTGAACCGTAGCTACATTTAAGAGATAAAGCATAAAATTAAGATCAAATTTGGTGTATGCATTGAAATGTACAAATTCAGTATAAATTTAAACGTTTTTACCATAGGAGACTCTTCCTCCGTAAAATTCTCCAAATTGTAGAACTTGGCGGTGTGCAAGCCACAATCACCGCTACCCGATTCTTGAACCGGAACCCATGTCGGTCGATGGAATGGTAGCTTTTGAACTTTTTGACGTTTTGCATCATTGTCTAAGATGTCAAGTACTTCATCCAAGAATTTAACCATGCACATCATCTGCTCATTTCGTTCTTTCTTTTTACTTGGACATGGTAATGAATCAAGTATGAATACCATTCCATGGGTGAAGTTTACCACACACATATACCAATGACTTTTGTCCTCATTAATAGGAATGTACACCTGCAATAATTCAATAACTCAATATCGACTGACTTTGTTAATTACATAAGGAAATAAATAAAGGTCATCTTTGCCCTTTCACATTCTTTGACTATTCCCGTGTACATATTATTTCCACTATATTGTTTCACCCAAGAGATGACATCTTGTCCCCTACCAAGAGCATAATCCTACAATCAAACACAAAAGGTCAGATACAGCTTAATCACAATCATCCCCTCTGCATTGCTCAGACTTATAATACCAAACAAGTACATACCGAAAAATAGGTGGGCAGATACCATGATGGCCATATTCCATCCGGATCTCTGTCCCTCTGTACTAGAGTTTTCTTCACAGCAACTAGATTTATGATCTAAAAAATATAACACATAATTATGGTATTCATGTACATCTAACTATCATAAGGACTAAAAAATATACTCACTGAACTTCTAATCCACTCTCCCCTCCGCAATGTCAAAAACTTTGTGCGAGTGGCGTGCTCCATGCCAAGATTGCATAGTTGTTCTTTACATACCATAAGCGATAATGTTACAAATCTAAGAATACAATATCTGAAATATGGTCTGGATGCTAATATGTACCTCACAGACAAGCTTTGGTCAAAGACATATCTTGTTATCAACTTCTCCAATTCAGACATAGGTGAATATGATATAAAGGGCTTCTACGAAAAATAAATAAATAAATAAATAAAACAACCACATATTGTTGTCCATCAAAAAATTATAAGATAATTAAGCTTATGATACTTATTTTATGTTTGTTATCTCCTTGGAATTTGCCTTCACAGGTTGAGATTCCTTAAACCTACTCATCCTCAATTTCTTTTCCATCTTGTTCTTGTCAACAATTAGAGGAGGAGCCGTTGAAGACAAGGACTCATGAATATGGGCTGCCATTCTTCTCAATTTCTTTGTTAAAGCCTTTAGTGTAGGTTCTTTTGGGCGTTTGTCCTCATTTGTCTTCATAAGAGATGGCTTTGTATTGTCATTTTCTTTCTTAGTCTTCAAGGGAGAGGTCACGTCATTTGAAATTGCCTCTTTACTGCCTTTCTTGTCGTCATTTGTCTTCATATGAGATGGTTCTTTGACATTGCGATCCTTGTGCTTACTAGCTTTCTTGTCCTTGCGCTTAGTATCTTTCTCACGCCTAAGCACCACTACCTTTTCCACTACACTTGTCAATTCACAAACTCTATGAGTTAGTTCTCCTATTGGCTCATTTTGGCCAATCTCCTTTCCTTGATTTACGGATCTCTCTCTCTTACCATCTCCAACCTTCACAATGACCTTGAGCTATAACGGAAAAAGTTGTTAAACAAGGTTAAATCAAAACAAAACTTTTATACGCTCAAAAGATGAACATAATTGCATGATCATGACACATCATTATTACCTTCTCTTCAACTTCTTGATTTAGCCAACAAATCCTATTCCTAATCTCTTTATCTCCCCAAGTTGAAAGCCGAGGTGAAGGTCGGTCTTCACAACGGGAACTGAAATCTTAAGCCGGTGTGCAATGCTCTAAGTAGAATAACTGTAGGAAAAACAAAGAATGGTATAAGTAATTGATTAAACCATTCAATAACTACTATCACAAAATAAAAAAGTGAGGGATATACCATTAGGAACAATAGAAAACCACGAATCGCATTCCGTCCTTTCTCCTTACACCTTTTTATGCCATCGGCTAAGAACTCTAGAACGAATTGGCTCCAGTCAAGCTTACTTATAGTCGATGTATCCTTTAAAGCATGAAGAAAGCGTTTGTTGACTCCAAATTCTGATGTTGGACATAGAACTGTTCCCATCATGTACAAGACAAACACAACCTTAAAGTCATTGTCATCGTAATTGTTCTTCATTCCTTTCAAAGACTCTTTCAATTTGGTCAAACAAAAAGAACCTTGAACCCGTACTTTATGCTTCACACACAAGTCGTGAATTTCAGTTAATGGCCCTTTAAGAGTCACCCTCTCTCCCCCACAAGGCAATCCTAGTATATGGTTCACATCTAGGGGTGTAATCATGAGTTTTTTTACCAAAAACACTCAAACATAAAGACATTGGATCAAAACGTTCTACCAACCACTCACAAAGCCTTCGATCTAACTTTAGTTGAATGCTATGTCCTCGCAAGGACGCCTTCGATCTAACTTGGTACATTGCAATCGCAATAGACCGCTGAATCCAATATCTATAACACTTTGTACTTGTAGAGTTTGAAGGCCTTGAATCACACCATACGCCGCCTTTAGTTGAGTTCTTATAACAAAGGTGATCTAAGTACAAAATAAAAAAACTCTAATCAAATCCAAAATTCAAGAGAAAATTGAAAACCAAATGCATAAACATAAATACTCAAAAACCAAATATTAGCACCTTCGGAGCCTTTGGAGGATCATCTTTTTTTTGCCCTTTATACTCTTTGAGACTTTGCTTAGCCAATTTCGCGTACTTTCGTTTAGCTTCCGGAGCCAATCTTTTCCACTTTTTACCAACCTCTCGCATTGTCTACATACAAATCCAATTAGACTTATTGTAAATCCATGTAAGTGTAAATACCCATATCGAAAATGTTGTATAGATACCATCTTATCCTCTTCACTGTTCTCCTTATGCATATTACACTGTTCTTGGCTGCGAAAAAAAATTACAAATCAAATTGAGTATCATGTATCTAGGGCCATTAAAAGATACACAAAGCCCCAAGAAGACATATTAAAAAAATATGTATGCATTAGAATGGTGCTTCTTCCCAGCAACTTCTTCAACCATTTTTCAACTCTTAAAGTGAACCTGTCAAAAAGAATTATGAGAAAATAGAGCGTAGATTCATTGAAACATACTTACTAAGAACTAGGGATGTATTTTCTAAAAACTGAATCTACTTACCACGACTATATGACATATTTTCTAAAAACTGGAATTACTTACCACAGTACATGATGTTTTTACTAAAAGCTGGACCTGCTTATGACAGTCTCAAAGCACTATCATATAACCTTGTCTAACAACAGAGAAAGCTCATACAACATAATTTGGCTAGAGGAATTCAGAGAAAAGGAAGACAGAGACTAAAAGAGACACGCAATTATATCTGAGAAGTAGCAGAATGCTGCCAAGGAGGAAGCCAACTAAAGCACTCCAAGGAGAGTCTTTGCAAGGCAATAAGGCTATTAGAATCATAAAAACTGTGGTAAGTAAGTCTCATAAAAACTCCAGTAATGTTTGTCTCATAAAAACTGATTTTCATTAAACCAACAACTAGGGAGCAATCATATATGTAGTAAATTTTATCCTTTCAGTTGAGAAGAACTAGACATCACACAAATGCTTATTTCGTGCCTATCCCACAAGGTTAAGTTAAGTCATACCACTTGATAGTTGCAGAAGCTGCAACCAAGCAAAGATAATGTTCACTGAGTTGGCTAATGAGTCGACACTATATTCACTGAGTTGGCTTATGAGTTACCTACCCAACTAAGACTCAACATGAAAGAATATTTAACTGAGTTGTAAACTATTTAACTAGAACCTATTTTTATAATGCTCAGTGATTAATTTATTAAGTTGACCACACCACCTTGATCTCCTTTTGGAATTAAATATCTAGCTATATGCTCTTAAAAAATTTGGCTGCACATGTTGCTAATCCCATAGCAAATCAACATTCTTATGATAAGAATATGAATTTCTTATAATATTGATCTTCAGTAAATCAACATTCTTGTAATATTAGGGGGTCAAAAGTCTACAGACAACAAGAATCACTTAATCTGAGCTTTTTAGCACAAGCATCTCGCGACAAGCAATCACATTCAAGATAATCATACACCCAACTGAACTCAAAAATATATGATACAGAAAAATAGATTGCTCAAAGTTTATCCTGTTCTCAACTAAAACAGACTCCACTTGGGGTTTGTGCAGACCCTAAACCCTACGAAGTTCCTTTTGCGAAATCCGAAGTAAAAACATGCATAACCTGATCATTGACAGCATTACATCCATATGGAAAAAAATCAGATTCTCAGATTCTCGAGTTTTACCTGGTAAACGGCGCAGCTGCTTCACATAAGTGTAATGACGAGAGAGAGTGGCAGAGAAAACCTAGATTTCTATAAACGAACCCAGCCAACTCGAAATGTGAAGGGAAATTCGTTTTTGGCTGTTCAATATTGTAAAGCGGGGAACGAAATTTCTTGCTCCGGTGGCTCCGCCGAGTCAAAGGCTAAGCAACATGTGTAGAGCTAGCTGCTCGTTATCGATTATATCATTTGGTTTCTGGTGAAAATAGCAAGACGACTGCGAATTTTTTTTGGGGGTTTTCAAATGTTTTTGACTGGGATGGAAGATCTGCCGTGGAGTTGATGGAGGATCTACCGTGGAGGAGAGGAGTTAGGGTAGTAGCAGAGATGGGGTTCCATGGGGTTGAGGCGTGAAAAAGAAGAAGATGGGTTTTTGGTGGTTCAGTTGAAGTACACTGATGAGAGAGAGGGTTGAGAGTGAGACAGGACCGCAATTTTTTTTTTGGTGTTTTCAAAATATTTCGATTGGTTTACTTGGTTTGGGAGAGAAAGAGAGGGGTTGGGAAATGGAGGGCTGAGATGAGTCTAAGAGATCCAACGGTTTAAAAAATTTGGGGGCACCGGTGCCCCAATACCATTTTGGGGCACCACAGTCGGATCCAAATTTATGTACCGACCCATAAATCCCTCTATATAGATCAAGCATAACGATGACAATTACAATTAACAACTGTAATAATATTCAAAGTTCTAAGTTTTTACGAAAATATTAAAAACAAACCTATAAATTAAAGTGCAACAAAAATAATACTCAAAAAGATGGAATTCTCCAATGTCCATCAATTTCTATATATAGTATTAAAATAAAATATTTATTTAAATTAGGCCGGGCCGGGTTTCAGAAGAGTTTTTCAAATTCAGCCCATTTAGTAAATGGGTTTAAAATGTCAACTTAGCCCGACTCTGTGGGCCTGAATATTTATCTCATGCCCTAAAAAAAATTGGGCTGAGTTGGACGGGCTGGGCGAGCTACGGGCCTGTATACCCCTAGCTGGGCCCATTGCACCTGGACTAAAAGCTGGGAAATCCCCACCCCACCCCACCCCTCCCCTTTCTTCTCGCACTGAGAGAACATCGCAGCAGCCCTTACGGGGCGTTTGGATGACGGATTTGATTTTGGGTGGATTTGAAATGAGGGTGGATTTGTAATGAGGGCGAGCCCACCTCCTAAGAAGGGTGGATTTGTATATTGGGTGTTTGGATGGAGTTTTGAGATGGGGGATTTGAAGGGTGGATATGATAGGATAAGGAGGCAAATGACATAATTGCCCCCGATTTATTATTTTAATAAATAAAATAGATTAATTTCATTATAATTACAATAAGTACATAGTAATTTCAATAAATACATAAAATTATTGAAACTACAATAGATGAAAAAAATCTGGAAAAATTATTTTAAAATTTAATTACGATAATTATTTTTTTGAGACATCGTCTTGTATACCGGACACATTTTCAAACGGAGCTCACTTTGTCTTTCTAATTTGGTGAATCCAACATATTAATGACAAATTATTACACTTTGAAAACGTAAGCTTTTATAAAATGTCCTTCTGTTAAATATTTATATTATGCGAAAAAACTGGTTGTTTAAAAAGTGGAGTAAAAAAAAAAAAAAGAAGAAAAAAAAAGAAAAAAGAAAAAATGGAGTAAAAAACGAAAACAAAAAATACTAGAGCATCTCCAGCCCTATACCCTTTTTTTTCCTCAAATTTGAGTAAAAATTTGAGTAAAAGCTCCATTTGATACCACCATCTCCAGTCCTTGACTCAGATTTTGAACCTCTACCACCACCTGCCGCCAGCCGCCGCCGTCCGCCGCCGCAACTCTTGAAAAATCAGATCGACTTGACGACGACACCCACCATCTCTTGACGACGACAACCAGTTGACGACGACAACAGCTCCTTGACGACGACAACGACCACCACTTGAAGACGACAACCACCACCTCTCCTCCAGATCTGGACAACGACGACCACCACTCTTTGAAAAATCAACTCTCTCTTGACGACGACGACGACGGCGGCGACGACGACGACGACGACGGTGGTGGAAGGTGGTCTGACGACGACGACGAAGACGAGGACGGTGGTGGAAGGTGGTCCGACGGTGGTGGAAATTTGGTTCAAACCCTTTTTTCTCCCCAAATTTGAGGAAAAATTTGAGTAAAACTTGATTTGGTATGGGTTTGGTTCAAAGAGTGGAGTGAGGTTTTGGGGGTTTTTACTCAGATTTTGGTTTTGGGTTTGGGTTTGAGTCTGGGCTGGAGATGCTCTAAGTGTTTTACTGTCTCTTTCTCATGAAAACAAGAAAAAAGTAGTACCCACTTCCAATTTCCAAACAAACCCATCCAAAATCCAAATCATCCTCCTCATCTCAGCAATTTTCCATCACCAACCAGGTCCTCCTCCTCCTCCGACGTCGGAATCAGGTTCTCTCTCTCTCTCTCTCTCTCTCTCTCTCTCTCTCTCTGACACACACATTTCAGGAGCTCCTCCTCTCTCCCTCTCTCTGTTCCACGCATTCCCCCTCTCTCTCTGTTCACGCAAATAAACCTGTAGAATAGGGTAACACGAGAGAGAGAGAAGAGGTGGATTTGGAGGGGTAGTTTCGACCCTTTTCAGGCCGGATTTGCCAAGCGGTGGGTTGGGGAGGGCTTGGCAAATCCACCTTGTGGTGGATTTGTAATCCAAACAGTAATTAAATCCGGGTAGAGAAAATATCATCCAAAGACCTGATTTGAGGAGAGATCGGATTACAAATCAGGGCGCTTGGCATCTCCGGCCTCATATCCGGCATCCAAACAGCCTGTTAGCGTCTCTCTCTCTCTCTCTCTCTCCCTCTCCCCCCGCGCGCAAAGACGCTGAGAAAACATGTCGGTATGCACAATTCCTCGGCTCTCTCTCCATGTTATGTGTATGGATGTATGTTTGTGTGTTGCGGAATTGAGAGGATATACTTGATTTTTTAATAGGAAAAACCAACCTAGGCTTTATTCTTCCCCCAATTTCTCCGAGCTAAAGATCTAAAATTTACCTGAAGTTTCTTTGTTCTCCCAACAGTCCGTCCTACGTTTTCCATAATTCCTAGTTTTCATCTCCAGATATGGTCAACACTCTGATTTTTTATAGGAAAAACCAACCTAGGGTTTATTCTTCCCCCGATGTCTCCGAGCTAAAGATCGAAAATTTACGTGAAACTTCTTTGTTCTCCCACCTTTTCTTCTCCAGATATGGTCAAAACTCTGACTTTATGTTTTGTTTCTTTACTAGTTTAGAATTTCATTGCAAACTCAATTTTGGCTGGACGATTAGAATGGAAAAGGACAATCTTGTCCGACTATGCTATACAAAGCCTGCCTTTTTTTACCCCCTCTAAAAGTCACATTTTGTTATTGGATTTTCCTTCCACCCAAAAGGAACAAAACAAGAATCTGGCAATAAAATTTACTATACCATAAACCCCGCTTCTTTGTGCAAGTTTATTGGACGCCTAATAATCAAAGGGAGCCTGACTTGGTGATGCAGAATGTTAATGTCTCTGGAGGAATATTTTGGTCCAAAAAATTTGTATTGGTTATTATTATTATAAAAAATTGTAGCTCTTATTATTTAGTAGGAAAATATCTTGATAAGTAATTAGTTATTATGAGATAAGATATGATCATGACATGTAGTTTGTTTTGGATATGTTTGATGTATTATGGGAGTTTGATTACTGAATCTGTTTAAGGTTGTGGCCCATTTGTGCTACCCTTCTCCCCCTTCTCATCCCTCCGCGTGCTGCATCACTTGTAGGAAAAGCAGTACCTATAGACTGTAGTCACTAGTCATGCAAGTTTCTTTGTTTTCGTCATAGTTGTTAAAATCTTACGATATGGGATACGTATCCTAGAATTCATATCGTCTCCTTCCAAAAACTATACGCATCATATCCCATATCCTTTTTATATAGAAATCTTACGATACAACAACATATCTTATGATATATTGACGTATCCCGAAACAATACGTATCCTACGATTTAATTATTTAAGAAAATCTAAACCATACTTTAAGAAGCGGAACACCAACGCATTCAAAATTGTTTGATCTCATTAGGGTGACATGCAAATCATTTGGAGAAAATCAAAATACAGCCCATGTAGAGAGTTCATCACCGACTCTCTAGAAGTCTCTGGATGCTTTTGAAATCTTCGGGTTTCACTAGAATCTTCTTCACTCGTCTGGAATTTTGCAGACTCTTCTAGAATGTTTCGGACTTTGCCGGATTGTTTTGGGTCATGCTAGAACCTTAGGAAATCTTCTGAAACCTTATGGATTATGGCAGAGTCTTCCAGGTTTCTCCGGAAACTTCTAGAATCACTCTAGAGTAGGTATTGTCTAGAAACTTTCTTTGCTCTTATAAATAGGAGATGGGATGTCAATGTGTGTGAAAGACTTGTGTATGAGTGAGGCTCTCTCTCTCTCTCTCTCTCTATATATATATATACATTTATCCATCATTTCCACACTGTAAATTCCTCAACTCCATGGCTTAGATTCGAGGAGTTTGGGAAACCCTAACCCTAGCCAATCAGATCCATTGCCCTCTCTCCCTGTCTACAACGCTTCTTTGTCTCTCTTAATCCGCAGATTTTCAGACTTTACCATCCTTTAATTGGTATTAAGTATTTCTTGAAACTCTTCATCCCTCCTGTATATGTTTTTATATTCCTCTAGATCTATTTAAGCATTTGATTCTTCTGATGCACTCTATGTTGAGTTGTCTACTATGATCGGCTTTGAAAAGTGTGTTTTCCTTCTTGAAGTTGCTTTGATTTTTACATTTTTTTTATCTGGATTGGTGATCTATTTATGTTTCTGTAGATACTTGATCTCTTTGATTACATGATCTTATTTTCCTCTCATGGACATTGTGCTTTTTGTGCTTATATGATGAATAGGTTGTGTTTTTGTTTAGAGATTGGGTGCTTTTTGTTTAGAGATTGGGTGCTTTATGTATTTATTGATTTTTGTCTGTGAGAGAATTTGTGGGAAGGGGAAGAGGCTGGTTGGAAACTGAACAGTTGTTCACCGAAGGGTAAAATGGAAAAGGGGAGGTTGTAGAGGAGACATGGAGGATTGGTGGTAGAGTTGATTCTAGAATGGTTTGGGGCTAGAATAGCTAGACGAAACGGAAGCTTTGGATTTTGATACTGCTTTGCGTGATTTGGCTTATTTGGAGAGAGAGGAATAGTGGATATTATGATGAGTTGGAGAGGGCTATGTTTAGGCGGCTCAAGAGTCTACCTTTGTAGGTTGCATAGTTGGGAGTCGAGGGAGTGTAATCTAGAAAGCTACTGAAATAGAATTGCTCATCCCTTGCGCACACGCAATCTATAGATCACTAGTCGGGGATAGTTTCTAATGGCGTGATGATTTGTGAATCAAGTGTTTAATTAACAGATTAATTTTGTTCGATGTACTTATGCCTTAATGTCGAATGGGCCATAGCAGTGTTTTGGGCCATATTTGCTCAATGTGCCTTTGGGCCATGGTAGTGTTTGCAAGATTCCCTTTAAAGATACTATTATATAAGCTAGAGGAGCCCTAGCTTCTATGTCTCT
This sequence comes from Vaccinium myrtillus, assembly GCA_016920895.1. NCBI lineage: Eukaryota > Viridiplantae > Streptophyta > Magnoliopsida > Ericales > Ericaceae > Vaccinium > Vaccinium myrtillus. The sequence goes on from CM029274.1 coordinate 13,289,167, forward strand.
CCCCCTCTCCCTCTCTCTCTAAACCAATAAAGCCACTGCACAGGCACCTTCATACAATAGCATGAAAGACGAGAAAGCAAAGCCCAATTTTGTAGAGTTTATAGCTTAAAAGAGAATCAAGGGTGTAGAAGTTAAAGGATTTTCTTTAAAAGAACTGAAAGGGTAAGGTTTGGGGACAAAAACAAGGGATTTGGGGCTATTTTTTGGATGATGTTGGGTCTTCTATTTCCACTTCCTTAATTTTCGATTTTGTTTGTAACGAATCTTGCAATGCTGCTGTCTACAAATCACATGCTATGATTTTCCTGAAACTTATGTCAACTTCTATGGGATCCGAACTTTTTAACAGTTTAGTTTCATTCTCCATTAGTAATTTAGTATTACTGTGTTTTATTGTTTAGGTCAAAATGCTCAGGGCTCTTGCTATTAGGGGGAGGTTGCATTGTGGTGGGAGATGTTTTAGTTCGCTTGGGGAATCACTTGAACAAAGGTTGAAGCAAGAGTTTCACTCGAAGCATTTAGAAGCCCTTCGTGAACATGTCTACAAGATTTTCCTCGATATTCGTTTGGTACTCCCAGAAACCCATATTTGATGGAAATCCCTATTACTTTTCTTGCAATATTAACTGCTTAGAATCCACTGAAGCTGAATGCAGCTGGTTAACCCTTGCAATCTGGGACAGTAGGTGTGCTACTGAATTCCCTTCCCTGGGAATGCTAGTGAAATTGAATTCCTTGAACCTTTTGAGGGGGAACTTCTAAAATGCAACATAATAATATTAGCACAAAAAGTAACAAGTAATCAATAACAAAAAGGAAGAAAAAAAAATACTTACTCATAGAAGTCATAAAACTCCGGTGGAATCTCCGAGACACCGTTCATCACTCGAGCAATGTCAGATTTATCAACCTCCACTATAATCTTATTATACCCCCAATTCAATGTTGCTTCACACCCTACCCGAACCCCCTCCAATTCCCCTTCATCTTTGTTTTTAACATTGTTTATGACAATCGAATGAGAGAGAAAATTAGCCTATCAATAATTTCCTTTCTACATAAGCTAAGCCATCACAATTTACTTTAACAACCCCAGGCGGGCAGGAGCCAGCTAATAAATATGGGTTTAAAGCATATTTACCGAGTAGAATGAATTTACCGAGTAGAATGAATCTATGTGGATTGGACGGTAGATCAGGGCAAGTTAAAGAGCATGTGAAAGCAGAACTAGTACAAAGACCCATAAGAGGGCTTGAACTAGCGAGATAGGTTCCAAAATCGGCAATTGAATTGAGAATGGTACTCCCAGAAACTCATATTTATTACTTGTACCGTTTTATGATAAAGAAAAGTATTAGGGTTTCTGAAACAGTTGTACAATATCCTAAGCCTAACCCTTTAGGGAGAGTTGTATTGACTTCCCCACCTAATGGGGTTGTTAAAGTAAATTGTGATGCTGCTTATGTAGAAAGGAAAGGCATAAGTCGTTTTTCGCGACCACCTAGATAATTTTCTCTCTCATTCGATTGTCATAAACAATGTTAAAAACAAAGATGAAACGGAATTGGAGGGGGTTCGGGTGGGGCTTGAGGCAACATTGAATTGGGGGTATGATAAGATTATAGTTGAGGTTGATAAATCTGACATTGCTCGAGTGATGAAGGGTGTCTCGGAGATTCCACCGGAGTTTTATGACTTCTATGAGTAAGTATTTTTTTTTCTTCCTTTTTGTTATTGATTACTTGTTACTTTTTGTGCTAATATTATTATGTTGCATTTTAGGAGGTTCCCCCTCAAAAGGTTCAAGGAATTCAATTTCACTAGCATTCCCAGGGAAGGGAATTCAGTAGCACACCTACTGTCCCAGATTGCAAGGGTTAAGCAGTTGCATTTAGCTTCAGTGGATTCTATGCAGTTAATGTTGCAAGTGAGGGAACTTGAACATGAGATAGTATCTCAGTGCTTCTTGGAGAGTCACGGGGTGCCTAACTTTATACACAGAATACCAGGTAACTACTAATTATATTTCAATATGGTTTTTGTGTTTTGATGTAAGTATATTATTTCTTATACTCTGCATTCCCTTAAATTACAGATCATCTTAAGAAACAACACTTGAGTATTGGTTTCTTTGGTCATAAAGGTACGTTCTCTAACTATTGCTTATACTTGATTACTAATTCTAGGAGTGTTGAACACTTAGATGCAATTAAGTATATGGATTTTGTGAAGCACTTAGCTTCGTTGCTCTTCATTTAACTCATTAATTTTGGTTATTGTTCTTTTTCCCTGTGTTAAATGAACTGAACTGAGTGTTGTATCTTGGTTGCAGGTGTTGGCCAATGCACAGTTGCATCATATATACTTTTGAGGGGCATTTCGGGGAGGATTCCTGCGAAAAATGAAGAAAGGCGGTGAGACCATGGTCACTATATGAAACGAAATATGGTATTTCTTATCCCTTTGATCAATGACATGATAACAATTGTTTCAGCCCAGGGCTGTGACATTTATGATGGATACTAGTGAAATGGAGAGGTCTATGGCGTTATTTCAGGCACTACATGTTGAACGGATATTGCCCAAGGTAGTATATGGTGCTATCTCTTCTTCTTTATTACTTTGTGTCTTTTGTGATAGTAAGAACTAAATGCTTATTTGACTTGATTGCAAGAGAAAAATACTGTACTTAAATTGCCTCGTGCACAGTTTGATGTTGGTAGATGAAGATTCGTGATTTCAGATTCTCCGGTAAGCAATTCACAGTTTCTTCTTCTGCTTCTTCTTCTTCTCCTTCTCCTCCTCCTTCTCCTCCTCGTTCTCCTTCTGCTTCTGCTTCTCCTCCTCCTCCTCTTCCTTCTGCTTCTTCTTCTTCTTCTGCTGCTGCTGCTTCTCCTCCTTCTTAACTGAATTTTCTGGTTTGCTTCTTCCTGTTTTCCTATCTTATTTTGTTTCTTGTATCTTCTTCCTGTTCTCTTTTCCTAGTTTGTTTTCTGCCTTCTCTTCTTCTTCTTCTTCTGGTGTAACTGAATTTTCTGTTTTGCTTCTTCCTGTTTTCCTTTCTTATTTTGTTTCTTGTTTTCTTCTTCCCGTTTTCTTTTCCTAGTTTGTTTTCTGCCTTCTCTTCTTCTTCTTCTATTTTATTTTCCCCTTTATGTTTTGTTATTTATTGCAGGCATTGGCAGCTGATGTTGACATCGGTGTTCTGGTAAGTTAAAGTGGATTTATCTTACAGTCCTCTCTCTCTCTCTCTCTCTCTCTCTCTCTCTCTCTCTCTCTCTCTCTCTCTCTCTCTCTCTCTCTCTCATACATGCGCTTGCTCACACCTATGTATTAGTTGTATGTATAGGTAGTATCAGCAGTTGAAGGCGAGTTTGATGATGCCTATAAAAAAGAATTGCAAATTTCTGAGACACTCCAGATTGCAGGGGCCAATGGTGGTGCTACAAAAATGATTGTTGTTGTGAATAAGATGGACATTGTCAATTGGTCAAAAGACAGGTTGTGTGTTTAGTCTTTATGTGTGTGTTTGTTTGTGTGTTTACATGGTTTGACATAAGTATGCTTTTCCAGGTATGAAGAAATTAAGGTCAAGATGACAGCATTTCTGAAAGCTTCAGGCTATAATGTGGACGAAGGTAATGGTAGATTGTAGTTAAAAAAAAAATTCCCCTGCCCGAAAACTAGTAATATGGAGTTTTATGTGGCTATTATGTGACATAGCCACACACTCAAAATCACTTCTCCTCTACCGCTCATGCAAAATCATCGTGACAAGGCTCTTCGATCCACAAAACTTAGACAATAAGCCTCAGAATGTATTACTACCAACCCAACAATTATATCAACTATATCATATCCGTTAGTACCTTTGATTGTAATCATGACCAATTCTTCCAGTAATATCTACAGAATTTGTTACCTACAAACTAGATGTTAGAAAATAAACAAACATCGACAGCATCGATCACAAACTAAACTGATCTTATTTAAAAACTAAACTACAGAACCATACCTAAGCTCTGACGTTTGATTACAGATGTTCAATTTCTTCCGGTGGCTGCTGTTGATGGTTCAAACATGAGGACTAGAGTAGATGAAAGTGTGTGTTCTTGGTGGACTGAAGGATGCCTTGATGAGGTCTTGGGTGGTATTCAAGTTGCTTTCCCTAAAGCTCTACCTAGGTAATGTGCTCTCTTCAACCATCACAAAGGATAATGATAAAAATATTTCAGACAAAACACTATTGTGGCCTTCTTAAACTTACTAATAAAGTTCATTCAGCTTCATGTATTTTAATTTATTGTTTAATGGTTTTCATTTACAAACAAGATGCATGGCAGCTATGCTCATGCACTTAACTGGATTTCTAGAAAGGTCATTGACAAGTTGGATTAGGGGTTACTTCTGTTGATTTATATTTGTTTTTAACTTTGGGCACTAGAAAACTGAAATGAAGGTCAAGTCTGTTGTGAGGAGATGACATTCTGGTTCGGCTACTATTGGGGATGGATACATAAAATTGGCAAACTCACCCCCCAAAAAGCAACATGGAACATTTGATTTCATGGAATTGAGGAAGTTTAAGATGAGGGATGTGCAGATAAAATGTATGTCATTAGGCTGAATTGTTTTCTGGTGTAAAAGATTTGCAATTGCGTAACTTGTTACATATTGGGTCTACCATAAGATAGCGATCATAATCTACCATAAGATATCGATCATAATGTCTAACCTCTGAACATATGGGTAACTTTGTTTGAGGCTCAATGCTGTTCTGGAATAGCTTATATCCAACCTCGGGTGAATGCCAGAAATTCTGCAAGTGCCTAAGCATGCATTTGATTGTTTCAGATTCATTTATGATTTGATTTAGGTTAGAAGACGCAAAGAAACCACCAAACAGATCAAGTGCATGTTCATTTTCCATCCGCTGAAACCTCCTCCTCCTTAGTTGTACATGCATGAACATCAACAAACCATTCATGTTCATAATGTGTGAACCTCTTCTATGTTATGGCTTTTGACATGTATTTGCTGTCACGTGGACTGATTCACTTTATTAAGCACTGACGTAATGTCTAAATTTTGCATTGGATCAGGATTTTGAATGTCCTATTTGAAATTGTCTTTTGGTTCTGATTGATTTTAAGTCTAATCTGATGCGCAGATTGTAGACACCGTCTGGAAAATTTGCAACTGAGACGTTCTTGCTTGTTGCCTATGTTCCTTTTGTTCTTACCATTTTCAAAGTGCATGTCACATTACATACTGGGTTGAAATCATTAGTTACTAGAACTCTTGCAACATTTTAAAAAGTCTCTACATATAAGAAAAAACCTTCCTGGTTTCCAAGATTTAGTTAATGTGCGTGAAGGGGAGTCCAGTTGAATGAATATTGTAGCTTCTTGATTATGTGGAGGTTCAACTTCTTGTAGTCTCTGATTGTTTGAATTTGATTTGTTCTGGTCAGGGGGAATGCAGAGAATATGCAGCCCCAAATGTGGCAGATCCCCTTCCATTGATGCTTGACGAATCTTTGCTGGCTCACGATAACTGATGTGTGTATTTTGTTTGCCGTATGTAGGACATCTTGGTTATTTAGTTTCTCAAGTGTATGTTTCGAAAGGTTTATTACTCCTGTGTTGCAAGGAATTCAAATGTAGGGATACAAAGGGGCACTAAGAGGGAGCAAGTATTTCAAACCTTGAAGAACAAGGACAAGAAAACTAGTACTGAATGTCTGAATTGGTGAAAGTCGAAATTGGTTGCAAGTTCATCTCCCATACGCCGCTGGCAAGAACCCTGAGATTTCCTTAGTATAATGAACTCATTAACCGAATGGAAATTTTGTGATTCTGGAAAGGCTGCTGATGCAGAATTTTGCGGATTATGTTTTGTGAGGGTGGACAACCGATGACACTAATGTATTTTTGTAATGCATTTACTGGAAATTATTGAGCTCTTTTATTGCTGAAGTGGAGTTCACAATTCATTAGTTAATCTAGTTGGGCACGACGGGCATTGTCCAAAACGTGCCTGAAATCAGGTTTGCCCAAAATGTCGTCCACCCATTCACCCCAGTGCGAAGGAGGGCCAGAAAGAGCAGCGTATTGGGTGGGAGAAATGGGGAAATCGCCCCTCAACACAAAGGCGAAGAATAGACGAAGGGGGAACCAACTCACCTTATTCGGGTTGGACCTCTGGTCTGATTGATATCAAGCCCTGAGTCTCCCCTCCAGTGGGCTCGTATGCCTCCGCCGCCTTCCAAAACGTGTCCTCTTTCCCCTGTAAGTAGGGCGTCCTGCGCCATTGCTTCTTGTCCGGAACAATAGACGCCATGGAACTGATGTAGAAGAAACCGGACACGAAGAAGAAGAAGAAGAAGAAATTGAAGAAGAACTCGAGAAATTTGGAAATCGGAGGAGGAGAAGTAATATGGCGGTCGAACTCAAAGGAGAAGAAGCTCTATCTCTCTCTTGCCCTGAGAAATTTGAAAAATGTTGAAGTGTGGCCAAAAAGGACAAGTGACCGACTATATATATGAGTGAAGGGGGGAAGGCCAACGGTCACCGTCATAAGGCCATGTTCCACTTACAAAAAACTAGTTTTGTTTTACATCAAAAACTACTTCATTCCACTAAAAAAACCCCTACAAAAAACCAACAAAAAAAACATTTCATTCCACTAACCTAAAAAAAACCAAATCATTGCACAATCAAGTACATGTACTTTAATCTTGCACAATCAAGTACATGTACTTTAATCATGTAAAATTACGAATCTTCCCTCCCTTCAAAAAAAAGATTTGTCTGGGTAGAAGGGTAGATTTGTAATTTCATAACACAACTAAAAAAACCAAAAAACCAAAAACTTGTTCGTGGAACTAGTTGGTTTTTTTGAAAAACTAAAGATATAAAAAAACCAAAAAACTAAAAAACCAATTAGTGGAACATGGCCTAAGTCACAATCATTACCAGAACGGGTACGAAATCCGAAGAGGCGCAACGTACGGTGAAAGGACAGCTGTTTGAAAGATGACCTGAAAAGGTGTCATAAATGCTGACGTCACGTGTGCGTGGAAACGCATGTGAAGGTCACGTCACGAGCGCGTATGAACGCGCGTGAAAGTCACGCGCGCGTGGGAACGCACATAAGAGTCACGCCACGCGCCAACGTGTCATACACGCGCGTGGGGGCCATTGTAGGGAAGGTTAGCATTTTGACCTAATTCAACTAAAATTCCCCGTTGACTCTCCATTCAGAAAGTGACAATTGTCATCATCAGAGCGCGCGCCACGTGGCACTCCCACTGGCACGGCGCGGACCGCGTCAAGGGCAAGTCCCGCGGGCACGGTCAGCACACCCGCTCCCCACTTGCGCGCTAATAAAGCCCAATGAAAAGTGATATTAATCCCCAGGGCGTAGGCCACTTGTATGAACAAGGAAAAGCCATGACACCTGGGTTATGTAGCCCATATAAATGTGTGAGGACTCGATAAGTAGTCCTTATGAAGCCCAAGTAATTATACTTGCTCCGGTCTGAAGGCAGGACCCGAGGGCCTCCTTGAGGCTTGGCTGCGGTAGAGGCGCGACTGAACAGGTTACGAACTTGCCCTATCGGGAATGAAGGGAGATCTAGTGGCTTGGTGGCTATAAAGAATAAAGGTTACGCTGCGCGAGGGGTGGAGTAGCGTGCCACCGCGCAGGTCAGCCGCGCGGCCTGGATGTACGGAAGGGACACGTGTCCTCATGTTATAGGGTGACAGCCTGGCACCTCATCATTGGTACCAGGTGCCTAAATATGAGACATTTCCTTCACATTATCCAGATGTGATTTTTGACAGAGTGTGTCATCCTAGAGAGAGAGTGGGTATTCACTGATTTTGAGAGGAGAACATTCTCTTTGGTGAAATTAGCCCATTCTCTAGGTCACATGGGTACTCCAGGGTCAGCCTGAGAGCAACCATCTGCCTTAGTCATTTCTGCACTCACCTGCTCTATTCTTCACCCTTCTTCTAGACCACTTCATTCCCATTTATTTATTGTTGACTATTCATACCTCTCCAGCTCATCGTATCAAGAACCTATCCAACAATAATTTAAACAAAACTCAATTTATTTATTTATTTTATAGAACAGTTTCTCTTCCTTTCACAACCACCCGCATTGACGGCAGTATCCTTCCATAGGTTGGAGTGTTGGTAATCACCTACAGAACATGAAAAATAGACAAAAGTATATAAATAACATAGAAAACATAAATAGAGGTAATATTTTTTTGCCCATTAACCCGTGCTAGGGCAATGTTTCGACATAAATTCATATTAATACACATCCAGATTAAATTCTTTTTTCTTAATTTTAAAACATTTTCTGATATTTTAATAATGTGAAATTCTAAAGATTATTGTTGCATTTCTTTGTGAAAAACTAACCTACTCAGATAATGTGTAACAAATTATTGGCATGTGATAGATGAAACCCCTTGAAATAATAGAATTTAAAAGAAAGTTCTAACTGTAAAATTTAGATTAGTCTAACTAAATTAAAATTTTAAATTTTGGTAGCTCTAACAAATTAAACAGTAACACAATAGTTAAACCAATTATGTATAAAAAATTTAATTAATTTTTGTATACAAAAAAAGAGCTCTTGATGTGGGTGTATTCTTTTTTAAGAAGAAGATGAGGCTATTGTATGAAGATATGCATGAATGAAAGTAATTTCTTGTAAAATCCAACGAACAAATAAGTGAGTTGACATTTGATTTGAATTTGAATTTGAATTTTTTCAGTTTGCAACGATTTTGTGGTGATTATCACAATTGCCTACTCGAACGGAGAAATGTAGAGTTAAAGGGTTTTTAAGTTATAGATACTCTCACCCTTTTTTTTATCGGCAAGTTTTACATACTTGATAGAAGTAGATATCCATTTCAGTTTTCTAAAAAATGAAATGTATGATAATAACAAAATACCATAAAAACTTGTAAGACTAAGATTGAGTTTAAAAAGTTAAAATCAAAGTTTTTTTTTTTTTCTATTTTTTATGGAATAACGATGTTAGAGATAAAATAAAGGAAAGATTTATGGGTTTCAAATTTGAGTAAGAGTTGTAACGAATCTTTGATGTATATGAATATGTCACCAGCTGTGCTTAAAATCGTAGATGACAAACCACTCATATTATGCCACTTGTCGCAACCATAGCTCCTCTCGCGAAAACCCATCCTGCAATAACATATACTAGCATCAAACCCGTGCTATGCACGGAGTCGCAATACACAAAAAAATTTAACTATTGAAGAATACTTTCAACATTAAAATGGCCTTGTTTGTTTGTTAGTTTAGCTTTCCACAAAAATCTAGCGTCGTACCGTGCTACATGATTATATGCTTGGAGCACTTTGATTCCACAATCTAGCGGAAAACCGTGCTATGTGCGGGATGAATTAATGTTATCATGTACCAATAATTTAAATTTGTATGGCAAGAATAGTGTCATTCTACAAAACACAAGTATTATTTTTGGTATTAAATATATTGATGAGTGATTAATCGATGAAAGTGTATAATTTTGGGTATTAATCATGTTGATGATGATTAACCTATGAAAATGTGTATTCTTTTGGGTATTATAAATAATTAATCTTAGAACACTTATACCTTCTTCTTTTTTTTTATACTAATCCGTCCGTTCGTAAAGATAATCCATTGCCAAAAAAACCTCTAATTTCCGGATAGAAAAATAAAGTACCTCCGTACATGATTTATACATTTCTTCATACAGAATTAAAGAACTAATTGAGATTTTTATCCAAAACTTGCACGTCGCTTTATAGTTAATAGACTACTCTTTTGTGGGATGGAGGTGGAAGAATATTAATTTTAGGTGCTACCTTCGAGTCAAAATCTGGCTCCGTCCCTGGGTATTACTCTCTAATATAAATTGTCAAAAAAATCTTATAACTTGTTTAAGTATCTCACAAAATCAAACTTAATCAAATCTTAAAATACCTCACGAGCTTCATATTTTTCTCTGGGGCTTAACTCCTTTGTTTATGGAGTTGGACATTGCAGTGGTGCAATCGTTGTGCTTAATGTATGGTTGGTTCAAAATATTAATTCACTCATATGGATATATAGTTTCTTATATTTGGATGTTACTTTTGCAATTATTACGAATCATATGTGTAGGGCATATATTTGAGTTTTGAATTTTTTTTCCACAATATATTTCAACTGTATTCTACGGCTTCTTATTTTGTTCATATATTAATTGTTTAAGTTAGATAGATATTCATCATTACATCTTAAAGTAGAGTATAATACTATATGACACTTTGTCAGAAGAAGAAGAATAAGAAGAAGGAGAAGAAGAGAACAAATTTTATCCCACAAAACTCAAGAAAGATTGGCTAAAAGAATTGTTAAGATCTTATTTGTCATCTGATAGTCATATAGTAATTTAGTATTGTACCTTTCAAGATTTTAGCAATAGCAACTATTAACTTGACACTTACTGCTAAATTGAGAATAATATTCCAATTATGTAACCCTTTGACCATTTTTGCGTTCAAAATGTTGTTTTGACTATTTCAATCGATTGATTTTCTAATCAAGGTTCTCACATCGATCCTGTAAAAGCTGAGTCATTTTTTAACCAATATAAATTTCGACATCGAAAGCCATTAAAGATTTTTAAAAAAATGAATACCAATTAATAGAAACTGAAATTTTTTTTTATTACAAACTAACTCACCGTTACCAAAACATGGGTTATTTGTTCATTTGCACCAGGCCAACCATGGCCCTAGCCAAAGTATAAAAACAACAATAAGGTTTGCACGAAAATATAATTGGTTGGATTGAGAGACTCAAGGGTTTTTTAGACTGATGGTTGAGAAAATGGGGGATTGACATTTTCATTTTTATAATTTTTTGATGTATTTGGAATTTAAAACTAATCGATTAATGTTTTTATTTGCAAATGTTGAGTGATTTTTCAAATTATTTTGAAAATTTTAATTAGCTAATTAATTGTTTCATTTGTAGAATTTATTGATTGAGTATTTGAAATTTAAAATTATTTGACAGATTATTTTCTTTACAAATCTTGAGTGGTGATTCCTTAAATCATGGAACTTGCTTGAAATTTGAAATTACCTACTTATGGTAATTGAATTATTGTCACATGTGTCACTCAAAATCCTGTACGATAAACCAACTATTTTATGCCACTTGTCGCGATGAGAGCCTTCCTCACAAAAAGTCATTCTGCTATACTATATAAGACAAGGTTCTCACATCGATCCTGTAAAAGCTGAGTCATTTTTTAACCAATATAAATTTCGACATCGAAAGCCATTAAAGATTTTTAAAAAAATGAATACCAATAAATAGAAACTGAATTTTTTTTTTATTACAAACTAACTCACCGTTACCAAAACATGGGTTATTTGTTCATTTGCACCAGGCCAACCATGGCCCTAGCCAAAGTATAAAAACAACAATAAGGTTTGCACGAAAATATAATTGGTTGGATTGAGAGACTCAAGGGTTTTTTAGACTGATGGTTGAGAAAATGGGGATGGACATTTTCATTTTTATAATTTTTTGATGTATTTGGAATTTAAAACTAATCGATTAATGTTTTTATTTGCAAATGTTGAGTGATTTTTTAAATTATTTTGAAAATTTTAATTAGCTAATTAATTGTTTCATTTGTAGAATTTATTGATTGAGTATTTGAAATTTAAAATTATTTGACAGATTATTTTCTTTACAAATCTTGAGTGGTGATTCCTTAAATCATGGAACTTGCTTGAAATTTGAAATTACCTACTTATGGTAATTGAATTATTGTCACATGTGTCACTCAAAATCCTGTACGATAAACCAACTATTTTATGCCACTTGTCGCGATGAGAGCCTTCCTCACAAAAAGTCATTCTGCTATACTATATAAGATACAACATGAACTCGTGCTATGCACGGAATGAATCAGAATACATTGGGTCGATGTAATTGTTGACCGTAGCTGAAATTATCACACACCTCTTGAGTAAGCTACCAAAATATATGTTTGGCAATCCGACTCGTTTATTTTGAAGGCCTCGACATTCATATAGTTCATGTTAAAAATCAAGTTGATCAAATGGTGATAGCAATTGTAAGAATTTATATTTTCCTTAAGAAAAATGATTGTTAACATAGCAAATAAAGTTATACGCGCATGAATGTTTGAAAAATAAACTGTATGGTGTGGGTTCAAAGGAAATATTTTTTGTACTAATTACCACCAAAAAAAATAGGAATAATTAGTCATAAATACACAATAGTTTACCTATTTGAAGGGAAGGACAAGGTACTTTTGCAATCAAACATAAAGACATTATTTGTAACTATGATTTAATAAAAGGATAAAACACACCATCTCCCTTTATTTTGGTCACAAACACCCCCACTCCCTAAAAAAAGGCTCTCTCACTAAATTAGAAATCTTAAAAATTAGTGACATCTCACTAATTTTTTGGTCACTGGAAGTGGTCTGCCAAAGGTGGGGTGGTGGTCGGTCGGAGGTGGGGTGGTGATTATTTTGAATTTTATGTTCGAATTTAGAATTTTTAAAAGGTAGGGTGGTGGTCAGCCGGAAGTAGGAGGTTTTTTGAACTTTTAAAAATTAGTGACATTTAACTAGTTTTGTAGGGGGGCATTCTAGTAATCGTGCATCCCCTTGTCTTTATGTTTAATTGCAAAAGTTCCTTGTCCTTCCATTTGTCAAATATTTTGGATTTTTGGCTAAGTGGCCCTAACTAATTAGACTTCAATAAGTAACTCAATCTTTTTTTATTTGCTAATTCAAAAATCATGAGAGGATAACAAATGGATAATATATAGATCAGACAACTATATAAGCTTGGCACTTACCCGTGCTATGGTTTGATAGTTGTGGTGCCATAGGTCGGGTTTCAAGAAGATTCTGAAAAGGATGCTCAATTTGTTTTTAAGGAGAAGAAAGGAGGTTTGTTCGGGATCCGAATGACCCAATGTGGATTCGTTTGACCCGATGTCTTAAAAATTTACTTGAACTGTTCAACAAAAAGTTTATGCCACCTGAGTGAGAAGATGGGAAGTACTTTATTGCAAGCCTCCAATTCCCAAAAAGTGATTAAAATTCCAAAAATTAAGTGCTCCAATTGATTTATTGTTTCTATGGCTGATATTAATTCCTTATAATATTGGACGCATTTGAAATTTTAAATTTTCTTATAGGCTATTTCTTTTACTGCAAGCCTTGGTTCCCATAAAGTGTTTAATTCAAAAAACAATTTGTTCTCCAATTGATTGTTTCCATTGTTGGCAGTCATTCCCTCGAATTGACTTATTTGAAATAAAAATTTACTCGTCAATTATTCCTTTTACAGAATATACTAATCGAAATAAATTTGGAATTCAAAATTATATTGACTATTTTCGTTCCTTACCGTGAGAACCCTCCTAAATTATCAAAATCTAATTGAAATTTGAAGTCAACCATACGGTAGTCATATTAATTTAGGCATTGTAACCATTTTTAGATGAGCTAACTTCTAAAATAATTGTTTTTTTGTTTGCGGTGATGATTTGGTAATTTGTAAGGATGAGATTAGTTAAAGAGTTAAAATCAAAGTTTTTTTTTTTGGTTATGGAAATAAAGATGTTAGAAATCAAATAAAAGCAAGATTTATGGGTTTTGAATTTGAAAAAGAGTTCTCTTTGATGCAAATGATTATGTCACATGTCTCACTTCAAAACTTGAATCACAACCAAATGAATTCTTGCCACTTGTCGCATCCACCTCCCTCCTCGCGAAAACCCATCCTCCAATACTATAAGGCTGTGTTTGGATGACCGGAATCTTAAGTAGGAATAGGAATATGATTACCGGGAATCAAATTCCCGGAAATTTTCATGGGTAGAAATAGGAATATGATTACTGGGAATCGAATTCCTAGGAATTTGATGCCTGGAGGAATGGCATTTCGGTGTTTGAAAATTTATTAAAGTTAACATTTCCTTTTCTTAATGAATGAGCCAGGAATCTGAGATTCCCATGGGGTAAGGGAGGGATCAGATTCCCACTCAGTCTAGGAATGTGATTCGTGGGTGATCATGAATATGTCATCAGGAATCACATTCCTATTCCTGTCTCTGCCAAACATTGGAATCAAAAAAGCCTGACATCACATTCATGTTCCTGTCTGTTCCAAACGTTGGAATCATGGGTGGAAGGCATCACATTCTCATTGACCCTTAAGATTACCGCCATCCAAACACAGCCTAATAGATATAGCAAGGAACACAGCATAGAGGGTACGCCAATTAATTCTCTCTCCATAAACCAATTTTATTTTTATTAAAAACGATTACATATTTTAAAAACAAAGATCATTGTAGTAGCAATGATTAGAGACTTTAAGTACTCTAAACGTACATAAATTTTTGGAAAGGCTAGAAAAGTAAAATGAACGAATAAAGTGGAACTAAAATAGAGTATGATACAATGAGGTAGCAAGGCCAAGATTTAGAGCAAAAGATATTTGATAAATGTCGAGCAGTTAGACGAATGTTTTGTATATTTTGAAAGGTAACGGAAATGTATCCATATCAAGCATATTAAAATATTTAAATTTTATCCACCATAGGGGATAATACTTTTATGGAAATCTTTTATTTACTGTTTCATCTCATGCATGTAGGAATTTCGAGACATGGGGGATGGTCCTTGGGGTCGCTGATGACAATCATATTTATTTGTTAGGTTTCAAATATTTTGTTACATTTAATTCCATGTTGCATTTGGTTGATACTATATACGAATAATTTATGCTTGAAGTACATATAATATTTGGACTTAAATTTTCATTAACTATATAATCATATTAGATTGGTCCCGTGATAGCATGAGTCTTTGCTTGGTTGATACTATGAATAATATCTGCTTTGTGAAATTTTTATGTTGTTGGAATAAAGTGCCATAAAAAATTATATGCATCTTTTTCTACGAAATAACGTTCTAGAACAATTTTTAGTTTTACCCTGTGCATAGCACGTGTTATATACTATTTAATACTCCAATATTATTGCAGAGCTATTTGAAATAGTCTCGTGCATAGCATGAGTTCATGCTATGATTTGATTAAGTGAATATGCATACATCAAAAGCTATAAATAAATTGACGTTAATTGATTTGTATGATGAGCTTTAGTTGCTTTGGTGGATTGATTACGAATCTTTAATTTGGCGTGACTAAATTATAATACTAATTATTTTACACGATGCAAGTTTCGTGCATAACACGGGTCACCGCTACAATAACTGACGGGAATATCTATCTACCAATCTTATATATAATGGCAGAGCGACTTGAATTCACCCCGGCCGACGGCTGTGGATAGCACGGGTTTGATGCTAGTTGGGAAGTACTTAACAATCATATTGCTGATTACAGTGCAACTTTAAGGTGTCATTTTCGGTGGTACGAAGCACCTCTCCAATGGTCAAGATCGTTAATTCAAAGTACCGAAAGTCCAAAAGTATATTTAACCCAAAAAAAAAAAATAATCCAAAAGTATACCACAAATGTACTTCTACGAAAATATCCTTACAGAGCCAACTAATGAAAAATACATGGCAACAAAGGTGGTCATTTCTAGCATAGATTTTTTGCATGCTAGGTTTTGTTGAGTCACATATTAAGCGGCGCTGGGTGTTTTAGTTGGTTGAGCCATGCTTGGTGTTTTAGTTAGGGGTGGGAAAATTCAACACGACAGGAGAATGCGATCCAAACGTGACACGAAGTTAGTGGGTTAGAGTCAACTATTTCTGACACGAAACACAAATATGACACGACATGATAACACGAAAAATTAAATAGGTCGGGTTAGGATCGAGAGAATTCTTACATGAACATGAGATAACATGACAAACACGACACATATAAGACACAACACGAGAATTTATGAAAAGACACTGCAACACAACACAAACCCGACACGAAGTTAGCGGGTTAGGGTCGGCTATTTCTGACACGAAACACGAATATGACACAACAAGATAACACAAAAAACTACATAGGTCGGGTTAGGGTTGAGAAAATCCTAACACGAACACGAAAAAACATGAGACGAACCACACGATGCTCACCCCTAGTTTTAGTTGGTTGAGTCATGCTTTTAAAACCATTAGTTGGTTGAGTCATGCTGGTTTTCAAATTGGAGTTTTTATGTTGTATATATCAAAGGAAAAACCAATATTCTCCCACATTTTCTGTCTCGTCTGAAAAGAAGAAATCAACCATTTTTCAAAGATCAAGTCCAAATCCTTTGTTCCTGTTTGTTTCCCAATGACATCTTGTTTTCAACCAGTCAACCTTCCTTTCCATCTTAAGGGTTACATTTTGGAACTCACTCTCCACTCCAGAAGTGTTCAAATGTGTCAAAACCTCCAGCACATATATGTTTACCGGCTAGGTCTTGACTCTGGCCCCGTAAGGAACCAATGGCAGTTAATGGCAAATTTCTGTTCTATTTTCCCAAGGAAGCCTATCTTTTTCTATGGTACTTAGTGGATCTATACACCATAGGTATCATTTTTGATAAATCTGAAATGTTGGCGTACCTAGCCCAATGTGCTTTAAACAAGGTCAAGGCTAAGCATACCCAGTTCCTCAAGTTCCTTTTATATTTTGGAGATATATCTTTTTGGCAAAAGAAAATAAGGGACGTCCCCGATTCTTTAGGACGATGTCTCATGTTTTCATTTTCAACATCTCGCAACAACAGGTGTATGTATAACCAAGATGGATCAATCACTTGGCACAAGTCATACCACACCATGTTTCTTATGGCTCTTCCAGATAATTTCCAATGGGAGTTTGATTATGGTTTTATTCTGAATATGCGTCAACAAATGTGTGCTCTTAATCATATTAATACAGGACAGATTCCGGCATCTCTTCTCAACAGAGAGACCTCAAATTGGAAGTACAATGAGAGTATCCGGAAGAATGGCGCCAGAATATTCGGGATCTTTTGGATAAGCATCATGATGACTAGAGCAATGATGAACTTTCGTCAGAACACCCTCGAAGGCGTATCTATCCTGAACATGTTGATTCAGATAGTGTTCCATCATTTGATTCAGACTGAAAAAGGACCCAGGCTCTCCCATCTGCCAGTTGTCATGCTTCTGCGCTTTCCTTCCACCTCGGCAACAAGCTTTGCACCTCCACCCTCCTCTACGACCTCTTCCTAAACACCTTCTCCTCCTCCAGGCAGATCCTGAGTACCCAGGCAGATCCACGTGAACCTTTGGCTTCTCCTTGCCCCCAACCAACTTCGCCGGATTCCCCACTGCTGTCGTCCACGGCGGCACATCACTCAACACCAAACTCCCAGCCCCAACCTTCGCTCCTTCCCCCACCCTAACATTCCCCAAAATCGTCGCCCCCGCCCCTATCAACACTCCATCCCCAATCTTCGGATGCCTGTCCCCTCCCACCTTCCCTGTGCCACCCAACGTCACGTGATGCAAAATACTGACGTTATTTCCGACGACCGCCGTCTCCCAGTTGTCATGCTTCTGCGCTTAATTTCAGATTATGTCATTTCGTGTTCTTGTTCATTTCCAGAAATAATAATTTTCGATCACGGTTCTGTTTAGTTTTCGGGTACTGTTTTTCTTACAAATTATTCACCCGGTTAGAAAACTTTAGATTTTTTTTCTCAGTTTCACATGTAGAGTACCCTTTTTCCCTTTTTTTTTTTCCCCATCAATCCATTCATTGCGGGGCAAACACTTATGACATTTTCTTTTTCTTTGGGTTCCAAAAAGTAATATAGCAAGTCAAAATTGAAACTAGCTACCACGCAATTTCTTGATAAGTTTCAGCGATTAATTTTTGGAATTTAGACAAGTGGTATAAAGAATAAATTAAAAAATATAAATTTGGAAAACGTACAATCATACCTCATTTCACATATGTTGTAGATTAGATTATGAGTTCCTTTGATGGAGATGATTCTTTTACTTTCTCAAGAACGGAAACTTCTTGAGCTCAATGAAAATTTGACGAGTCGAGCTTGAGCCGAACTTGCCTAGGTTTGAGTCGATCTCGAACTTATTCACGAGCTTTAACAAGTCAAAAAAATTAAATATTTTTCCTCTCATACAAGTCTAGAACTTCAAATAAAAATTTCATTTCGTATATAAATAAGTTTATACATATAAATAAGTTTATACATACATAAAATTATAAAAACATATTTAAAATTTTAGTTTGTAATACTTTTAAAAGTTTATACATGTGTAAGTTATCAAATTTTTATTGTACAAGTTTACATATCCAAGGTTATATGTGAAATTTTTATGACATATAATTAATGTCAAGTTCGTGTTCGGCTCATTTACTAAACGAGTTTCAAATCGAGGTTCAAGTTTGGTTCGTTTAGTATCAAGCTCGAACAAGTTTCTCCCGAGTCGAATCTCGAACAGTTCACGAACGGCTCGATGCATTTGCAACCCTGACGCGCCCGCCCACCAACCATCATCTTTATTCTTTAGTCTCCACTTTTGCCGCCCCTCCACCACAAAATTCACCGTCCGCAACATATTTCGTTAGGGTGTATATGTTGATGGGTTTCAACCAACTGCATGCCCATTGTTTTTTGGGCGAAGATAGAGACAATAAGGGACTTACTTTTAGTAATACAAGGTGTCCAGAGTTAACTTGTGCGCAGCTTAAAATAATCCCTACAGCCCTCTCCCAACTCTTTTCACGCTTATAGCCTTACAGGTGATGGTGGGGTGGCCCCAAAGAAACCTCTAAGACAACAGAGTTCTCTGTCATTTCGTTCTTCCTCTTGTCGGCTATTAATTCATGTTCTAATTTGTTTTGAATAAAATATTAAAGGGTAAATTACACCAACCTCCCCCAAGGTTTTCAACAAATACACTGCCCCCAACATTTCAACTTACTACATCAGCCTTTTCCTGAATGGAGTAAAACTTAGCTTAGTTAGATCCACTTCGTTGCTCTTCCAATAAATTTGTGGATTATGAGTTACTGATTAAAAAAAAAAAAACTTTGTATAGCTTTCATTTTGCCCGTAAGTTTCCCCCAGGCAATTCATACCTAGTAGTTATGACTTTTTGGGACAAAATTAGTTGGAGAGTAAATTGATTTGAACATACTTTCTCCGTCCCAAAAAATATTTTTGTTAATGAAATTGTGTCTCGATAATTAAGAAGTTTTCTAAACCCGATCGAGGCAAATTTTTACGAGAAAATGAATAAATAAATAAAAAAAATTAGTTTTGGTGGAGTAAAATTAATCTACTAACGGTTAATAAAACCGTCGCTATAATCCTGTTTCTAGTAACGGTTGATGAAATTTAGGAAGCTAACTTATTCAAAAAAATAGAGTAAATGGGTGACGAAAAAAATTTCTTGGGCCAAAGTCTTCTCTTTTGTGAGGAATATTTTTGTCTTCTATTGGTTTGCTCTCCTGGGAGGATGTGGAGGGAACATATTAGTGAGGAAAAAAATATTTTTGCCACCAAAAAGATGTGGAGGGAACATATTAGTGAGGAAAAAAATATTTTCGTCACCAAAAATTCCATTCTTCCACAAGTTTAGAGACGAAATAAAATTTCATCACCTTTATTTTTGTTTATCCTCCCACTTAGAGACGAATTATATTTTTCCTCTCAAAATAGTCATATAGGAGACAAAAATTAATTTCGTCACCAGAATTTCGTCACGGTTTATCATTTTTGTTGTAGTGATATCTTTTGCAATCAATTTGCCGATGTTCTAAATTAATAGTATGCACTTATTTAAGGGGTGCGAGGGTCTCATCAAGGGATGCATTTTTTCATGAGCAAAAGGGGATGTTTGTTGGGTTTTCGATCAAGGAAAGATGAACAAAATAAAAAAAAATGTGGGTCCCATTTTTTTTTTTTTTTGTTAATGTGGCTTAGTGGCTGTATTGTATAATGTTCCCGGGCAGCGCATGTAACGCCCTGATTTTCGGACACGTTAATTAAAACAAGAGATCTAAAAAGATTCATTTAATAAAAGATTTTTCTTAATAAGCAGCGGAATAACATAAATAGAAAAGTACTTTAGTCTGATACAATAAGAAGCAATACTGGTCAAAAAGTTAAATGACATTGGTCCAACACAAAAGTAAGGCGATTACAGAGTCTTCTACTGTTCTAGGTTGAGGTCCCACTCCCCATAAGTTCCCTAATTGGCTGCAGGGTCTTGATACTCGTTGCAATGTCCTACTCTTCCCTCTTCGATACCTGACATGAAACGCCAGGGCACATAGCACCATGAGTTTTGACACTTACTGCTAACTCCTACCCACTAATCCTTACATTACAATTCATCAACAGTTCATATCAAGGAGTGCATAAATAAGTAACAAGCGTCTGGTTTCCTTAACTTCTTTTTAACTTAAGTGTTCTCATAGAATATAAACCTTAGGAACGTCCCTCCAATTCAAAACTGATATACACAAACTTATCTTCTTTTTAACTTTTCGGCTGGCGAGACTCTGGTTCCGCTTACCCGATAATTGGGACCTTTCGGTTGACCAGGTTTTGGCTCCGCTGACCACGACTTAATTCCTGGTGGACTTTTCGGCTGGCGAGGCTCTGGTTCTGCTTACCCGATAATTGGGACCTTTCGGTTGACCAGGCTTTGGCTCCGCTGACCACGACTTAATTCCTGTGGACTTTTTGGTTGGCGAGGCTCTGGTTCTGCTGACCCGATAATTGGGACATTTCGGTTGACCAGGCTTTGGCTCCGCTGACCACACATTCTCCTTACTTTCTGATTTCCTATAACTTATAAAAGTCTATGTGATCTACTACGCAAGTACCAACCTGGGAGCCTATTTGTCCAATCTAACAATTCAATAATTTTATGGAAATGTGACACAAGCAAAGCAAAACGATAACGTTATTCGAGGGTGCATATGTTCACAAAATAATCCACAGTGTCCATATGACTCACTAGACGTTCACCCATATACCCGCAATTCATAATTCATAAGTAATTGATAATTTAAGGAAGACATTGGTTTAAAAGTAATTAAATAAACAATGAGGGTCAATACATATGGTCTTAATTATACTAAATTAATAATTTTTTTTTAATCTACTGATACAAGTAAAATCTAATTAATCTTAAACATCATCCAATCATCAAAAAGGGACCCATTTCTTGGAACAAAAGCTTATGCAGTACAGATTCACCAAAGCACAAAATTGAAATTTGTTTACAAACCCAAGTTATGGCCGGGAGGTCCAACATCGCGGCCACAAGATTTTGTTTCGTTCGAGCTCAGTGCAAGCTCTAATATCCATACTAGGCCTACTAAATAAGTAGATATACTCAGGGATAATGGAATAAGAGGTTTCTACCTTTGCTTCGGACGAAAAGCACTGTGTTGGAAATTTTTTTACTGAACTTTGGATGGCTATAGCTTACTCAAAACTCTACCGATTTGGGTAATTCTTGTGTCGAAATAGAAGAGCTTCAAACCCTCTACAACGTTGGTGAAGAAATGTAAACTTAAAAACGATTGGAACAAGGAGAAAAATGAAGATTTACAGAGGGGTTGAGAGATGTCCGAAAATAGAAACAACATATTCCAACAGAAATTCGGGCAAGGATATTGGGGTCATTTCTAAACCGTTTTGGGTGATTCTTATTTCGAAATCGAAGTACTCGACGTCCTCTACAACTTTCATTTAGAAGTCGAATACTAAAAACGATTGTAACTCTGAGAAAATCGGCTGTAAAAAGAGGTACGTGATATGGACGAGAATAGGAATGATGATTGGGATCTCTCTCTCTTCTTTTCTCAGCATAACTCCTCTCTCTCTCTCTGGTTCACACAAATGAAAGGGTGAGGATAGAGGCTCATTAGTTTAATCAAAATCCCATGGATAATAGGGTGTGTGAGGAAGGCTTTAGTATGGAGATTAAAGGAAAGTGTTTAAGGGAGTTGTTAGCTTCCTATTGGCTAGAGAGAAAGAGAAGAAAAAATTGGTTAAACATGGAGGTGATGGAGTACTGATGTGGGAGGTGATTGATGGTAATGGAAAGTGGGTTTAGTTAGGAAGTAGTATGGTAATGGAATAAGTATTCGGTCAGGAAGAAAATTTGTAGATATATGTATATATGAACATAATGCATGCATGTGTATCATCTAGTCTAGACTACAACTAATAAATCACAAATTTAAATTAACATTTACTAGAGTTTTATTAGAAAAATAAAATAAAATAAAATAGTGCGAAAATCCGGGTCGTTACATCGCACCTTAGTATAATTGTTTTGTTGGTTCGTTTGGTTTGTAGTTTTTGAGAAATAGGAAGAAATTCATTAGAAAGCCAAAGAGAAACATCCAACCAAAGGGGTACATAAATCGGAGAGATTGCCATTGGGGGGGTGGTTTTTTTTTTTTTTTTTTTTTAAAGATAAAAAGGTATATAAAACAAAGAAGGAATTATGCATCTTCATGAAGACTGATTAATTGCAAATTAAGGACCTTCCTTCAAAGAACAATACTAGTCTTCGTGTTTTTTAAAAAGAAACTTCTTACCAATTTAACCAATGTGAATTTTAAACGAAAAGAGAAGGGGGATAAGTGGGGGTACAGGGGTAATTTGGTATGGGGTATTAGGGGGTATAATTAGTAAGGGGGAAGGGGTATAAAGGGGTATAAATTGGGTAGGGGTATTAACTCATCCGGGTGGCCTTTTTTTTCCCAAACCATGCATATAGGCGTGAAACCGGGATAAGGCGAGGGGGTATAACTTAATACCCCTTATAATGCTGCAGCCAATCAGGACCATGGTGATAAAACTCATTTACAGTACTATTCAAGCTTTAGTATGTAAAACCAAAAAAAATGAGAAAATTCTAGGGGTATGAAAACATGTAGTAACTCTTAGAGCATCAATATCAGCATCTCTACTTTAACCTTAAAGTTTAAGTAGAGAGCAAACTCTTCCAAAACCTCAAAAATCAGTCTCACCAAACGAACTCACCAATTTGAAGATTTCTTAATTTTGCTACAGTAACTTAACAAATTTGGTGACCTACTGTTCACTCATCAAAAGAGGATGAGGGAGGGAAGAGTAAAAGTTTGAATAGAGAGCCTGATTCTATGAGTTTTTGATAAAGTGACTTGCTAAAGTTTGAATAAAGAGTCTGCTTTTGTGAATTTTTTGAAAAGTAGCTTGCTAAATTATAAAAGATGTTTTTTAGGTTAAATTTAGTTTATTTTTTGGTGTGTCAGATAAGGATGCCCTTATGGGAACACACTGACTTTGTGTGCAACAAACACTAGAGCTTTCATCCACTATCTTATCTTCAATTGTTAAACATGAAAAGTAAAAAAGTTTCTCCAATGTATGTTTCACTCTGGAGATTATTCATTTGAAAAATCACGCTGATCAGACTATTGTAACCGCATGAATGTATCATCAATAAATGGTAGGAATTTCAATTTAAATTTCAAAATTGAGGGTTTTTTTTTTTTAACCAATCTCAAAATAAAGCTTGTGAAGAATTTTGTTTACGACAATTAAATCTAAGCAGATGGCCGTTGCAACGATCCAAGACTCCAAGTATTCCAATGATGCCTTTGCTGATTGAGGCATGCTGAGGCAAGTTGATTTATAAAAATTGTCTTCCAGTTCAAAAAAAAAAAAAAAAAAAAGTATTCCAATGATGGAAAATATTAAGAATAATTCACCTAAACACCCCCTCAACTATACCTCTTTTATTCAGACACTCCCTAAACTAATTTAACCTATGAAAAGACCCCCTCAACTATTTAACTTTATCCCCTACACCCCTTCTTTTACCAATCTGTCCACTTCCGTTAATTTTTTGGCGAAATAATTTTTTTTTCCAATCTTGCCCTTGCCCTGCCCTAGTTATGTGTATATATACTATACGTACGTAACACAAACCCTTTTCCTCCCAAATATAAACCCTAGAAACACCCCTCTGTTAATTCGTTAAAGGCTTTTTAAGTTTTAGATAGTTTAGGGGGTCTCTTTGTAGGTTAAATTAGTTTAGGGGTGTATAGGTAAAAGAGGTAATTGAGGGGTGTCTAGGTAAATTACACAAATATTAATTTTGTTGTTTGTTGATCCCTGCTTGATCACTTAATGCAAAATGATTGGGGCAGGATGGTCAAGAGGTTTGATGATATCTTTCTGAGCTTGACTCAGGTTTTGAGAACCCGTTTTGCTTCTTCGTGGGGTGATTCGGTGGGCCTTCGGGAAACTAGAGATCTGTTTGCTTTTTCTTCCAAACTTTCACATGCATTGCATCCATAAATGTGAAGTTTGTAAAATCTCACCTGATCTTTATCCGATCTTTGATGATATCATTGGCATTTTCGTCAATGAAGATAAGACCACTGATCCCGGAATATATTCCCGTTGATTTCTTCAAATCGTCAGCACAACCAACACCCCTAGAGACCATTGGGCCAACAACAAGATTCCCTTGTCCCCAAATCATCCTACCGTCCGTACCTATATTGTACCATCACGATTACAAGCATTTTAACGGCTAAGATCAACCCATCCACTTGAATAGATATATTCTCTTTCAATAAAAACATTATAAAAAAAAATTTGTGTAATGGAAATTGTTATGTTTGGATCCAAATTTGCCATAATTAATCAAGTAAAAAAAAAATTGTGTTTCGTATTCACTAAACGAGGATTAAGCTTCTGAGGAAGAAAAAATGATTGAAAAGGGGTAAGCTAAGCTCGAGAGATTTCTCTACTCGATCCTATGCCGCCACAAGATGGGCCTTAACAACTACGGCCCAGCCGTGTCGGGCCCATCCCCCGCTGCTTCGTCATCGGCTGGGGTGGATCAGTCGCGAGGCCCTGCTTGATCACTTAATGCAAAATGATTGGGGCGGGATCGTCAAGAGGTTTGATGATATCTTTAAAGCTTGACTCGGTTTTGAGAACCCGTTTTGCTTTTTCGTGGGGCAGGATCTGTTTGGTTTTTCTTCCAAACTTTCACATGCATTGCATCCATAAATGTGAAGTTTGTAAAATCTCACCTGATCTTTATCCGATCTTTGATGATATCATTGGCATATTCCCGTTGATTTCTTCAAATCGTCAGCACAACCAACACCCCTAGAGACCATTGGGCCAACAACAAGATTCCCTTGTCCCCAAATCATCCTACCGTCCGTACCTATATTGTACCATCACGATTACAAGCATTTTAACGGCTAAGATCAACCCATCCACTTGAATAGATATATTCTCTTTCAATAAAAACATTATAAAAAAAAATTTGTGTAATGAAAATTGTTATGTTTGGATCCAAATTTGCCATAATTAATCAAGTAAAAAAAAAATTGTGTTTCGTATTCACTAAACGAGGATTAAGCTTCTGAGGAAGAAAAAATGATTGAAAAGGGGTAAGCTAAGCTCGAGAGATTTCTCTACTCGATCCTATGCCGCCACAAGATGGGCCTCAACAACTACGGCCCAGCCGTGTCGGGCCCATCCCCCGCTGCTTCGTCATCGGCTGGGGTGGATCAGTCGCGGAGCCCTGCTTGATCACTTAATGCAAAATGATTGGGGCAGGATCGTCAAGAGGTTTGATGATATCTTTCTGAGCTTGACTCAGGTTTTGAGAACCCGTTTTGCTTTTTCGTGGGGCAGGATCTGTTTGGTTTTTCTTCCAAACTTTCACATGCATTGCATCCATAAATGTGAAGTTTGTAAAATCTCACCTGATCTTTATCCGATCTTTGATGATATCATTGGCATATTCCCGTTGATTTCTTCAAATCGTCAGCACAACCAACACCCCTAGAGACCATTGGGCCAACAACAAGATTCCCTTGTCCCCAAATCATCCTACCGTCCGTACCTATATTGTATCATCACGATTACAAGCATTTTAACGGCTAAGATCAACCCATCCACTTGAATAGATATATTCTCTTTTAATAAAAACATTATAAAAAAAAATTTGTGTAATGAAAATTGTTATGTTTGGATCCAAATTTGCCATAATTAATCAAGTAAAAAAAAAAAAATTGTGATTCGTATTCACTAAACGAGGATTAAGCTTCTGAGAAAAAAAAAATGATTGAAAAGGGGTAAGCTAAGCTCGAGAGATTTCTCTACTCGATCCAGTCGCGGATGTGAAGGCGGCGGAGCAGACGGCGTTCGATGTGAAGCTGGAGAAGTTCGATGCGGGTGCGAAGATCAAGATTATTAAGGAAGTGAGGAGCTTTACTGATTTGGGATTGAAGGAGGCCAAGGATTTGGTTGAGAAGGCTCCGGTCGTGGTGAAGAAAGGTGTGGCGAAAGAGGAAGCGGATTCGATTTTGGAGAAACTCAAAGGGTTGGGTGCTACTGTGGTATTGGAATGATTTCTTCTTCTTCTTTTTTCTACAACTGCGAAATTTGATTGAAATAGTATTTCTTCTTTATGATCTTAATGTAGAACGATTTTCATCTTTAAATGAGGATGATAATTTGAAATTACAGAAGAAACCCGATGGACCAAATCCATTTCAATTGCAAAGATTATTAATTAAAGCAACAAGCAACAAGCAACAATTTCAATTGTAGACATTATTGAAACACAACGGTATATACACGGGGAAAAGAACATATTGATTTGGTACGTTCTTTATGCTAGAGTTTTGAGCACTTGGTTGTCCGTGAAATTATGTGCCCCGTAGTTTCTATTTTTTTTTTCCCATGAGATTTCTAAGGATTAAAAAGGGGAAACATAGTGGATCAATCAGACATTAGGTAAAAATATTTGGTTTAATGGACAATGCTCGATAACTATTTGATAGAATGAAAGATTGAAATCAGCTAACTTATTTTTGCATGCAATTTATTCTTTTGGAAATAAAATAGATGGATTAACTAAGGGGTTAAAGTAGTGGATTAAGCTAGGGTCAATACCTCATCAATATAGTTAGAAATATGGTTCAACGAACTATGATTGACAACTGTTTGATAGAATGCATGAATGAAATTTTAACTCGGAAACAACGTGATTATGTATTCAAACCATGCTAAAAGGGGACATGCTTGGAATTTTAATCACGGATATGGTTCCATTATATCTTCTTTCCTTTACTTTTCATTTTTGTAATTAAGCTCGGGATGCAAATTCCGCAAGTTTTGGATTGCAGTGACAAAAGGCATTGATACAGCCGTAGTTAGTTGTCCAACTATAGTTAACACATCCCCTCTTTACATGGGAAAGGTGTACAATTTCTTTTTCAGCTAATTGACTTACACTCTAAACCTTTTTGCTTTGGACTATCAGTTTAGTTATGTGGACTTTAATCATGTAATCTCTGATGTCCTTAGCTGGGCATGAGTTAATTTATGTTTGAGGGTTTGTTAAAGGTCTATTGACAATGGCAGGGAGAGGCTAAAGTAGAAGTTGGGCTCGCGGCAAATTGTCCTAACCTTCTTTCGTCCATCCAAAATACAAGTAATTAGACTCTTGCTCTTTCGAACCATCTTTGCCATGCGTCTGGTGGGTTTGACAGTTGCTTTTTTAGATGCTTAATGTCTGTTTTTTCAATTTTGTTTGTGCCTCAAGTTTTGCGAATTGGATTATGGATGGTGATCGTCCACTTTGTCATCCAATTTTTTTATGTTTGATGAGATACTATTTGGATTGTGATTTTACAGTTCCAAAATTGCACAGCTCCAAGTTACTCTTGATATGGATCTCATGCATTTTTTAAGGTACATAGTTTTCACTTTATTTTATGCAATCTGTTTGTTTGTTATTTTATCTTCACTCTTTCCTTCATCTTATGTAGTGTTTGTGGCAAGCACTGGAAGCAGCTATTTGATCAGCGTGCCCTTGCTTCTGCCTCCCCATTAAAAAAGTTAGGGCGCTTGGTCCATTCTTCTACTTTCAACCCTATAACTAAACTATCAAGCATTTCGTCCATTCAATTGCATCCATCTACGGTTACATCTCAGATCTAAAGGTTCCAGGTATGATTTTGCAAAGCATTTTGTCCCCTTTGTACTTAGAGTTTTTCTTCGACAAGGACATGATATAGAGGTCAATCATGGAAATAGGACGCAAGCTAATTTTTTAATGCCAAAAGGACAAATCACTCACACATTTCAAAAATACCCACGCTAGGCCATGAAAGTGCCTAAACCCCTCAACTTAATAAAAATGCCTAAATCCCCAAACCTAATGAAAGTGCCTAAACCTAAACCCTAGGGTACCCTATTAAAAGTGCCTAAACCACTAAAACCCTATAATTGAAAAGTGCACCCTAAAACTAAAACGCTAGGGTATCCTATGAAAGTGCCTAAACCACTAAAACCCTATAATTGGAAAGTGCACCCTAAGTACCTAAATCCAAAATGCCTAAACCCACTATACCCTATCCCAAATAGCCTAAACTCTCTAAAATTGAACTCTAAAATTGAACCCACCCCTAAAATTGAAGAGGGAGAAACAATTTTGTCCCACCCGAGAGAGAGAGAGAGAGAGAGAGAGAGAGAGAGACGGGCTGGGGTCTGCCATTGTCGGGCACCTGACAATTGGCAAGTCACTTTCAACTTTCAAGGGTCAGAGCATATTCACTTTATTACTCCACATCCCATGCACTAGACAAAGTGTCGGCGAGGAGAGGCTGATGGAGGAGGTGTGATTGGGACTGCGAAGATGGATGTTATGGGACCGATTTGTGACTCTGGCTGGTGAAATTTTCGGATCACGATTGGACAGCGATGGTGTGGGACCGATTTGGGACGCCGACGGCGTGGAGAGAGAGGACGATGGCGAGAAGGCGAGGAGAGAGAGGATGGTGGGATGACGATGGCGGGACCGCGAGGAGAGAGAGTCCACCTGCGTTGATTCCGCTTCAGATGAACGAGGTTGTGTTGGAGGCTGATTGTTATTTGGATATGGCGTTGGTGACGGTGACGAGATCGTGGCGTGTTCATTGTGTCATGGGAAGCTGTCACTGCGACATTCGCGTCGCCGTTCCAATGGGCGAACAGGTAAAGCTTATGAATTTTTTCAATTGGTTTTGATCTTTCTGTAATTGGTGTTGTTATTCTCTCTAGTCTGGGGTGGGGAATAAGGACACAAGGTTTTGCTATTATAATGCCGTAATATCAGGATTAACAATTATCCCCAAAATCCCTTAATTGCAGGAGAGGACCTTAAAATATTGAAATTGGTCCACTTTTCTCCCCTCCTATATGCAACATTCATTTTAGTCCTCAATTTTTTAACCTATATAATAAAGGGCAATTTTGGGTTTTATTTGAATGTCAGGATGAAAACATAACTCCAAAAAAAGCACAGGATTAAAACATAATTTCAAGGTGTCTAGAGGATAATTATTTAAGTGGCCCTTTCCTTTTTTAGATGTCCTAAAAACCAATTTTCATTTTAAAAAGTCAACACAAAAACGTCTGCAACTTACTATTTTGCACTTTCATTTTACCTTTATAAGTCTCAACAATGCATTAAATAATAAAAAATTGAAAAAGTCAATACCAATTACCAATTAAATGTTTTCATCATTTTCACCGTAAAAACTCGCAAATTGGGACGGAGGACTAGTAACAAACTTTGACTCTACGCTGCTATATAGCAAGAAACAGTCGCAGAAGATCCATCTTTTGGTGCAAATTTATAGGAGGGTGCGACTTCCTTAAAAGACATTTTCACAACAGTTTTATCCCCCTCATTTTCACCCGGTCACCAGGGGACACATTACATTTCACCACTAGGGTCTCTCTCTCTCTCTCTCTCTCTCCACAGTGTAACAATGGTGAGAGAATAGAATAATACGTAGCTGGAATCAAGTGTATCGGTCGTGACTTTATAAAACTATTTTTGGCGCCAAAGCTCCTGAAGCTACCGTAGCGGTCATGTAGTGTAGTGGCCACAGCGGCCGTGAAGTGGGCGAAAAATCGGACATGAAGCGGTACATAGTAAGAATCAGCCGATATGGGTGTGTCTGGTAGTGGAGATATATATAGCGGTACCGGAGGACTGGAACATACGTAGCGGCTAATATTAAATTCCTTGATGACGCCTCTTTGAAATAGAGAACAATTTCACCCTCAAACAAACTACGGTAAGCTTTGTATTAAACACTTAGAAACCGTGTTTAATACAAAGTATACCGTGGGTTGATTGAATGTAAAATTGTTCTCTCTTCCATATCGCATGCACAAAACACTAGAACTATTAAGAAAGATACAAATATCCTTATAATTGGAAGTTTGAAGTCTAGTTACCCAACGGTATCGCTATCGAGTGCTAAAAGAAGGCCGACAAGGAAAAGCACAATTGGACCGCATCAATTATGTATCTTGATATTAACTTGGCAAATCAAGATACAGAATTGGATATTAATTTTATATGGACCGGACCGTATAAAATTAATATCCAATTTAAGAATCATGATTCAAGATATTAATTCAATATTTACCATGTTTACAAGTTATTAAGTGTACTTTACCATAAAACTGGGATTGTTTTGATAATTTTTACCATGATTTTTTATCTTTTTTTTTACCATGAAATACCGATTATGTGGTTGATATATTTTACCATGATTCAAGTTTTTAATTTAACAATTATTACCAGGTTTGCAAGTGATTAATTTTTTTTTTTTTTTTACCATAAAAACTGTGATATGAGATCACAGGCCTAAAATTTGGAAACAATAAGTCTCAACAATGTATACAATGTATTAAATAATGACAAATTGAAAAAGTCAATACCAATTACCAAGTAAATGTTTTCATCATTTCCCTATAACAACTTGCAAACTGGGACGGACGACTAGTAACAAACTTTGACTCTACGCTACTATATAGCAAGAAACAGTTGCAGAAGATCCATCTTTTGGTGCAAATTTATAGGAGGGTGCGGCTTCCTTAAAGGACATTTTCACAACAGTTTTATCTTCCTCATTTTCACCCACCAGAGGACACATTACCTTTCACCACTAGGGTCTCTCTCTCTCTCTCACCCCCACCGGAATAACGCCCAAGGTTTTAAATAGGGGTAATGCCTAGTGGTAGTAGTGTTTCGATGGTGAGAGATTAGAATAATACGTAGCGGGAATCGAGTGTATCGGTCGTGACTTTATATATTAGTTGGTTGTGGGTGAAACATTGATATATTAGGGTTTAAACCAATTGGAGGGTAGTTTGGTCATTTTGGGTTGCCCTTACCATGTATGTGGAAATACTTTTCTCCTTGTCATGTTTTCAGTCATTTTAGAAAACCTTACCATGTAATTGGTATTATTTGTTTTAAAAACCATTTATTGGTCATTTTCCCAACTTAATTTGGAATAAACAATGAACTGGATTATAGAAACCGTAAAATACAAAATCGAAAAGTAAAACATATTCACCGCCTTAATGCTAGAAGAGAGTCAGCTTATGTCAACGACTATTGTACAAACATAGTCACCGGACTCACCACCAGTGGATCTACTTTGGCGAACTAAATTGAGTTTGAACTCTCTCACACATAATTAAACTGTAGGATTAGATTATTTTCTTACTTGCTCCAAGTGGTAGATGAAAATGGAATTGGTAGCCCTGCTAGGAGACAAATTTTTTTTCCCTCCCTCCCTCCCTTCCTTCCTTCCTTCCTTCCCTTCTCTTTCTCTGTCTCTCCAGTTTCCTTCCCCTGACTTGGCCGAAATGTTTTCGAAGATGGGAACTTGGGTTGGGTCTTGATAGGATCTAGTTAGAAATTAGGATCTAGAGAGGAACTATATAAATATATATAAAAAATAGTAAATATTGTAATTATGGTAGTACTTATGAGAAATAAAAAAAATAAAATAAAATAAAAAGGGCAGGTAACACATAATAAGTATTCTTTCTTTTTAATTATCATTAATTTTCTTGTACATTGAACTTAGAGCACAATTCAAAAATCTTATATATTATTGCAGAATGACTTTTCGTGAGAATGGCTATGGATGCGACAAGTGGCATGAATTAATTAGTTTGTCATATAGGATTTTGAGTGAAGAATGTGATATAATCATATACTCCACTTTTGAAATTCAAACTTAAGGTTATCAAGGAAAGTAAACTTTTGGTTGCAAATCAAGAAGGAAAAAATCAAAACAGAAAGGAATCTATGTCATGGGAAACACAATTTTTATAAATCCTAAAAGGAATTTTGCGGATGATTTGTTTACAGTCGTTTGGGAAATTATTTTCCTCACATCCAAAACTTATTCTCTCCAAAGCTTCAAAAGAGGAATCTTCAACTTAAAGAGAAGGAGAAGCAACCCAATGGGTAGCATTGTTTCAATTTAACGAAGATAATAATTGATTTCGTCACTGCTGATCTATATTAGTATTGCAGGATGACTTTTGGTGAATAGAGCTTCCTCAGCTTGCCACGTGTCCCCCAATCCTTTGCACTTTTTTAGCAATTAGCAAAGTCCTAAATGGTAGTATTTACTGTAATTCTTTACCGAGTTAAGGTTCATTAATCTTTTCCGATTTGAAATTAACAGAAGTAATGAAGACTAATGAAGGAAAGTAGCAATTATTTCCGAAATCCAAGGAAAGATTAAAAATTCTTATATTAGGTTACCATAAAAATTATATTAACGAAAAGATTGACAATTATCTTATATAATATTGTAGGATGGATTTTCGTGAGGAGGCATATGGTTGCGACAAGTGGCATGAACTGATTGGTTGGTATATTTACAATGCTTATATTAATTTTCCACTAGAATTGCAATAAAAATACTTTTTCTAATTATCTATTCCAAAAAATGTGGGGTAGATTTGATTCTTGGAGACAATTTACCATTAAAAAATAAACGAATACAGTTTAAAAAGTTAATTGGACAAAGTTCAGTAGCTATAGTGTTTTAATTTAAAAGGGATCTCACCAAAAGAAAAAATTTACAAATGTTCAATGTGGATTCAACTTCGAGAACTTCCTCCACATGAGATTTGCTTTCCATTAAGGTGAGATTTAATTCCCCAAAGGAGAATTCATTCCTAAATTTGTCGTCTTATTCTATCTCTTCTCTTCCAAATGACATTTCTTTTGTGATCCATCTCATTCATGTATTTTAATTTTTTTTCACTGTAGTTTTGAGTTCTAGAAAAATATTTGACTGTTATGTAGGATGTGAAGTCTGAATGAAAAGTATAAATGAAGGAGGTGATTGTTTGGGATGATGAGGTATTAGCATTGATTGCCAATCCAAATTACAAATGCAGAAGCGAGATTGGTATCTCTTCAGCTTTATCGTTATCATCAAGAAGAGTGATTCTACAGGTATTATTTTTTGATTGATTCTATAGGTGCTTTGGTTGATTTATTTTGTGATCAACATAAAATTTGTACTCTTTTTTTCCCCCCTAAAATGCATTGTGTGTTGACTTCAAAGATTTATGAGCACGCCCGCAATCCACGTACACATCCTCTCAAGGGTGTATGAAATGCACTTAAAATTAAAATTAATGATCAATTCAATCATCACACACTAACAAGAGGTGATTAGAGAGGTATTTGATAGGAAATCCAATGCATTGATATTCTTTCATTTTACGCAATTCAATATTAGCACCATGCCCCTGCTATGCATAAAAATCATAGCGCACAAAATAACATAACAATTGTATATCTTAGTAGTTCAATCCATATCAAACTTTCTAAGTAAATGACTGTTTGTAATTAAATTAGCAAAGCAACACTATTTTTTTTTTTTTTGTTTTAGTCTCCTTGCATTGCACGGGGTGCCAGAGTTATATTATGGTGAAAAAAAGTTTGATTTGAAACAATGGTGGTACGACACATTGGCATCCACCCCATCTCCCCACCATGTGTGGTTGGATCGGTCCGTGCATATAGCACGGGTTTGCTACAGAGTGTCTTTTAATGAGAAAGAACGTGGATGCAACAAATGATAATAATTCATTGGTTTATAATATACTAGGATTTTGAATAGAGCATGTGACAATAATTCTATTACCATAACTCTTTTTTCAATTTTGAATTTGAAGTTCACAAATTTTGCTTTATTCTCTCTTGCATTCTTATTTTCCATTACAAAATTAAGTACCTTTGAGGTACGATATATAGTAAAATGTAGATACAAGTCAAAATCTATTATAGTATTGCAGTATATAATAAATTCATTTCAAAAATAACAATTTAAAGGGTAGGAGTAATTGATATAATTTTCATTTTTGTGCTATTTTTTTCTCTTATTTTTATAAATTAGTACTGGACAATGCCTTTTAAACCAAATGAATACAGACACAAAAGATTTATTATATTTCGGACGACACATTGGTTAATTATTGCTATTTTACTTTATGTTATTCACGACCCCGTGCATAGCACGGGTTTTATGCTAGTATATATATATACTAGCATGAACCCGTGCTATGCACGGAGATATGAAATAAAATGACATATTTTTCCTTTTTTTTTAATCAACTAAAAAGTTGTATTTTCAATTTCAAATTGTGTGGAATTACTGGATCAATTAAATTAAAAGAGTATAACAATTTTTTATTTCCTAAATACTCCTATTGACTCTAATTCCTGATTGTGATTTAATTAGCTAAAAATCATAATTTATATATGTGACTTTTTATCAAAATAATTTTGCCAAACACCCCAAAAAAATGTGCCATAATTTTTTTATGATCGATATAATTGACAAATCCATATATGCGACTTTTCAAAAAAATAATTGCCAACACCCAGGAAAAACAAATGTGGCCATAATTTTTTTATGATCGATATAATTGACAAAAATCTCACTCACTTGCGCTAAATTTTGGATCAACCGATACATGCAACATAAAAAATGTATATGAAGTACATTTCCTTTTTTTAAAATGAAAAGTTAGATGAGTAAAAATATATGTATATAATTTTGCGACAAAAACATTAATGATCAAAAAAGTATTAGTGGGGTGAGTTGACTGCACCACCTCAGCTCTATCTCTTCTGCTTGCCACCCAAATCAATGAAGCAAAATTTCATTAAGAGAAACTCGATATAACATATTCATTTATCAATCTAGGTTACCTGAGTCTCAATCGTCCATGAAATGCATAAGTATTTAAATAATACTGTGGAGAGAATAAAAAACGTACAAATAATGTGGAGAGAATAAAAAACAAACAAAATTAAAAAGGAAAATGCCAAAGAAATTCTTTCATCTCTATATACTCCGTATTAACATAGTATGTAACATACCTTAGTTTCATGGGATCATGATGCTATGGGAGATGAGTGAAAGGAGGAGTTGTTGGTGTAGGAGGAAAAGAAAGCAATAACATATTTTTTGAGATATGAGATTTTACAGTCTAAACATACTTATGATTTCTATGAATGTTTGATTTTTAAAATGTCAAAGATAATGTTATTAATGGTTTCCTTTTAAAATCAGAATACATTTTATTTTGAATTGGAATTGACTTTCCTTTTGAAAATTATTTATCACAGAAAATAAACATAATTTTGAATTGAAATTTCTACATTTGAAATTGATACCTTATCTTGTCAGTAAAAATTAATACCAGGAAGATATTTCAAAATTGATTAGTCTAGAACAAAACTAAAAAGTGTTAAAAATTGAGGACACGTATAATTAATCTACAAATAAGAGATAAGAAGTAATTAATCTACAAATTTCTGAGACTTGAATTGATAGTTATAACTATTATATACGTCCAAATTAGTTAAACATGGTGGGAGAGAGTCTGTTGGGAGGAAGAAATTACACACTTTTCTAATCATCGAATATATAATTGCTTCACATAAGTTAAAGCGATTACTACAATTATGGTCATTGGAGTGACTAATTGGAGGACCAGCTACGAAATTTTTATCATATAAGTTAAATTTATGCTTAAAATATTTAAAATTTCTTTTAATGGTTTCCGGTGAAATTGGATTTGAGACATTATTTTCTATTAAGGTAATACACAATTTGAAAATTGGAGTAACTAATTGGAATAATTAGTCATAAATACACAATATTTTACCTATTTGAAGGGAAGGACAAGGTACTTTTGCAATCAAACATAAAGACATTATTTGTAACTATGATTTAATAAAAGGATAAAACACACCCTCTCCCTTTATTTTGGTCACAAATACCCTCACTCCCTAAAAAAAAGCTCTCTCAACTGCTACAATCTCCAGACACACTGCTCTCTCTCTCTCTCTCTCTCTCTCTTTTTGAACTGCTCTCTCTCTCTCTCTCTCTCTCTCTCTCTCGACATCTCATGAAGCAACAGTGAAAGCCTTCACATAAATCTCACAATCTCTAGTGTGGAAAATCTGCTACGAACTCCAGGCACATGCTCCTTCTCTCTCTCTCTCTCTCTCTCTCTCTCTCTCTCTCTCTCTCTCTTCTCTCGGCAGCTCATGAAGCAAAAACCAAAACCTCCACACAAAATCTTGCAATCTCTGGTGTGGAAAATTGAAGGCACAAGTATCCCAAACGATTAGGTACCTTTCTTCAGTCCCATTACAACTTCTGAAGTCTGGCGTTCCAAACCTAGTTTTAGTCTTGAATCCCAGTTCTAGTCTTGAATAAGGAATTTGTTTTGGTGGAAAAATGTGTGCATTCCACATGTTCGACAAAATGACTCGAACATGCACACGTAGCCTGGGTATGTTATGAAGTTTCTTGATTTCAATTGATCAATTCCTTTATTGTTTTAATTATTGTCCTGTGGTTGGCAACTTAAAAGTTATTGATTAGCATTGTTGTTTTTTTCTCTTATCCCAAATTAGGAGCAGCTGCCAATTTTTAGTCCATTTAGTGGTAAAAGTAAGATTTCATATTTCTTCCTGTAGTGATTTTGTATACTTTTGGCTGAACTAAGTCGCAAAAGTGAAAGCCTAATAACCCCTAATAAGTACCTGGGTACGCTTGTTTTGGTCTCGAATTTCAAGGCATCAATGAAGCTGCCGTACTCATTGTTTTGGTCTCGAACATGGCATCTCGCCTTTTTCCGATGATATACTCAGCCAAAGGTAGGGTGGTGGTCGGCTAGGTGGGGAGGTGATTTTTTTTTTAATTTTATGTTTGAAATTCAAGTTTTTAAAAATTAGTAACATTTCACTAATTTTTTTGGTCCCGTAAGTGGTCGGCCCGAGATGGGGTGGTGGTCGGCTGGAGTTGGAGTGATGATTTTTTTCTAATTTTATATATGAAATTTGAGTTTTTAAAAATTAGTAACATTTCACTAATTTTTTTGGTCGCTAGAAGTGGTCAGCCAGAGGTGGGGTGGTGGTCGGCTAGAGGTGGGATGATGATTTTTTTGAATTTTATGTTCGAAATTAGAAATCTTAAAAATTAGTGACATCTCACTAATTTTTTGGTCACTGGAAGTGGTTTGCCAAAGGTGGGGTGGTGGTCGGTCGGAGGTGGGGTGGTAATTATTTTGAATTTTATGTTCGAATTTAGAATTTTTAAAAATTAGTGACATCTCTCTATTTTTTTTTGTCGCCGGAAGTGGTCGCCCAAAGGTGGGGTGGTGGTGGGCCGGAGGTGGGGTGGTGATTTTTTTAATTTATGTTCAAAATTAAATTTTTTTTTAAATTAGTGACCTCTCACTAATTGTTTTAGTCACCGAAAGTGGTGACCGAAGGTGGGGTGGTGGTCGGCCGGAGGTAGGAGTTGTTTTTTTTTTTTTTAATTTCCTGTATGAAAATTATAGGTTTTAAAGATTAGTGACATTTCACTATTTTTTTGTCACCGGAAGTGGTCGCCGGAGGTGGGGCGGTGGTCGGGCGGAGGTAAGATGTTTTTTTTTTTTTAATTTTCTGTGCGAAATTAGAAGTTTTAAGAAATAGTGACATGTCACTAATTTTTTGCGTCGCCGGAAGTTGTTGCCGGAGGTGGGGTCGTGGTGGCCGGAAGTGGTCATCGAATGTGTGGTAGTGGTCGGCCGCGTAGGAGTTTTTTTTTTTTTTTTTTGATTTTCCAACTTTTTAAAATTAAGTGACATTTCACTAATTTTTTTGGTCGCCGGAGGTGAGGTGGTGATCGTCCGGAAGTGGTTGCCGGAGGTAGGGTGGTGGTCGGCCGGAAGTAGGAGGTTTTTTGAACTTTTAAAAATTAGTGACATTTAACTAGTTTTGTAGGAGGGCATTCTAGTAATCGTGCATCCCCTTGTCTTTATGTTCAATTGCAAAAGTTCCTAGTCCTTCCATTTAAAAATGTCAAATATTTTGGATTTTTGGCTAAGTGACCCTTGTTATATTGACTTCATTTGAATTGTAATGGGTAGATATTTTAGTGGTAGTTGTTCACTCGATGTTCCTCCCATTATCTTCGCCAAATTGACCGTTGCAAAGTCAATCTATTTGTGACAGGTAAATGCATTGCACAACACATTATGCATATTTTTTTTCCAAAATTAAAAATTTTGTTTTCTGCATGATTTGCCTCTCTTATAAACCTCTCCGAAAAATTTGCTTTCCATATTTATACAGATATTTATATCAAGAAAGGATTTTTTTTATTCTCCGAAAATTCTATTTTTCCCTATATATACCATTAAAAGATTTTTTCTTTGAAAAATGAATCAATCATAAGAAAATTCCCCTATCTGTCATCTTATTAAGGGATTATCTTTTAAGGAAGTCAATTTAGATATTGGGCCTATATGAGTTTATTCCAACATAATTTTCTTACGTAAAAAAGTTTTTTTTTTATTATTTGGAAAAGAAATCAAAGAGATTTTATTTTCCATTTACATATATAGGCATTTTCTCTTGCCTATATATGGGTGCACTGGCCATTGCAAGTAAATGTGCATTTTTTTTTCCCGAGAGAAATGAGAGAAATTATATCACTCTTTCCATTTCATTGTGCATTAATTCTTTCAAGCAATGCATTTCATATCCTATCATTTGGTGTTTGTGTTTCGTGGTGCCATATAATGTTGTGGTCGAATCTTTTGGAGATTGATTCGGAGCAGGTTGAATCCGGAGATCAGGTGTGAAGTCTGGGGTTCATCTATTGAATCTTGAAGAAACTTTGGGAGTATCGGAGATTGGCGAGAATAGGTAAAGGCTTCGGGTAAGGTTTTTCGTATTTAGCAATCTGTACTTCTTTTTTATTAATAGAATAAAACAGTAGTGTTAAGGCGTAGTTTTGGCTTAGAGTTATTTAGGACCCTAAGTTTATCCACGTAAATCGTGCATTTCTTGTCTCCATTTTACTTTCACTACTACTTGTGGTTTGGTTTGAATTAATCAAGATAATAAACCAGTTCTAATCTAATAAATTTGTAACCAGTTATTCTTGTTATAAACTGGTACTGTATTTTT
The DNA here is from genome assembly GCA_016920895.1 of Vaccinium myrtillus. NCBI lineage: Eukaryota > Viridiplantae > Streptophyta > Magnoliopsida > Ericales > Ericaceae > Vaccinium > Vaccinium myrtillus. The sequence continues at coordinate 13,328,623 of CM029274.1, forward strand.
TTTATCAAAACTCCTATTCAACCCACCCAAGGAGTAAATTGAACACTTCCGCTTAATTTCAAAAAGATTAGCACTCCTCTATGGAAAACAAACATGAGCTTTGGGAAGAAACAAAAACTACAAAAAAAGCATTTGTGACCCACGATGTTAATTATCCCGGCTAAATCATGTCTCTAATTTCCGCAATGCATGGTGCAGGGCTGTTAATCTCGTACCGTACCGGCCGGTACATCCCGTTTTTTGAAGAATCCGGTACCTTTGAGGTCTATTTCCGTTTCGCTCTATTTTTCGACGCTTACCGGTCGATACCGGTCATTCCGGGAAATACCGGACGAGATACTGGTACCATTAATCTCGTCCGAGATTTTGCAGAGTGTTGAAAACCCCCCGATCTGTCTTTCCGACGACCTCAACTCAACTCCGGCGACCTCGTCTGGCTTCTGAGAGAAAGAGACGATGAGTTTGCCAATCAGAGTGGAACATTCAGAGAACGGGACGAACTCAGGAGTACGAGAGAGAGAGAGAGAGAGAGAGAGAGAGAGAGAGAGGGTACCTGCCGGAGCTAATCGGTGGTGCTATTGTCGGAGCTACTCAATGGTGTACCTGCCGGAGCGAATCAATCTCCAGCCGCCAGGTTCTTGTTTTGATCCATTAGAAAAGTAGGGCTGATGGTAATGATATGTGTATATATATTCTATGATTTCACATATTGAGACCTTACAAATTTATAATATTTCAATTGTAACCCCATACAGCTTGACAACTAACGTTTAAGGCCTTATAATTACATTTTAGTAGTATTATAATACTTGTATTTTGCTAATTGAAGGTATTTTGTTAAGGGATTATTTTATTTTATGATGAATTTTTATGATAAATGAAATTATATGAGAATTTTTTTTGACACACACACACATATATAGGTAATACCGCTAAATCCGAAATGGTACCGGTACTGGCCCGGTACCGGTATCGTACCGTACCAGTAAGAAAACCGGTACCCTATCCGGTACGAGATTCAGAACCTTGGCATGGTGACATCTTTTACCCGTGTAATATTTTCTGCAATTAGTCCCATTTCATGTTCATCTCGATTGGCTGAGTGTAAAGTTTGACTTTACGACGTCGAAGATCATGTTCATCAGATATCACTTTAATATGTCCTGCGGGATCCACCATATATAGGTCGGTTTCTCCAATCTGACACTAAAGTCATCTATTATAGTGTTGCAAGATTACTTTTTGCGAGGAGAGCTGTCGGCGCTTGTCACGTGTCGCTTATTTTCACCCCCTAATTAATATAAAAACAACAAATTAATCTTTTGAAAATCAAAATACCCACATTTTTTAGAAGTATGAACTTGATAAGGATATATGCTCTTTCAAATGTTAACTTCGGCTCTTTCAAAATTTGAATTTCCCATCACTAGGGAAAAAGTTTACAGTCTCTAATATGTATGTGATTTGAATTCAAAATACAGCTGAATGAGGATTACATAGTCCTCCTATAAATTAGCTATTAATTAACACATACATATATACATATCCGCATCAGTTGGAAATCCATACAGAATTCAGCTAATGCCGTTTTATTTCTTCTCTCTCTTTGTGCTTATAGCAAAGTCTATACACAAGCATCGTGAGGTGATAACTTTTGTTTTCTCTCTAGGAGGTTTGTAAGTGATGATTTTTTGTGATATTCTTGACAGGAAAATGGTCAAATTTACGGTTTAATTTGTCAAAATTGATCGTCGTTTTGCCCTTTGTCTATCATAGCAAACATGGATAATACGACTGCTCTACTCATCTGTGCTACTGGTACCATTCCATTTCGAATGGCAAAGTTGTTCTATTATGTGTGATTGACCTTTTCTTATATGATTTGCAAATTTGTTCAATTCCTCAGGGTTATATGATTTGCAAAAGTTGACTTGAAGAATTCCGTTCCGAAATGTTTTCCGAGTGTTTTTTTTATCATTGGGAATTACAAACGTGTACGAGAGTTCAATTTTGGGGTGTCTACAGAGGCAATCATCAGCAAAGAACAAGAGAGAGAGAGAGAGAGAGAGAGAGAGAGAGAGAGAGAGAGATACCAGTCCTAGATAATTCGAGACCTTTGCACTTTCCAGAGACGTCTAACTCGTTAAGGACAAACGAAAGCATTTCCTAATAAATAATAAATAGGTAAGGAGATAAAGCATTGTTGTAATAGTCGAATCCACTTTTCTGGAAAACAAATTTTCCTCAGAGTGTAAACTAGAAAATTAATCCCAATTCACCCTATCAAAAGCCTTACTCATATCCAACTTTAAAGCTGCCTTAAAAATTTTCCCTAATTTGGAATGAGCAATAAGGTTGGAGAACTCACAAGCCAAGATAGAACTGTCAGAAATCAGTCTACTTCTATGATTGCGAATTGTAAGTCGAGAGAAAAGACTTGGTTCGATTAGCCAAAATTTTGGAGATGATCTTATAGATAACATTGCATAAACTGATTGGTCGAAAATTAGTCGGGGAAGCTGGAGAGGGGATTTTCAGGATCAGGGCAATATGGGTATAGTTGATCTGCTTAAGCATATGTCTAGAGTTCAAGAATGAAAGGACTGTAGAGTTTATGGAAGCACCCACAATATCCCAGTATTTTTGGAAAAAAACACCTCGAAAAGCCATCCGGTGCAGGTGCCTTAGAATCTCCAATTTGGAAAACAGCTTTGCGCACTTCATGAGCCCTGAAAGCCCTATTTAACCAATTTTGATGGTCACTAGATAACCGTTTATCAAAATAATCCCAACCATCCCAATTTTCCACATTAACTGAAGTGTTAGGCTCTTGATAAGCAGAGGAGAAATGGGCTAAAAAAACGCGATGGATCACATCCTCCTTATCTATCCATAAACCTTGATCATTATAAATACCCTTGATACACGACCCTTGTCTTTTCACCTTTGGGATTTTATGAAAATATGAGGTGTTTTTGTCCCCCAGTGCCAAAAAACGAGATTTAGCCCTTTGAACCCCATAAACCTCCTCTTGTTCCAACAAATTTTTAAGCTGGTTACAAACTGCTGCTTCCTGAGCAAGATCATTAAGGAGAGATCGAGTTGTTGAGATATGACCAGCAAGATCACCAATACCCTCTCTCGACCAACTTAATAAACGATGCATTGTTATGCGAAGCTTATTAGCAATCACAAACATAGGGGAGCCCTGAAAAACTTCTTGCCAAGAGGATTGAATCACAGCTTGACAATCATCATGAAGCGTCCAAAAATTTTCAAATCTAAAAGGGCGTTTTCGAACAATCCGCGCTTGACTAGTACATAGGAGAATAGAAGCGTGATCTGAACCATGGATAGGAAGATTGGTAACTGAGACATTGAAATTAAGGGACGACCATTCTCCGTTACAAAAAGCTCTATCAAGCCGCTTGAAAGTACAATCAATACCAGAGCGATTGTTTGTCAAGGTAAAGTGAGGGCCCCAAGATTGCAACTCTATAAGGCTTAGGTTAAAGAGGAATTTCCGAAAGAGGGAGAGGCCCAAAATATATGTGATAGGAGATCCCAATCTATTCGCAAATGAGAGAATTTGGTTGAAATCCCCTATACAAAGAAGGGGACCATAAAGATCACCCAATATAGCAGAAATGGAATTCGAAACTGCCGCTCTTTCCCCCAAGTATGGTGAACCAAAAATGAGAGCCAAATGCCAATCCAAGTTGAAATCATCCCTAATCGAAAGAAGAATAAGGTGTTTCGAACGATATTGAACAGAAATTACCAAATTGGATTTCCAACCAACCCAAAGACCACCCCTTTGTCCATCAACATCAACCCTCATGGAATTAACGAACCCTTTATTGCAAAGCAAATGACTGACGTTATCTACAGTTGATTTAGTTTCCATTAGAAAAAGGAGATTGGGTCGTCGATCTTGGAGCAAACGTCTAAGCGTGTGAACCAATAGAGGACTGGCCAAGTCCTCTACAGTTCAAACTTTGGAGTTTCATTGCTACTGCCTTGGCTGAACCCGAGCAGCCACGGTAGCTGAGTTTAAATCTCCAGAAAAGTAACCATAAAAAAAAGCTCTTTTGGCCAAGAATTGGGACGAAACAAGTCACCTAACTTCAAAAAGCCTCTTTCCAAGAAATGAATCAAGACCCTTTCCATGGCATGAGCCCAGGCTCACAACAGAAGATGGAGTTTTATAACAGGGCTTTTTAGGAGGGAGAGTCAAACAACACTGTGAGTGATTACCAAGAAAATCCCTCAAATTCCTTTTACCCAAAACAGAATTAATGTCCCTATAGGAAAAATTACTAGGAGGCCCAGAGTGCTCAAGCAGATGTGCAGCAAGACGATCATCACTACACCAATATATCCGTGAAGCAAGAAATGAACTAGGGGGGAAGCTACAATGTGCACCCCCCGCATATGAGATTTTGCGGCACCAAATATGAGAGAATATGAGATTTTGTGGCACCAAATATGAGATTTTGTGGCTCCAAATATGATATGGCACATGGTATGCACCCCATGAGATTTTGTGGCTCCAAATATGAGATTTTGTGGCACCAAATATGAGATTTTGTGGCACCAAATATGAGATTTTTGTGGCTCCAAAATATGAGATTTTGTGGCACCAAATATGAGATTTTGTGGCTCAAAATATGAGTTTTTGTGGCACCAAATATGAGATTTTCTAGAAATATATGAGATTTTGTGGCTCCAAATATGAGATTGTGGCACTGTAGCATTACTGTAGCAGTTACTGTAGCAATCCGAATGGGTCCAAATATGAGATTGTGTGGCTCCAAATATGAGATTTTCTGAAAATATATGAGATTTTGTGACTATTCATATGAAGTGGCATACCATATGCACTTCATATCTCCAGCCACAAAATCTCATATTTAGAGCCACAAAATCTCATATTTTGAGTCACAAAATCTCATATGGAGAAGAGCACATTGTAGCATTACCCATGAAGTAGCCAACTTTTCCAGATTAACCACTTGAAGAGCATAAATCTGAGAATTAAAAGAACTCCACAGCATATCAATAAAATAAACTGGAACCATATGCTTGGAATATAACCTTATTGTAGAGCAATCAAAAGCTCCGGTAATAAAGGAGAAATAAGGAGGGATACCTGGAGGATTATCCAAGTTCTGGACAGCTCCTAACGAAAGCAATGGTTCCGGTTCAGGGAAAAGAAAATCGGAATCATCCAAGCGTTGTTTTTTAGTAGAGCCGTTTGCAAACTCCAGTGAAGAATCCTCCGTGTGCAGAGGACGATCATCACTACGCCAATATAATCGAAAGAGGGAAAATCAATTATAGGATCGAAAGAGGGAAGATGAATACTTACAGAAAATATGCAGACTTTAATTGTTAAAAATGGTTAGCAATTATAATGGAGGAGTGGAGAGAGTACAAGAGAGAGAGAGAGAGGAGGAAAGAAAATTTTGAAAGAAAAGCCTGCCTTCTAAACAAAGACACATCCCTTATATAGGGGATTCAATACATGAAATTCAAATGAAATTACAATTCAACTTCAAATGAAATTCAAACTCAAATGAAATTAAAAGGAAGTCGGGTACACAGTGGGCCCCATCGCCACTATCTTTTAACTTCATAATTGATCCATTGTCGTCATGGATGACGTCATTTCATCCATAATTGTATTGATGTCGTCATGGGTGACGTCTACTGCAATTTGGTTTTTCCTTTACTGATTTGTTCTAGCAGTGTTTGAGTGATTCCATCCCAATAATTTGCCTGGGTAGCTTCATTGCCTTCATCTTCATATGGATCCTCTTTGCAGATGTCATGGATTCATCCCCATCAGATTGTCTAGGATTTGGTATGATTTTGAAAAATTGGTCTTTTAGGCAATCCATTGTCCTTATTACCACCTCATCATCAGGAAGGGAAGGATTCTTTGCCCGAATTTGTGTTGAGATTTCTAGAAAGGGATTCTTAATTGAATCTCTTTCTTGGTGCTTGAAATGGGATATATATTCCTGGACTTTAGCCCGGATTTCCTAGAGCCTTGTCTTCTATGGGAATAACTTTCCTAGAGCCAAGAATTGCTGTCTCTAAGGATTTGTCTTGAAGCTGTATTTGGATTTCTTGTATTATCTTTCTTTCTCATGTATTTTCTTTGGGTTGGCATCTTGCCAATCCTTTGTTTTCTCTCCCCTTTGGGCCCTAAGTGGCATATGATTGTCGGTTGCAGGGGTGTCAAGCTAGTTGGGAAGCTCGTTTTCCGTTGTGATGCCGTTTTCTTAGCTAGGTTTCCCTTTAATCTTTATAATGTGTTTTCAAAGATTAATAAAGTTTCTTTACCGATAAAAAAAAACACTTGCTCAAACAAGAGCTTGAGAGTTGAGCAATTGGAGTCCAAGTTTCAACCAAAAATACAATTGATACAAGTTCCCAAGTCCATTTTCTTCATCTACATCCCTGCACTTCGCCATCTCCTCACGAATTGTTTTTCCATCCTGAAGAGTTTGGTGTCATCCATTTTCCTGAATGTAATGGAAATTCTGCAGCAAAGTAAACAGAAAATATACGATCAAAAACCTTATAAGGTGTATACTTAAATTTACCGTGGTGGAAAACACACCTTTATTTTCTCAAATTATTTTTGGTTGAAAGGGGATTTTGGTTTCAAAATTGTTGTTTCTGAAACGAAATAGTGAGAACCATCACCAAATAGGGGGATTAACTGATCTTCACCTCTAAAACTTAAATGAAGATGAATGTTGTTGGAGATTCATGAGCCAAATCCATGTTTTCCCAAATAAATACTAAATAAAAAGAAAATCAAGAATTCAAATTCAAACAGTAAACACAAATAAACCAAGAAACAATCGACTACCAGATTTTTTTTTCTATCTAGAGAGAGAGAGAGAGACCGGACCTTGCCAAAATCGATTACAGATCTTCTTCTTCGTTTCTGATTTCTGCTTCTTTGATTGACCTCTGTTCTTCGTTCGATCCGGTTTCAAAAACGAAAAAGAAATTTAGGGTTAAATCGATTTCTGATTTTTCTATCGAACGTTTGAGTACGGAACAGAGAGAGAGGGAGGGAGGGAGAGAGAGAGAGAGAGAGAGATAAACCGACCTTGATTAAATCGATGCCCAGATCTTCATCTTCGTTTTTTATTTCTTTTTCCTTCGATCGATTTCTTCATTCGACACTCTCTCTCTCTCTCTCTCTCTCTCTCTCTCTCTCTCTCTCTCTCTCTCTCTCTCTCTCTCAACACATGTAATAAGAGTTGGAGTCCCGTGTGGGGATTATGACCCGAATATCTGACCCGGGTTCGTTTGACCCACGAAATTCCCTTTTTATTTTCCAGCTGATGGAGGAAATTCAATGGACCACAAACGAATCCCGGATTTTACCTTATTTCCAGGAGCCGTAACTAGAAACGAATCCAATGCATAGATGCTTATTATTTGCTCGGAAAAAGAAACTTACTCCCTCCGTCCCTTTTTAAATGTGTTACCTCGTAAATCCAACTTATTAAAGAAACATCATCATTACACCTTTCACATCGACTTTTTCCTCCACTTTACACTTTTCACATCAACTTTTACCTCTACTTTCCAAAATTATCCTCCACTTTTACCCATTAACTCTTTACCTACTAACTTTTCAAAGGGCAAAATGATAATTGTACAAGCTTTTACCCATTAACTTTTCAAACCACACACTTATTTAGGGACAGCCCAAAATGGAAATATCTACATTTAAAAAGGGACGGAGGGAGTATTAAATACTATAAAATTAAAAGGACTTACAAAACGACAAAGTGCCATCCAATACCCAAAAAAGGAAGAAAAGACGCCAACCAAAACAAAGGGAACCACCGAAAAGAAAAACCCAAACCACCAACCAAAACATCTGCAAACCTAAAACTGAAAGCAAAACGCCCCCAACTATAATGAAACAGAAAAAATTGGGGACCCGAACCAAAAGCAGGCAAGGGAAATGCTTATCGATTGTTTCTTATGCAATACATTACAACTAGAAAACAAACACAGAATGTCGTAAAGACTATCAATTGTATCACACTTGAGCAAATGGAGCATCACATTACATTATGTTAATGTTTTCAAGATGCCATCCACATATTTTCAGTAATTCGGCTTCCAGCAAAATAAATGAAACTTTGAATGCATTTCTGGGTAATAGGTTACTATATAAAACATTATGATTATTACAGTGGATGCATATAGCATCATGACACATTACATTACGCAACTTCAATCGTAATATGTCTTCACCTTGCATTTTGCTGGCCTTGCCATCATCCCAACCCCTGTTTCCATCACAATGTTGACCTTCACGCCGGGGCACCAAACGTTCATCTGCCGGCCCTCTCCCATCACATCTTTGCTCTTCCAGTAATCCTGCCACAACCTCCCCTTTGCGTTGACATCGAATGAGAATTCCCTAGCCGTTCTTTCTGACTCGGGTTTCTCCACGTGTGCAACTGTCGGAGGTAGGATTGCTTTCACCGTCATATTCTCAGTTTCGTTTTGGGAAAACGAGTCGATGTAGGCTACCGAAAGGGGTTTTCCCATGTGGAAAAGGGAAACGACAATGGTGTCGTAGAAAACAACAGAGCAATCGTTCGGTTTTGTTACGACGAAAGCGAGCTCACCTTTGGTAGTTATTGAAGAGGTCGAGAGGTTGAAGAGAGAAACCGAGGCTGATTTAATTTGGATTATTGGATCAACGGGGCGCACATATTTTGGTCGTTCCTGTCCGATGTCTTTCGTTGCACGCACAATCAAAACGACGAGAAAAGCCATCACAAAGACAGCTGAAATCATTTCAACAATCGTTGGGGGGGGCTCGTCTATGGGGGTGGATTTCGTGTTGACAGGGTTTCTGGTGGTCGAATCATGGTCATGGTAGCTCGTCGTCTCCAATGGAATGTAAGAAGTGTTGGCCTTGGTTTTGGGATTCATCGTCGGTTTTGCAGGTAGGGATGAAGTCCAGAAAAACGGGTGAGCTATTTATATAGCTAGCATGTAATAGATTTAGTAACTGCTAATTATGCTAACATATGCAAATGAGCGATGGGTTGTTTGATTGCCAATTTGTCTATGTTGAGTCGTTGACCAATGACAACTGTTGTTGAGGGCCGGCCTTGGTTTTAGGAGGCTCCGGATCTTCTCCCGCCTCTTGCTGCCCCAGCCCCCTTTGTTCGACACGTGTCCCTTCAACCCCACTCCGTAACTCTGTTAACTTACCTTCCCTTTTGCCGTTTCCCACTTCTGTTGTAACAAAAAAAAAAAAATTAATGCATTTTCACAATCAAAAGGAGCTTCAATTTCTTTTAGATGCCAAGGAAAGCCATTCAATTCCTTTTAGATGCCAGAACTGGAAAGATAGAAATGTACTCCCTCCGTCCCAAATTGTTTGACCAGTCCGCAAAACAAGGATTTAAAAACAAGAGTTTCAAGAAAAAGTCAATACTTTTTTAACAATTTACTATATATCAACGAGTACTTTTAATTTTTGAAAAAATTTGAAAATTTTCTTTTAAAGGACTTATTAATTTTAGGTTCTCATTTTACAAACCGGACAAACATTTTAGCACGGAGGCAGTAGTGTTTTTTTCCCCTTAACATCAATAAAAGTGACAAAATTAAATCAATTGGCAAAGGTTTGTGTTTCTTTTCCCATCAATTATTACTTTTAATCGGCAACAAAATTTTATTAATACTCGACAAAGGGTACATCGAGGGGAAGCCAAATATAAGCACAAAACCGAAGGAAGAGAGAAGTGTCTAATAAACAAAAAATGGTAACACAATTAGGCTCAAATGGACATAGACAAAGTAGATAGAATGAGCTAATTGAGGACTCCAAGCTTTCAAGAGGTAATCCAAAAGTTTCAGCAACTGAGAATTAAGTACCATACTGAATGTTGAAGGGGATTAACCAGTAAACAGCGTTAAAGGGAGAAGTTGAAAGGGGACAGGTGTTGGCCAAATAAGGGTGGGGCAGCAAGAGGGGGCAGAAGATCTGGAGCCGTTTTAGGATTCATTTTAGTTTTGCTAGTGGGGATGAATTCCAGAAAAACGGGTGAGCTGTTTATATAAGTTAGATATGCATTAGATTTAGTAACTGCTAATTATGCTCACTATAAGAGGCAAAAAAATTAACAACACTAATTTGGGGATCTTAATTGATATCGAATACGTTTGGAAGGAACCTTGATCCTGAAACAACAAAAAATGGTTAAAGCACCTTTGTCCTAGATGGCAAAGGCTCTCCGATACTTAAGTTAGTACTGAAGGTTTGGAGGAAAATAATGGACGAAATGCATGTAAAGGACGAATTAAAACGTATATACCTTTTACATTTAGGGTTTTTCGATTGTCTGGTCGTTAGCTGATTCATTTTCGGTGTTAGGATCCTTCTCTATAAGGTCTCTTTCTCGTTAGGGCTCATCCCTATCGGGTAGCTGTATCTCTGTGATGCCTAGAGTTCTTGCCATGTTGGAGTCTTTGTTCCAACTATGGAATCTCTATCTTCACCTTCATTCACGAGGATCGCGCATATCTTCACATGCATGGTTGTTGTAGAATATTCTCTGAATATTCTCTTCCCGCCTTATCTTCGCAAAGCGGCTTGGGCCCTAGAACAATCTTCTACTGGCCATTGTTACTGTAATGCTGGACGAGCCACTTTCTGCTCGTCAGCCCCTAGACCATGCCTATGTGGTCCTAATTTGGTCCTTCATTTGTGATTTGTAGTGAATAAGCTGACGTGGCACTTCATCCACATATCTCTAGGTTACTTTTAGGGTTTCTGAAAAACACTTCTCACAACTGCTCCCTAGCTTTGGTCGTCAATGTTTCCTCTTGCATGATGAGTTAAAGCTTCTACATGATTGGAGTCCTTTGCTACTAGCTCCTTATGTCAGACGATCTGGTGATTTGGACGAGCTGGAATGGATCTTAGCTGGTCGATTGCCCATTGTTTTCGTACGGTTTAGTCTGAGCCTACAGCAATTAGCGTACTTTATGGGACATGTGTACCATTTTTTGAGCGACGTGATAATTACTCCCTTAATTTGATTTGGTGTTTCCCTCCCTTGATTAGAGAGAAGAGGCGGTTATGCTGACGTCACAAAGCATCTTCTAGAATTAAGATTGTCATACACGCTTTTTGAAAACTTCTCCCATCTCTTTTCCTTTGTTTCCTAAGAGAAAAAGACAGAAACTACTTTGGGTCCACCATTGTTACTTTAGAGATTGATGCAGGACAAGATATACGCCCCTATCAATTATGGAAACATTTTTTTTGTAACAACTTTTATTTACGACTATGCTTAGAATATTTTAGTTGTGCTGCATATTTCGCAAGTTCCTAATTTGGTCTTGGTTAGATTTTATTTTATTTGCTTTTAGCGAATAGTCTAGGTTTCCAAGTAATACTTTGCTTAGTCGCGACTCTAAGTAATTTCCTTTTAGCTAGGACTTCTACTAGTATAAATAAGGATGTAGCCTATGGGCGTATTTACCTTTTATTCAATAACAACTTCTGAGTTAAATCTCTGTTTTCTTGTGGATTCAAGAACTTGTGAACACACCGCCAAAATTTCACAAAAATGTTTTTAGGAAAACGGTTTCGATTGATTAACGGAGTCGCCACCCAGGTTTGAGAACCATACCCGAGAAACCAATTGAAAAATGACTATTTTCCCCTTGATATGGAAAATATTGTCATCGATCTTTCAAAATGAGATTTCTCGGGTCCGGGAGCTAGGTTACAAGAGGGGAAGGAATTTAAAGCACCCCTCTTGCCCGGTGCGACCACCGGTCTCTACTTAATGCACAAGGGATTTTAGAAAACATTGTTTGGATAGACGTTAATTACAAATACATGTAAGAGCATGTAAATGCATTTAAAATGTCAATATGATGTATTTGAATACATGTGCTAAGTGTCATGTGTGCTAAATAACCATGCATAAAACCATGAGCTATGCTAAATCATACTCAAACCATGCTAAAAGATCCCAACACACACCTAGGAACTCGATACAAATCACACCTGGATTACAAACTGAATACCTGGATTAACCTGGTGTAGGCACCTAGATTGGGTGAGTGTAGGCACCTGGATTAGGTGTGGACACCTGGATTGGGTGAGTGTAGGCACCAGAATTAGGTGAGTCTAGGCACCTGGATTGGGTGAATGTAGGCGTCTAGATTAGGTGTAGGCACCTGGATTAGGTGAATCCAGGCGCCTGGATTAGGTAGTGGGGCGGGTCCTTCATTAGACAAACAAAGGCAACCTTTAATGTTTGTTTTCTCATATGCAAGGTGTTATTTGATGATGTTTTGTCTTTGGTTGTTTTTCAAAGGGGATTATTGGTTTAGTGGGGCGGCATGCCATCGAACGCAAGCTACAATGGACTCCTCCATTAGGGTATCGGTCATTTGGCTGTTAGCCTGCAAGCAAGAGATCGGGGTGACCCTATATTCATTACTCGCCTATTCTACTTAACGCAGGAAAGAAAGTCGAGAAAGTCAAAACGATGCAAACGACTACTTAACGGATTGGGGACTAAGAGAGCTGGGGCTTAACAAAATGGAGTTTTATGGTCTTTGGTATGGTGAACCTTAAGGGAAAGGATGGGTGGAACCCCTCAGGGTCCTGTTGAGCACTTTTTGGTAGACAAAACTACCTTTGAAGCTTGATTGGTGAGCTTGATTGAGGTTTTTGGTTTAGTTCCTGTGTGGTGGCTAAATGGACTGGTATTTTCAGGTTATGGAACTGTGAATGGCAGATTATGGGAGGTTTTTGATGGAGATTGGGTACGAAAGAAGAGAATATAAGGATTTTGGGTAACAAGGGTAAGTTTATTGGTTGAAAGTAAGAGGGAGAGAGAGAGGGATGAACTGAGTTTGAGTATTCTTGAGATAATCCAGTAGCATAACAGTAAGAGAGAGGTGGGGAGTTGATCCTTCATCCAAATGGAGGAGGTAAGGTTGGTTTTATAGGCATGAAAGGTCCAAAATGGACCCTTAGGATGGCTTAGGGGTGCACCTAGAGTCCCCCTATTTTCCCTCCACTCTTTCTCAGAAAATTCCTGCAAAAATCCTCTTCAAAATCCTTCAAGACGCTCCTTCCCTCCCACGCTCCTTCCCTCCCATTTCACCTTGGGATGCAAGTATCTGGAGTGAGTCCAGGGGCCTGGAATTGGGAGTCCAGCCGCCTGGATTGAATCTAGGCGCTTGGAATTGGGAATCCAGTCGCCTGGACTTGGAGACTGCATTCCAAACTTCGTAGGGTTGCTCCGGGTGCTACCAAACGTTTTTTGCGCATGATTTGAAGCGTTCAAAATCTTGTCAAGTCTACTTTCTAAGCCAAGTGGTTTGAACCCAAGATGATTTGTACATCAAAATCTATGACCATTTTACCCTCAGAAGGTCGGGAAAACAAGTCATTTTAGTAAAACGCGCGCATCTCCCTCATTTCAAAATGAATTGGGACATATTATATATCAATAAAAAGGGTTTTGAATGTACTAGAAGGTGGTGTAGGATTCGGTTTATTTTGAAAAGGTTTTGGAGGGGTTTTCAAGCAATCAATCAAGCTCCGTGTGCTCTTATCGGTATTTTCATCCTTGGGAAGGCCGTGGAATTTCATGGGTTCAAATTGGGGTGTCTACAGAACTCTCAAGGTTTCGAGACCTATCATCATTTGGAATAGTACGCTAACTATTCTCTTATGAATTCCACTGCATCAGAGATTTCCTAAAATCTTTTCTTTCGACGCTAATTCCTTCTGTCTTTCACCGGAAAAATCACCGTTGAATGTCCATCTTGTCTGTAAGTCTCCTGTCCTCATTATGTAGCTCTTGTTCTTGCCCGTCTTTTCTACTTCGTAGAGTTCCTTCGCACTCTTCGGAACCCCCTTTGCAATCACCTACTTTCCCATGGGTAGATTTAGGAGTCTTTTTGACAATGACACTAGTATGGACGCTTTTCGCCGTCGATACAACGTCCTTGATGACGTTGGTCTGGCTCTTGCCCATGTAGATACAAAAAGAGCAAGCTTTTTGTTCTCGAGGTAACAATCATAATTCACTAATTCTTCTATTCTTCTGTTTTGATAGCTTTTGTGTTTCAAACTTCCAGCCCAAATCAATCCCCCATTAAAAGATTCTTGGCTATTTTTCTTATTTTACGAAAGTAGATCACTACTTAGAGTATCTCCAATAGGATAATCAAAACATCCAAATAACCAAAGTTAGCCATGTTTGTCCAAAAATTGGCTCACATTGGCATAATCAAAGTTAACAACCTTTTACCCAACAACCAAATTTTGGCATTTGGATAATCAAAAGTAACATTTTCTCAGTAACCAAAACTCAATAAACAAATTTTAGGGAGCACACCCTATTTATAAGTCTTTTTTGGTAGAAATGAATTCAAAAGTAACATATTCTCTCTCCATTTTTCAAATACTTACTTCAAAACTCAATTTTTTGCACTCTCTCAAAAATTTGAAATTACCAATAGTAAAAAAAAAATTGAAAATATTTTCAAGATTGGTCTCATTTTTAAAGTATTGTGAATATCTTTTAAATGATACTAATATTATAAAAAGTATATGTACAAATTTAAAGTTGTGCCCATTTTATGAATAAAAATAAAGTGAGTAGTATTTTTTTTTATTATGGACACAAAATACCATTGTGACACTCCATATTGTTAACTTTATAAATGTCTTGTATGGATAATCAAAATCTGATGTGGCAACTTTTGACTATCCAGTTTTGATTATACCAAGTGTAGGGAGAGGTCAGCGCATGACCCCACGTTGACTAAAGTCAACATTGACCATCCAATAGGATAACGACAGGTGTCACCCACATGGCACCAGTACTTGTTGTGAAAATTTTAATTACTCGCAAATGCACGAATCGTACCGAAATATAGCTTAGCAAGATTGAGGTCGAATCCACAGGGACTACAATGACGTGGTTGAATAACTCAATTAATCTTATATAAAATTCCTAATCTAGCTCAACAATTTTTGGGAGTTAGACAAAAATCTTGCTAGGTCAAGTTAGACAAAGCACCACTTAACAAGTGTGTTGTTAAGAAATTGATGGAAGTTCTCTATGGGAATCCTTGTAGTCAAGTTCTTCGGAAATTACAACATCCTCTGAGTGGATTCTTATCAAATTCGTATTCTGACTAAAGTGAAATTGGATCAAAGGGTTTACAACTCTAGCTCCTTCAACTAATCGGGTCGCTGCAATTTGGGTGGAGGGAAACAACTCCACTGTCCCTGTACTGGATGATTGTATATTGTAGTACATTCAACTTCTGGTACAGACACAAAGTTCAACACTATTCTGGCTGTTACGATTCATTGCAATACCCATTCCTATTTCCAAGAAGAGAGGTTGGTTGGCATCAAAATATTTGGGAAAAAAGGGCTCCTCCGGTAGCTAATGATGATGCAAACTTTGAAACGGCTCATCGTACACAAGATATACATCATCTAAAGATATCTTTAGACAATAACGACCAAGTTAGTGGTGTACTTAAATTTATGAGGTTCCCAATGGGCTAAATTTTTATGTTTGAATTGGTTAAGAAGAAAATCAATGGAATCTTGGTTATTCTCTATTGCTGTCAAAGATGGTGGCAGACATCGTGTTTCATGTTGATGGTATTATTGTTATAAGCTTCAAATCCGAGATGATGACCAGTCAATCTTACTTCTATTTGTCCGCCTCTTGTTGTAGATATGTATATTAAGCTTGAGAACAAGAGTTGGACTACTATATTGAACCAAAAAAAAAAAAAGAGAGTTGGACTACTATTGACACAAACAATCAGACATAAGAGCAAAACTATATCAAGGCATTGTGGTTAGTGTATTCGGTCATGAAAGTCAAGGAAGCATGGTGGGGAAAAACATTGTGCTGCCTGCATCATTCGTAGGGAGCCGAAGAGATATGCGTAGACAGTACCTTGATGCTATCTCCTTAGTTCAGAAATTTGGAAAGGCAGATCTTTTTATCACAATGACTTGCAACCCAAATTGGAAAGAGATTAAGGATGACTTGAAAGATTGGCAGGTTGCACAATATAGACCTGATCTAACTACACGTGTTTTACGAGCAAAGCTGAAGGACTTAAATGATCAACTTCTTACGAAGCATATTTTTGGAAAATTAGCTGCGTGTGTCAATGTTATTGAGTTCCAAAAAAGAGGCCTACCCCATGCACATATGCTGATCATTTTAAAGTCAGAGTTCAAAATTACAACTCCCGATCACTTCAACAGATTTGTTTGTGTTGAAACTCCAGTTTGGGGGGTCGGCTGTGTCCGGTTTGGATTACTAATCCATGTTAATTGTAGCTTCCTACTTTCCTCTCCAACTCTTGTTACTGATAATAACTTGTTATATTGTCTGTAAAGCATACCCATTTTGCCTTCTTTTAATACAATGATTTGCAATTTTCTTTCTTAGTTTTTTGCCAACCGAAGATGTTGGATTTTAGAATTCTATTGATCCTTTACAGAAGAGAGAGATGGATTGGCTTGAATATTTGAGTTTTGAGTTAAAACGCACGCTAATGGTAAGTGTATTTGTTTTTGGAGATTGATTTGTGTATTTACTCTGTAGCCCATATTGTACAATTGAATCGACAGAAAACTACAACAGACCTCAATGGGTCACCTCCTCTGGATTTATTTGTCTTTTAATTCAATAAATAAATATATTAAACTAGATTGGCATAAAAAAATGTTGGATTGATAATTCATCAACTCTGGACCGTTGGCACCCATAGGCATACACGGGACCGTTGCTTTTTCATGGTTCTATGGATACTTATAAATCATGACAAAAAGGGAAAAATCTAACTACAAGGACAAAAAAATAAGATTGTGATGTCTTCATGTTCGTCATATTTCGTTTTTTGCTAACTTCGGATCATGTTTTTATACACAAAAATTAACCCCAATCGGAAATATGCACATCACCAAGAACACAAATTATAAACATAGACCAAGAACACGGAGTATTATATTCGGTAAAAAAATCACGTGCAACGCACGTGCAAACCAACTAGTTATCTTAAATTTATGATGCCCCCTTGTTCTTCATTTATCATGGCCAATAAGATCATTTAATGCAATATCCTTCAGCATTTTTGACTTCTAACAATTGTGGTGTATAGGGGCATGCTACAATGTACACCCCCCTATATGAGATTTTGTGGCTTTAAATCTGAGTTTTGTGGCATCAAATATGAGATAATATGAGATTTTGTGGCCCCAAATATGAGATTTTGTGGCTCCAAATATGATGTGGCATACGGTATGCACCCCATACGGATGGACGGCCGAGATTGCGCCACGTATGACGTGTGGGGATTTGTGCCACCTTTGACCATTGACTATATGAGATTTTGTGGCTCCAAATATGAGATTTTGTGACTCAAAATATGAGATTTTGCGGTACCAAATATGAGATTTTGCGGCACCAAATATGAGATTTTGTGACTCAAAATATCAGATTTTGTGGCACCAAATATGAGATTTTCTGGAAATATATGAGATTTTGTGGCTCCAAATATGAGGTCCGCACGCACTGTAGCAAAGTCCGCATGGATCCAATATGAGATTGTATGGCTCCAAATATGAGATTTTCTGGAAATATATGAGATTTTGTGACTATTCATATGAGTGTGCATACCATATGCATTTCGTATTTCCAGCCACAAAATCTCATATTTACAGCCACAAAATCTCATATTTTGAGTCACAAAATCTCATATTGAGTAATTTTTAAAGGGTGCGCATTGTAGCATTACCCTGGTGTATAAAATACATTGTAAATGTATCCAAGGTTTCTTAGAATCATTCGTCCCTTTCAAAAACTCTGCAGTTTATCTTTGTTGTTAAAACAACTTACATAAATACTAAGATTCTACCGTTCATCATTGGTATTAAATTAGAGCTACCAAGGCTTTGTAAGGACTATAATGCAGCTCTTTTCCCCTCATTTTGTTATTGATTCCTTGATTATTAGCTAGGTTATTGGCTAATAACTTATTCAGTGCATTTGTAACGATAACTATACTAAAACGTCAAAAAGAAGAGAAAAATTAGTATTGGTCCTAATGTTGCATGCAACCCTTACACCACAAAATGAAGTGGATTGACTATTGGGACATTTACCATCAGGTCACCTTTGGATCCCATAATTACCATCAGGTCAAGCCCAACTCTGAAAAATTCCCATCAACTCCCCAACTCGTATAAAAATGCCTAAATCATAGGATACCCTATGAAAGTGTCTAAAATCCTAGGGTACCTTATGAAAGTGCCTAAACCACTAAACCCTATAATAAAAAAGTGCACCATAAACCTAAACTCTAGGGAACCCTACGACTAAGATACCCTTATGACTAGGGTACCCTATGAAAGTGCCTAAAATCCTAGGGTACCCTACGACTAGGGTACCCCATGAAAGTGTCTAAAATCTTAGGGTACTCTATGAAAGTGCCTAAACCACTAAAACCCTATAATGGGAAAATGCACCATTAACCTAAACTCTAGGGTACCCTACGACTAGGGTACCCTAAGAACCCAGCAGCCAACTCAAGAGGTTACCATTTTTTTTGTTTTTTTGAACAGCCAAGAGGTTACCATTCATTTCATACTAGAGGTTTTCCATGTGTCAACCAAACAACATAAAATGTTTTTCAAAAAAAAAAAAATTTTAATATGAAAACCAAACATCAGAAAATATTTTATATTCTAGAAAAATTCTCCAAAGATAAGTTTTTCAGAAAGCATTTTCCATCTGAAATAAATGGAGCCGACAGTGGGGAATGACAACCACAACAATCATTTTTATGTTCAATTAACCATTCCCGACAAACTCTAACAATAAAATTAGATTGTATGACAAATTAACTAATTAATTTTTTCCCTTATCACACACCTTCAAAACATAGCTATAATTGCGGTCAAAGTAAACCATCTCTCTAAACTTGCATTTTCAAAGGTACATATTTAGTCATTACTAAATTTGTTTACGTACATCTACATATACCCTCATTTGCCTTGTGAATTCAACACAACAAACCAAAACAAAAAATGAGACCTGAAAAAAAACCCTCCCCCTCTCCTTTAGGGTACATCCCGGTGGAGACCACCGACAATGCCGATTCCACCGCCAACAAATCCAAAATGGAGGTTCCCACCACCACCATTACCGTAGATGCCGCACCCACTTCCTTTCCAACCCAACCACTGCCTCCACCTCCACCCATCCTCACGGAAGAACAACAAGCTTTGTGCGGATTTTTATGTCTCTTGCTGTTCGTAGGGGCCTATGTCACCATAAATCACGGTATGGATTCTATGGACGCCTTGTTCAAATTACCATTCCAACGCGACGGCCCAGAAATATATATCCATTCAATTTCTTTCTCCGTCAACAATCTGTCCACGTCTCAGATAACGACGAGCGGAGCAATCACATTAAACGTCACGAAGGCCCAGGATTGTGCAGTTTCAACATATGACAAATTTGAGGTCGCAATTTTCTACGAGGAAAAACCTCTTTCCATGACAATTATGGAACCATTTACCCAGAAGGAAATGAACCATACATTGGTGAAGGCCACATTCCCATCTATAATTTCCCCAATCGAGACACCGGTTTCGAAAAGACTGGCTTCCTATTTTACATCAAATTCTTCTTTTGAGTTTTCCTTTGACGGTGTCTCGAAAAGAATGGCTTCCTATTTTACATCAAATTCTTCTTTTGAGGTTTCCTTTGACGTGAAAGCAATAGGGTTCATGTGGCCGGACAACTGGACTGGACCGGGGGAATTTTCAAGGGAGCGGTGGATAACTGTTTGGTGCCCCAATGTGAAGGTTGAGATCGTCACAAAAACAGGGCTGGGGACAATGGCGGGAGAGCCATTGAAATGCGAAGTCGAGACCAGCAAAATGTTGTAGATATAATTTTTAGAGAAGAAATCTTAAGTATCCACGATGATGTTCTTGGTTTTGATGTATCAGAAGTTATACGCGCATGAATGTTTGAAAAATAAACTGTATGGTGTGGGTTCAAAGAATATATTTTTTGTACTAATTACCACCAAAAAAACAAGGCAAATGCTAACAAGTGCCATTTAGCACCGGTTATGTGGGGCCCTTCTGTCTGAGATACTCCAATACCAAGAGAAAACTCATCACAGTGACAGCACCTTTTGACTTCCAACAGTACTTTTGGGCCCTTCACATTTTTGCCCTTAGTTTTCTAAACAATAGCAACAGTGACTAAAAGTGCAATTGGCGGGCCTTTTTTCCCTCTTTAGCACTTTTGGGTTCCATTTCTCTGTTTTGTTTTCTAAAGTACTCTCTACTCCTCCCTCTCTACTCTGTCTGAGTTCCAAAACCCAGTCGACTAGTGATCATCAATCTTCATCAACCGTCTCTCGCCATCATCTCAGATACACACGATGTCTATCATTCTCTCAGGTTTCAAGAATTTCACGTATGCTTCCAGATTTTGAGTGTTATTTTTTTTTTTTTTTCGTTTTTCACCATGGATAGGGTTTTACATTAGCCTTTTGAGTGTTAAAAATTCAGAAATTAATGTCTTGCATGTGTTCCATTTATGCAATTACAAGCACACAAAAGCACATAATGCTATTTGTTTAGTTTTCTAGACAGTTGGTTTCGATTTTGGATACCGGTGGTTCGGTTTCAACTCTGTCCCATTATTACCCAGTAAAAATTGATCTTCTAAATTTTTCTCAGAAGTATTTAAGGCTTACAAAAGGGCTTAATCAATGGAAAAAGAATCACAAGGGCTTCCTTAGATCTTGAGCAAAATCTGTAAGTCTTATCTTGCCCTTTTGTTTATTTTTAGTTGGTTTTTAGTTTGATATAGTCAGATACTTTAACTTGCTCTTTTTTTTTATTATTATTATAACTCAAGTGTCCGGTTCAGCTTATAGAAGTTTATGCCTCTAATTTGTAGGACATGGATACACAATTGTTTTCTTTTGATTTGAATGAGTTTCCAATGGATGAAGATGCAACATTTGTTGAATGTGGACAAACCGACAATGATTCAGGGAGAAATGAATTCCATCCTTTCATTGGGCAATGTTTTCTTAGTGAAGAAGAAGCATTCATTTTCTATAAAAATTATGCATATAGGCATGGATTCTCAATTCGAAAAGATCGCTCCCTTAAGAAGAATGGAGAACTTAAAAGACGTGACTTTTGTTGCCAATGTAAAGGAGAAGCACCCTTGAAACTTGTGGATCCATTCAAGCAACAACGAAATAGGCAGTCGGTGAAATGTAATTGTAAAGCTCGAATGTGTATCACTTTAAGAAAATCTTGTGAAATTTTTCCTGAAGAATGGCAGATCATCATGTTTGTCGAAGAACACAGTCACGAGTTGTTAGCTCCTTCAGAAGTTCGATTCCTTTCAGCTTATCGAACAATTACCAAGGAGGATGAAGATCGTATCTTATTGTTGAAAGAAGGAGGTCTTTCAGTTAGACAAATAATGCGTGTTATGGAGCTTGAGAAGAACATCGCTCATGGATTTCTTTCATTTCTTGAGAAAGATGTTCGGAATTTTTTTACTAGAATCCGAAAGGCGGATGAAGTCAATGATGCAACACATATTCTACGGTACTGTGAATTGGCTAAAGCAGAAAATTACAAGTTCCGGTATGCTTTCACAGTAGATGAACATAGAAAGCTGGAGCATATTTTTTGGTCATCAGCCCATTGTTATGACTGGTACCAAAGATTTGGAGATGTTGTTGTGTTTGACACCACTTACAAGATTAACGCATATCAAATGCCGTTCGGTATTTTTGTGGGAGTCAATAATCATGGAAAGACAATATTATTTGGATGCGCACTTCTTCGAAACGAGACTACTAGTGCTTTTCAATGGTTGTTCAAGGTAATTAGTAAGACAATTTTTTTTTTCTCTTCTCAAATTTATACTTGCTTCGACATTCTAACTTGTTTCATTGTGATTTGTAGACTTTTCTGACTTTTATGAAAGAAACAACCCAAGACAATCCTAACTGATCAAGACCCATGGATGAGTGAAGCGATTAGAAAGGAATTTCCTTCTACAAAGCATAGCTTTTGCATATGGCACATTACAAGTAAATTTAGTGGTTGGTTCACGGCTGTTCTTCACAACCAATATCAGACATGGTGTACTGATTTTTATAAGTTATACCACTTACAAACACCTCAAGAGTTTGAGGATCACTGGGGCCAAGTCATTTCCAAGTATAACTTGCATTCCAACAAGCATGTCATGGGTTTGTATGAGATTAAACACTTTTGGGTGCCAGCTTACCTTCGTGATTACTTCTTTGGAGGGATGACTACCACAGGGAGATCGGAGAGCATCAATGCTTTCATAAAGAGGTTCATTAGCTCTCATACAAATTTGGAGAAATTTGTTAAACAGGTTAGTAACCAAAAATTCTGGAATTAGATCTTCAATTTTTTTTAATTAATCTTGTGGTACTTTATCTATTAGCTTGGTCAAAATACATAGGTTGATCTTGGTATCGAAGATATTCAACAAAAGGAATTTCGTGACACCATGTTACAAAAGTACAGAGGTTCTTCTTTAAGAACTATGTCGCCATTGGAAGAGCAAGCCTATGGAGTTCTTACACCATTTTGCTTTAAAAAATTTCAAGAGGAGTTTGGAAGAGCAACTTTATATTCGCTGCTACATGATAATGGGCATGAATTTGTTGTAAAATATCATGAGAATATGGATAGCAAAAAGCACAAAGTATTTTGGGATGGTGAGACAGCTACATGTAGTTGCAAGCACTTCGAGTTTTGGGGAATCCTTTGTCGACACATATTAAGTGTGTTTCTTCATAAGGATTGCTACAAAATACCATCCATGTATTTTCCATCGCGTTGGTGTCGTGATACACTCCAAAGTGAGGAACGGTCTCAAATGTCAGATGAAATTTTAGTGGATAACTTGATTGATGATGTTCATTGTCCTCCAATTTCTAAAGCCAAAGGTCGTCCAAAGACTAAGCGACTGAAAGGCGGAAAAGAAATTGCACAGAAGGTAAAAAGGAGTTGCGGTTTGTGTAAGAAAGTTGGGCATAATATCACTACTTGTCCGGAGAAAGAAAATATTGATGGTGCCAACAATTCTCAGAAGAAAAAAATGACGGCATCAACCAGTGACATGGGTTTAAATCCTGTGTTTTGTTTAAAGTACTAGGTGATGTGCAATACCTTTACTTCTATACTTAAATAACACTTGAAATTTATTTATTTTCCTGTATAAATAGTGATACTCCTTCATTTTGAATGCAGGTTGCTGGAAATGTAGGAGCTGCCCCGTCTAAATTTTTGGAGCGGATGGGCATTTTTTGTGTAGCTTTTGTTGGTGCCGTTTAGTTTTTATTCTGACACAGCATACATGGCTGATCATATGTCCTAAACTTGTTTTTGCTTGGTTTTTTGCTTGGTGCCATTTTTTGTGTAGCTTTTGTTGGTGCCATTTTTTGTATAGTCATGTTTGCTTATACAGTATGACTGATGGGGAACAAAAATAGATCAATGCCCATATATGGGGTGTGCATAATAACTTGTATTTTTGGAATTATGTCATGTGAAAATGAAACTTTGCACAAATATGACGGACTACTCCCTTGATTGGGTAGATGCTAGTGCTTTTGTTGCTGCGATGTTGTTGGTTAATTGTAGAGGGTGTTGTATTTCCAAACTCTTCTTTTTTTGATTCTGGACCGCGAGAATTATTTGTTTCGATCTGCTGCTTGTCTTGGCCTTCTTTGCCCTCGGTGTACCCTTTGGCAAGTTTAATAAAATTTTGTTGCTGATTGAAAAAAAAAAAAAAAAATCTCAAAACCATGGTAAGTGGAATTTGATCAAGTGAAGGCTATGAGATTAAATGAGCAAAACAAAGTATCAATCCTGATGCGGCGATGAAGATTAAAAAAAAAAAAAAACATTACTCCATGTGTCTCAATTTAATTGCTCCAAATAGGAAACCATGTAACTTTGACGTAAAAAAAAAACCATTTTTATAATTAGTTTTTTTTTTTTGGCACCATTCATAAGATCTCAGTGAGTAGTGAGTACTTTGAAACGATAAAAAAAACTTCAAAAAATTAAAAGAAATATTATTTTTTTAAGGAAAAGGCTACAATACACACCCCTTATTTGATACACACCTCTATAAAAGTTACGAATTTTCTGTAAAAGTTACGATTTTTTTTATAAGTTACGAGACATGCCAAAATGTTACGAATCATAGAAAATGTTACGAATCATTTTGTTAAAAAGTTATGAAAAACTAAAAAATGTTACGATTGCCGAAGAGGTGGCATAATCTGGACCATACAATAAGTGCATATGGTACACCCAAAATGAAACTATTTTTCGTAGGGAGCAATTAAGTTGGAACAGAGGAAGTAACTAGAGGTGTCAAACGTTCGTGTCGTGTCGTGCCTTTTTTCTCTGTATGCTCGATCGGAGTTAACAAATATTTTCCTACTAATGATTTTCATGTCCCAAATCTCCCGATGATGGGGCTTTCAAAGTCTGATTGGGCCAAAATTTGGTGAGGTTTATTAAAACACCAAGAAAAACAAAATAGTCGGTGTTGATCGTCGTAATTGTGTTGTGATCTTGTGGCTAACATATATTAGACTATAGCAGTATATGTTAGTTCATAACTAAGTAAGTTCAATGTATAACATTGAATGGTGGATGCAGACACGTTTTGTTGAATGTTTGATCTAAACCGATACGATTTAACATCATATCAATTATATCATTCTCTCCAAAATCGATGATCATCCGATGTCAGTAACCACACGATCGGAACACATTCAGTGCTTCTAGTGGCATTTGAACACTATAATGCACCAGTTCAAGGTCATCTGATCTATTCTTTGAAAATCAGAACCGTTAGATGTGTTTAAAACATGTTTATTAGGTCCAATGCGAGGATTTGGCAAAAACAAACTACCCAGAAGGGCTTGATCACAACAATTTTTCATATAGCGGTTTTATGAAAAAATGCTCCGATCAAGCCCTTACGAGTAGTATTTTTTTGCCAAATCATGTCGTAGGACCTTAGAAACACGTTTTAAACACATCTAACGGTTCAGATTGTCAAAATTTTGTCCGAAAATTGGAGGTCTGGATTTTTACACCTTGTGGGGTCCTTCATTTGAAGTTTACAACTTTTTTTTTTTTGGTTTTTCCATGCCTCGTGCCGTGCCTTGCTAGAACCGTGTTGTGTCGTGTCGGTGCCATGCCATGCCCGTCCTACTTCCGTGTCGTGCCGTGCCGGGCCAACTTCTGTGCTCGTGCCTGTGCCCGTGTCGTGCAAGAATAAAGTCGTGTCGTGCCTTGTGCCCCGTTGACTTCTTGTCATGCCTGTGTCGTGCCTGTAGAAGACCGTGTCGTGCTCCTGACGTGCCTGCTCAACGTGCCACGTGCCAACTTATACTGTGTCATGCCAGGATTTTACCGTGCCTTTGGCGTGCCGTGCCCGTGCTGACCTGACCCGTTTGACACCCTAGAAGTAACAAATAAAAAAGTTCAAAAAAATTTAAAAGGAATACAAGTTTTTTTGAAATTCAAAATGACACGACTTTTTGTTGGGCAGTTAGGTTTGGCTAATTTGAAAAAACTAATTTTTTGGTTTTTTTCGTTTTGTCCTTATTTAAAAAAAAATTGCATTTGTTAGTTTTCAGTAGATTTTTTTGTGGTTTTTTGGCTTGTCTCGACGAGAGGAATCTAAAAAGTATAAAATTATTAGCCAAACTTAAAGTTTTCTGAATAAAGACAAAATAATAATAAAAACTAGTTTATTTTGGTTTATTTTCGGCTTTATTCAAAAAACTATTACTTTTGACCATAATTTTTTACTCTTTGAATTCATCTCAACGAGATAAATCCAGAAATCACAAAATCTTGACGCAAAACTAACAAATGCAAAAAAAAATTATATAAAAACAAAACGAAAAAAACCAAAAAACCAGTTTTTGAACCTTTTCAAAGGGTCATGCTAACGGGTGTCATAGTGCACCCGTTAAGGGTACAAAAAATACACTTTTGTGGATCCCACTTGTATAAAAAAGTACACGTGTACGTTAAAGTACACTTAAAGATGTACTTTAAAGTCAAAGTGTACTTTTAAATTGTACTTTTTTGTACTCTTAACGGGTGCACTAATTCTCTCGAATTAGCCAAATCACTTAAGTTAAGTTGGAACATTGGAAGTAAAAAATGAAAAAAATGAAAAAAGAAAGGCTAAATTTGAAAGGGTAAATTTGGAAAAGAAATAGATAGTACATGTGGCTGTCAAACCTTTTGGCAAAGACAAGACACAAAGTTAATAACTTGACAGTGTTAAACGGTGCTATATAGCACCGAATAGCAGGACCCAAAAAACAATATCAAATACTATACTTTGGAGGATTTATAATACGATTTGATTGAAATAAGATGCACGCGTGAGGATAATTTTTTTGGACATATGGAGGAAATGAGGTATTAATCCCTAGTAAAAGTGTTAAATATTTTTGGCACTTTCTGAGCTTGTCCAAAACCATGATTGTTATAGGGTGATTCTATCCGCAGCCCTCTATTTACTCCGTGTAACCCATTTTTTTCATTTTCTTCATGCAACCCATCATTTACTCCATACAACCCACAAAATACACCTAAACTGTCCAAACTACCCTCGCGACCAGTCTTCGTACTTTAAATGTCGAAATACACACCCATTTTCGACAACAACATGTCGATTTATATTGAAGGACGAATTTTCAAAAATTGGACCCTGTCTATGTTCGACATCGACATCCTCATGTCGAAATGTATGTCTATATTCAACTTCCGAATGTCGAACTAGATACATGTGGATAAAATATTGTTGTTTTCGACAATAACATGTCGAAATATAACCATATTTTCAGCTTCTTAATGTCGAAATTTGTGAAATCAAACATGTGAATTTCTCCGGTATCGTTTTTCGGAATGTTTCGGGGTATGAATGTTGAAAAAGTTCACATATTTCGGGTTATGAATGTTGAAAAAAAACGCAGTTCGGGGACATTTTGGTCTTCACACAATAAATGGAAATGGAGGAGTTTTTTGTGGGTTACACGGAGTAAATACAGGGCTGCGGATAGAATCACCCTTGTTATATCGACTCCATTTGAATTGTAATGGGTAGATATTTTAGGGATAGTTGCTCGCTCGATGCTCCTCTCATTATCTTCGCCAAATTGACTAAGTCAATCTATTTGTGTGACAAGTAAATGCATTGCACAACACATTATGCATATTTTTTTCCCAAAAGTTTAAAAAAAAAATTCTGCATGATTTGTCTCTCTTGTAAATCTCTCTGAAAAATTTTCTTTCAATATTTATACATATATTTATATCAAGCAAACGATTTTTTTATTCTCTGAAAATTCTCTTTTTCCATATTAAAAGATTTTTTCTTTCGAATCAATCATAAAACAATTCCCAAATCTGTCATCTTATTAAGGGATCATCTTTTAAGGAAGTCAATTTAAATATTTGACGTATATGAGTTTATTCCAACAGAATTTCCTTACGTAAAAGATTTTTTTATTATTATTTGGAAAAGAAATCAAAGTGATTTTGTTTGCCATGCACATATATAGGCATTTTCTCTTGCCTAAGGGTGCACTTGCCATGCTTATATATGGGTGCAGTGGCCATTGAAAGTAAATGTGCATTATTTTTTTTTCCCGAGAGAAATGAGAGAAATTATATATCACTCTTTTCATTTCATTGTACATTAATTCTTTCACACGACGAATTTCATATCCTATCATTTGGTGTTCGTGTTTCGTGGTGCCATATATATACTACTGTGACCGAATCTTTTGGAGATTGATTAATCCAAGTCATCACTCCAACATTCACAAAGTCCTGATCAAGTTTTAAAATGCATTGGTTAATAAACCCATTGGCGACCGTAAATTCAAATATCCTACACAATTAGGGGAAAGAAAGAAAATACCTTCTCTTCCATCACGGGCAAGCACAATAGTCAACCACCGCATCACTCGTACTTGGTCATGTCCATAGATGAACTAATCAAAATATTGTTGCTTGCACAATTGGGACACCTGATCAACGTTTTGAACGGTAAATGTAATGTAAGAAAGGTTTTTCTAGTCGTATGTGATTGTATGAGACCTTACCTCTTTTTCTAGGCCTGTTCGGAAATACGGTTCACACGGAAGATCAAGTTGGTGAGCCGTGTGATGGGAAACCTTACGCTATCCAACCCGAACAAACCAAACCGTGCCGAACCGAACCGTATATTTTTATTAGATCCGTAGATTAATGGTTCAGACACGGAATTAAAAAAAGAAAATGCTACGCACATGTTAAGGTTGAAAAAGGATGTTGAAATTTGCGAAAAAATGTATAAAAGTTGATGTAAATGTATTGGAAAGGGTAAAAAGTGTATTTGAGTGCGTGTTTCTGTTTGTTTTGTGTGTGCTGATATGAGATACGTTTTGGTTCATGGATTTCATTATGAAACTATGGATTAACCGAACCAGATTGTGAGGTCGTTTATAAATGATAAATGTGTTAGTTTTATTGGCATTTTCCGGGATGTATCGAACCTTTCGGAGTCTATAATTCTTTTGGGTTATTCGGGTGGTAGAGTTTTTTAGTGGTTGTGTCTAGATGCTCCTCACTTGAAGTCACAAGATCTGCTCTCGAGCCTTTGTTGCACCAAGCATCGTGAAGCTCTTCCGGAAAGGTATATTCATGCTTCAATCACTTGCATATAGTTTCACATATTTGGCACTCATTCTTCACGGTTCATGCTTTCATTTCATACCTTAGGAGAGAGCATTGATTCTTGCATGAAAAATCACATTTTTTATTAAGGCATTGTAGTGGCAGCAGTCAAGCGTTTCCTGGCGTCTGCTGTTGTATCTGTGTGATTGGTTTCATTGGACATGTGTCTAGATCTTGACCGTTCATGTTTTTCAAGGAGCGCTGGACTAGCGTTAGCACGCGTCAGTTGACGCTCCTGAGATTTAGTCATTTCTGTACATGTGTACGAATCTTGACCGTCCAATCTTTGAGGAGGGCTGGATAAGCGTTAGCACGCGTCTGTTGACACTCGCGTGTCAACTTCTCATTGGCTGTC
Source organism: Vaccinium myrtillus (assembly GCA_016920895.1). Classification (NCBI taxonomy): domain Eukaryota; kingdom Viridiplantae; phylum Streptophyta; class Magnoliopsida; order Ericales; family Ericaceae; genus Vaccinium; species Vaccinium myrtillus. The sequence goes on from CM029274.1 coordinate 13,357,926, forward strand.
TTTGTGCTCACGAATCTCACACATATAAAAGCCATTTTTCAGCACTTTTTCCATAGACACTTAAGAGATTTTTCAGCACTTTTAGAGAGAGAAAAGGCTCCCCTCCATCTCTCTTGTTCTTGGTGTGCTAGGTTACTTCTTGTGATGATTTGAGACTTCCTCAATCATCTTTTCTCATTCTAGTGTTTTCCTCTTAATGGATCGCCTCTAGATTGAGTTGGTTAGACAAAAACTTTTTCAAAAATCAAATCTTTATCTTTTATCATGATTGCTTGCCTTGGAGTCTACATGGTCGGGTGAACCGGAGCCGCGGAGTTGCGGAGATCGAGATGATGATGCTCGTGGATTTCACGAATTCAAGAAGGAGCACCGGGTGCTAGTTCAAGGGTTGGAGCTAGGAATTGAAAGTTGCTTGTTGGTAAATTCCTTGACTTTGGACTCCTTGTACCTTTTGAATTGTGAAATATAAGTAGAAGTAAGGCCGTGGTTTTATGCTTAGGGTATTAGACCCTAAGTAGTTTCCACGCATATCGTGTGCTTTGTCTCTTTGTTTTACTTACTTTGCATTGATATTGTTGAGTTGATTAAATAGCAATGGAATTGGGGTGAATGTGATATACTTGGTGCTATTGAATTTTAAATTGATTGTCCTATTCACCCCCCCTCTTGGACTTGTTTCTCCTTTGCATAATTTCAAAATGGAAAACAAAATTACACA